>WBMY01013078.1:57705-108538 GCA_013397315.1 Donacobius atricapilla | reverse complement strand
TCCCACTTCAGGGCATATTGTCAATTATTTTGCCTAAGGTTTTAAAACAATCTTGCTGCTAGTCTGGCTAAAAGAAAAAAAAAGCGAGAAATGTGTTTACATTTACTATATAGAACATTGTAAATTCTTTATGTCACTCATACTTCCTTGGAAGACTAATTATGACATTTACAGGTCTGTACACTTTTGTGAAACTAAGCCCAGATAATAACTGTGCTCCCTTTCATTACTGTATTTAAGGACTTTTGTTAGTATATGGATTTCTAAAATCTATGAAGATCACAATTAATTTTTGTTGGACAAGTACTGTAGTCATCTTATAAAATTGATGTTAAGCCATTAGGGAGGAAGTAAAAAAGAGTTACTTGAGATTATTTTCCTAAATATTTAAGTGATGATAAAGAAGGAGTGAGCATTGTATCAATTACATTTGAAAAAAAAAAAACAAGAGTAGTTGTGAACTTGGGTGAAGCTTAAAATTACTTAAAGAGAAATACTATGAATAATTTAATGAGTTGAAAGCAGGAGATAATATTCAAACTGGGATTTTCAATTAGTCCTTGGCTTTGAAATCTCTTCAAATTTCTATGTTTGCAGTTTAATATGGCCCAAGAAAGAAGTCAATACTTCTTGGTTATGACTTCATTAGTTAATTAAACTGGGCTGAGAACAAAGTTTTTCATTTCTCTTTATGTAACCTGGAACAAATTTATAAGGGTTTAGAAACTGGAGAGAGATATTGATTCTAGTAATTTTGCTCTAAAAGTTTACAATAATGCCAGTGTACCTGTGCATTACTTTTGGCTACAGCAATTACTACTGTCCTGAATAGTATATATATAAAAAAAAAACCAAATCAACAGGTGAAAATATTAGCCTGTGTTTAAGAACTATGTGGCTCTGTGTATGACGTTTCAGAGACTCCACAAAGCTGTGCTGGCTCTCCTCTCACAGCAGACCCTAAAACATTCCCAACACACCTTGATGTTCTGTTCTGCCGGAGTTCACATGAGCACTTGGACAGATGCCAGAAGCACACAGAGTGAGCACTGACTTTTACTAAAGCAGTAATATTGGCTGGGTGGCATCTCAGTACACCAGTGGTACAGTTTATTTACATAAGGTGGGAGCCCTCCTCAGATATGCCAGAACCTCTGAGCTCTAGAGGATGGTCTTTAGATGCCATGAGAGTCACAACCTGTGGCATTCAATCTGCATAAAGTCACAGTGGCTACACAGGTAAATAGATCAGTCCCAATAAAGATCCCTGACACCAGACCAACTGGTGCAGAGTCTTAGAACCATATGACTGAGATTTAGCTCAATCAAGAGCACAATACATACCATAATGTGCAATTATCATCTCAATATGTTCTCTGTTCAAAATACGGAAAAATAAATACCCTGGAATGATCTATCTTCAAGATAATGTCCAGTCTCTTTGTCATATAGAGAGTTATCTAGCGCCATAGCAAAACCAAAATAAAGAAAAAAAAATCCAAAGAGCAAAATAATTCTACAATGTGGACAAAAGGGGATCCAGTATTGCTAGTTTTGCAACATATGGCAACATAGGCATGTGCTCTGTATATGTAATTTAGCTCATTAAAGTGATCACAGGGCTCTCCTCTGAGCAGAGTCTAAGTATATCTAGATGCAGTTGGCAATGTACATCAACAGCGACATAGGAGCAACAGGGACTGTTGTGTAGTCCAGGCTCTGCTGCTCTGATTAATATATTCCAGGTCCTTTATAAACATGCCTATCTTCATTACAAAACTCAGTATTGATTACAAAGTACCTCCTCTTCCAAAAATTGCAGGAAATTATCATTTTGAAAATGCAAATTATGTTTTGGGTTCCTCTCTAAGCTTCAAGGAACACATGTACAGGTATTGCTTATTTTGCTTAAAAAAAATCTTATAACCATGGTGATAAAATATGTATGCCCCATGGCAGTTGAAATGATATTTAGCTTGTGAGAATTGCCACCAAACACTGCTGCAGAGCAATGATGCATTTCCTGCACAGATACATACTTCAGTGGGCATTTCTTGTCTTAGTGAGTAGTAGTGCCAGACTTCATACAAGTACTGCACTTTCTGTAAGAGGAAATAGGAAGATCATTCCTAATTCCTCAGGAAGATTTTCCTAAGGATTGTAATCTTTTGATGGAAGTGGCCCCTGTGTTCCCAAGGTAGTGGATACTGGTTACTCTTAAAACATCAGAGTACCACCATAAGAAAAATGAGAAATTCCTTTTTTTTTTTCTTTTAAACCCAAACCCTATACTGTTTATAACATGAATATCAACTTATAAACAGAATACATGTTTGAAAGAGACAAAGAGTATTTTCATCTTCTGTTTCTTGGAACTATAGGACACAAAAATTAAGTGGACTACTTACCAGACAGGAAAGTGGAAAATTCATATGTAACTGTTTGACATTTTGAGAATGAAAAAACTTAGTATGCATAACAGCTCCACATCTACATTGTGCATTCAATGGCAAGAGGACAAAAGGAAAAAATAGAAATGTCATTGCATTAGTCATTGAATTAATGTTGGGGCTGCCTGTTAATATCAAGGTTATGACTTATACAGGACAAACTCTTCAGTCTTTTGGTTTATCAGCACTAGTTATACTGTTTACATGTCCTTACTTTAACTTTGTTGACAGCAGAGATGTTTCCTCTACCCTTTTATATTTATCTGTTCAAGCAGAATTGCAGAAGCCATCGCTTCAAATAATAAACTGCAACACAAAATTTCTATGTACAATAAAAACATTCAGTTCGTGTTTGCTCTAAAGCATAGGAGATTTGAAGAATACATCCTTACCTATGGAAAACACTGTATGGGTACTTTATTAATGGTATCTGATAGACTATGCCGTTTAAACCACATTTCAAATTAAGAAGCTATATTGATAGCAGTATGTATAAGTTTGAGGAAACTTACCAAATTTCATGAAGAAAATTGATATATGTTATGACTTCTTCTCGTGTCTTTCTGCCTTTTGTTCATGGAAAATACACTTCAAATCTTATATTTTTGATATAGAAACTAAAACTTCCCAGGTCATCTGTTTAGTCTTTTAAAATTCAATACTATCACAGTTCTCTGAAGTAAGTGTTGTTCATCCCCTGTTCCATACACCAGTATATCTGTGAAAGAGCAGATACATTATTGATATTTTTTTTATATTCATATTGATTGACAAGCCTAATTGCCTTTCTAAAAAGGTTTGGCAGAAAATTGATCATGTGATGTATGGTACTTATCTGAATCATCATGTATTTAATGATATATAAGGCATATGTATAGGTTGTTTGTTGTTTTTTTTTTTAACCAAAATGTTAGCAGATTATATTCATTTTACTTTTCAGCATTTATGCCAGCAATTGGTTTAAGTAGACTTATGTACACAAGGTACATAAGGATGGGTAAAAAATGCAAAACTGCTTATCAATGGACTTACTTTATTTCTAAAACTTTGTCAGGGTTGTAGAAAAAGAATATATGGCATTGGTTTTGATAAACACTAATCACAGATTTTTTTTATTTATTCATTTTTACTATTAAACAAAACTTTATATCCCTTTCAAAAATTTAGGAAATAAGCCTTCAAAATTTTTAAAAAGTAGACATCCAACTTTCATGCGGTTATACGCACAAGCAATTTACAGAATAATCCTCAAAACAGCATACAGTAATAAAACTATTACACTTTCTACATGACTGAAACACAAATAAAGCTTTGTATCGAGCTGTGCAGAGTCTAGGAGGAATGTGAGCAGGCAGTGCACTAACATGAAATAGGCACAAATCCTGGAGCTCAGGCAGTGGCTCAGGTAGCTAATGATCCCAAGAGTAAAGATCTTGCAAGTCTCTGCATTTAGCCACCACTTAAAATGGGACTGCAAAAACATAGGTCCTGCGTAAGCAGGGACTGGTTTCTAAGATATAAAGCTCAGCAGCAACAAGCAACCACATGCCCATGGATGGATCCATGTGGATCCAGTTGTAATGGGTGAAGCTCAATTCACTCGAGGCATTCAGGTTACACCTCGTAGAACCAATTGTCTCTGGAGAGGCTGATCCCTAGCGGAAGGACTGGTGAATCTCAACCTGCAGAGCAACCCAGGAGTTTGAGCTTCTGAGAAGCTGTTCAAGCCCTGTCAAAAATCCAGAGCCCTCTTTTCTTCTAGGGTTTTGTTGTCTTCCTCTTCTCCGTCCTTCTTCTCTCTTTCTTTCTGTTCTTCTCCTAATTCAATTTCTATTGATTTTCAGCCAATCTCTTGAGTACGCAGGAGACTTATAAAGTCAGTGGATAGTGACAAACACCTTACTAAAGCCTCCTCAGACACTGCAACGGCTGTGGCTCTGTTTCTCTCCATTCCTAAGGGAGGTGTTACGATTCAACCTGCCAAACAGACCGCAGCTCATTAAATACTACCAGACTAAACTGTCCATAATAGAAAATGTGATTGTAAAAAAATAAACTACCAAGAAGGTCCAGTTTTACACCAGAAATCTGAAACAGACAATAGAAACAAATTAAGACCAGCACCATTGTAACTTGTCTTCTTTGCATCATCGCAACAATTTTTCAGGATTTTCTTATCACACATGGCATGTATTTTCTGCATGTAAGCTTTCCCACAAACTTTATTTTTTTCTGCATGTATATAACCCTCACTACTTTTTAAATCTATACTTATTGCTACGTCTAAAATAATGAGCAATTCACTGAAAAAAAGTAGGCTGTGGAAAGGATTCTGAAAAATTAGCATGAATGCATTACAACACTATGTCTAACCAAAGCTTTGTGCAGTAATTGAAAGGAACAAAATAAATAGTGCAATTCAGTACAAGGAAAGTCAGTTTGTATTGTTTGGATTTGATTGTTTTTTTCCAAACTAACAGCATGACATGTTTTATAATTACGCTTTACTCTTTCTGATGTGCTTGTGTTTTAGCTCTCTTGCACAACTGCTAAATAATTGCATTGTCTTCAGCAACATTTTGAAGGTGCTAGATCTGCTTTGTATTGGGGGAAAAATGGAATGTGTCTGGCTGCAGTACTGCGGTAAGAATGCTGTTGTATTGATGTACACAGTGGTGTCAGGGAAAATTCCAGGGTTTCACGATAAACAAATACAAGCCTGTAAAATCTAAGGAGGTGCTCAAGCTCAGAGCGACGTTCTTTAGCAGGGAGATCTGAAAAGTGGCTGATCTGGGACCAGCTGTGTTAAGGTAGGATGTGAAGCTACAGCATCTCTGTATCCTTGAAAATCCCTCAAGGGTGCTTAAGACAAAAACATCAGATGTTTCTACAGATGAGGTGGGGGGTGGAGGGCTGGGTCTGTGAAGAGTCAGAGCAGCCCAGTGCCTGGTCAGAGATGGAGCACCCCACCAGGAAAGGCATGAGAGGCAGAGTCCTTCAGAGACAGACACCTGCAAGAGGGAGCAGGACATGATAGAAAAAACCACAAACAGCTGGTATGGAGGCTTTACCTATAGTAATTGATATAGTGCTGCCAAACCAGCCCTCAATGAGGTTTTCTCTGAAATTCATAATCAAACAAGACAGTGGTAATCAGAGATGCATGCTTGGGAATGAAATATTCAGCCCACCAATTGGAACACCTTGGGGATAACAATACAAACACCCTGAAAAAAACTCCACTGGTACTAAAATCACTGGACTTCTGAATTATCCATGAAATGAAAAATGGGTCCCAGAGCTTTTCTTTTGAGGCAATTACCAATTACATTTCTGTATGTAAGAGAGGAGTTAAAACCTTTGGGCAATAGAAGTTTTAAATGCTAGAAGCTATAACAGACAAACATTTCTGTACCAGGGACTGCATAGAATTTTCTGTGCAACAAGAGCTGAACATAAACTGTTATGTGTGGCTTGTGCACAGTTGTACATAAATAACAGAAGGTTCATGCAGAGCTTCATATTATGAAGTTTATGTGCAAAATCTTTCCATTTCACTTTTCCTGCTTACATTGGTAGTAAGTTGAACCACCAAAACCAATATGCAGGCAATCAAAAAAGAAAAGCAAATGAAAAGCATCAATATATGTTACATAGTCCAACTCAGAAGAGTAAAATTTTGCAAAATTTCACATCATAAGTACCTAGCTCTTATTAAAAGTTTTCTTTGTGCAGTTTTAATCACACTTTGTAAGGTGTCCTAGTTACACAATCACCAAAAGGGGACCTCCATTCTGTGGTTTTCTAAGGACTCTCAAAAAAGAATTCTTGACAATACTTGCACAGGGAGATGAGGGATTACTTTTTCCACTGTAGGATCACCTTTTCCATGGTGAGAGACTGGAAGAATTGCCGGCTCAAAACATTTAATGTATGAGGGAAGGTGCAGGTTGGGCCTTGCCCTGGGCGGGCAGCGCCCTGCCCT
Source organism: Donacobius atricapilla (assembly GCA_013397315.1). Taxonomy (NCBI): domain Eukaryota; kingdom Metazoa; phylum Chordata; class Aves; order Passeriformes; family Mimidae; genus Donacobius; species Donacobius atricapilla. The sequence continues at coordinate 102,103 of WBMY01013078.1, read as the reverse complement.
GTACACCCCAGTCCCAGAGCCAGTATCCCAGCCTGGCAGTGCCTGCCAATCCCCAGCATACCATGGGCAATGTCCCACACCTTCCCCTGGAGCCTCTAACCCAGCTCCGAGTGGCCAAATGACCTGAAGTCCCACCTGGGGGACAGACCCAGGAAGGCCAAGAGTATTTAGGGCAGAAAATGATGGAGCACATGTCTTGATCCTACCTCCCCTTGGAATTCCTGTCAGCTGAACACCATTGGAAACAGGAATGGTAGCTATATTTGTTTCTTTCTCTCCTTCTTCTCTGAATTTTTAGGTAATTTAAAAATCTGTGGGCTTGGAGTCTGTGAGGCTGAATGGATTAAGTTAATGGTCTGTGGAATGTTTTATGTTGATTGAATGTAGTGGCAAACCTTTTTACAAAGCGCTCTGATTTTCTAATGCTGCCAGTGAATTTTTGTTGTTGTTATTGTGTTGTTTTGACCTCTTGAGAATATTTTGTCAGTATTTTTCCTATGCATCTAACTCAAGGTATATGAACAACTGTAAGCCCTTATAAAGTCTCATTGAATGAGTTTTGGGGCCTTACTTCCATCATCCAAGTTAATTCTCCAGATTCACACCTATATTTGATAAATGTATTTATAAACTAAGAAATATGAGAAGTTCAACTATATCTCAGTTTGCCATCTGACCTTTACTTTGTATGGATACTATGTGTTCAAGTTGCTATACCTTTCATTTCCCTTTACTTGTATAAAGCATTATAGCTGTAAAAATTTATTAATGAGGGAGTATTGTGCTTTCTAATAGAGCAGTCTAACAGATCTTGGAAATGAGACCAACAATGTTGGTTCATCTTCCATTACATTCTCTGGAGTCCCTTTTCAATAAAGATAAACTCTGGTGCTATTTATAACTTCAGAATATTTTAACATACTGTTTCCAAGTCCTAAAGATTTCCTTTCACACTTCATATTTTCTGTTGTGATCTCTACAGATTTCAGCACTGTGTGAAAGGTATTGTGTTCCAACTGAGACATTTGCATAGGTCTTATCTTCTGCAGTTAGTTTCCTTTAAATTATCTAGTTCTTGAGGAATTTGTAATTTGCTATAGTGTGCTACAGTTTATTCACAAATGAACTCATCTGTTTCATAACTAAAAATAGGCAAGCACTTTTTTTGATCTTTGTGACTTGGGACTTGTATATTAAATTGGATTTCTGAACTGTTTAACAGAAAGACAAGAGAAGAAATGCAATGATCTTAAATACTCACTTTCAACACAAGGAATATCTAGTAATCCTAGATCTTATAATACATTTCATCCTCCTCCAGGCTCAAAAGGAATTCAGGCATTTTTTAATGTTCCTTTAAGTATGGTGTTATTCTATCTAATACATAAATAAATATTATTCTTAAGTCGAGACCAAGTCTTATGTTTGCTTGGAGGCCTCTTCATTCCAGAACCATTTTCTAACATCTCTCATTATTCATGCCCTGCATCACAACAGTACTGTTGTTATTTAGTGATTGCTATTTATCTTTTGAAAGCTTTAAGTGTCATGAGTTCCCTTACTAAACTGTCATAAATATGGTTACTTTTGAGTAATAATTCACATTTTTCTAGGAAAGAAAAACTAAACAAGATTTTATTTTCAGGGATTCTTTCCTGTTCTGAAGACCAAGAAACAAGGACATGTCAACATATCAAGACTAGAGCCTACATATCATCAACTAGAGCCTACTTTGTGCCCCTATTTATGGTCATGTTCACTCTGTGCTGTCAGAGCAGATGTATCAAGGTTGCTTTGTGGTTGGTTGGGGTTTGCTTGATTCATTTTTTTTTACTCTTTGCAGCGGTGTTCAACAATGTAATTGCTACAGTGGTAACAACCTGCAGCTTGAGAAACTAAGATTGGATACTGGGGGGGAAAAAGTCACAAGGTAGGTAGTACTTCACTGTTGTAAGCTGTGAAATCTCTCTCCTGGGCATCTTGAAGACTCTGCCAGACACAGATAGAGCTGCCCGTGTGCACTGCTGGCAATAGCCCAGGCTGAGGCAGGAGACTCCAACTGACACTTCTCTTATACTATGAAATAATTTCAGTGCCTTACTACATCCCAGAAGTAATAATAGCTACTGTCTAGCACAGGAAATAACTCATTTTGTGCCTAAAGACTGCATTACCTTTAAATGGTCGTGTGTGAAGAATAATGCAGAAAGGAAAAAAAAATTCACTAATTCATTGGGTTTCACTGATTGTATTTATACCCTTAATATTATTTTAACAATGCTCTTTTGTGATTTAATAAATGCTATCTTGTGTTGATCAAAGTGGAAAAAGTCCTTTATAATGGGACCTGATCTTTGAAAGCTGTAAATGCTGTACAGTGTGTACTTTTGATCAGCAAGAAAAAGTAATGCATAGCAGCAGCTTTTGAGAATTACAGGTACCTTGGAAGAAAATAAAAGGCCATTGTGTAGACAATGGCTGGGAAGTTCAGATCATTATTGATTTGACAAGAATGATCCTCATGGTTTGATTTTCCAGAAGAACTGAATGATTTGAACTCTTTCATATTCTCAATAACTACCTTTACTCAGACATAAAGTCAGGTTGAAACTGCAATCAGAAGTATAAAATAAGAGGGTCTCTATTGACGATCTCTGCTCATCCATGGTTGATCAAACTGATTACTTAATAAATCCTTATTGCTCTAAATTTTTAAAGGTCTTCTTTTTTTCAGATCTGCTGACAAATGAAAACAAACTCATGTTCCTTCACAGACTGGAGTAAATGGGAGGAAACACTGATGGAATTTGTACAGAAGCACACTGCCAGGAGATGGCTTATAATGAGGAGTGTTATCCCCCACTGTGGAGCAAGGGACAGTGACTCAGAGGTGACCATGCCTCTGAATCTGTCTCATTAGTCACAAATTCTGTCTCTATTTTACTTAGTTGTTTCTGGTATTCCAGCAGATGTTCTGTAATAAGGCCAATAATCTATATAATACCTTTTAGTTTGTTTTGGTCAACAAAGTAAATACAGAAACTATTAGTATTATTAAATGTGGTTAATTACTGTATCTGTAAAAACGCTGCAATGTTTTCTGATAGACATACGTCTTAGTTGCAAAACAGCTTTCATTCTATTGACCTTTTTCCTTGTTTATTCACTTCCCAGAAATAATTTAGAAAAGAAATTCAGAAATTCACTGGCAAATGCATTCATAGAAACAACATATTTCCATAGGGTATTTCAAATCCTTGGAAAAGAAAAATCAGATTGGAAGTAATCTCAGATGGAACCTGTTCCAAATTATGTATTTGGCCAAAGAGGGAACAGGAATACAGAGCAAAGTGACTATCAAAACAATTTCCAGGATATCAGTAGTAACCATGATTTTGTGTAAGGCCATGCCCTGCAGCAAAATTCGCNAAAAAAAAAAAAAAAAAATTCATATAGTTTTAGGACTAATTTATCCATTCTCATAAATGACAGGTGTCTTAAGAATGAAGCAAAAAAAATTAAATGAAAAAAGCTTCATCTTCTTCCTTAAGGTATTTTTAATCAGTGAGTATGGAGCATATAGAAACAAAAAATACTTAAGGCCACAGGGAAGAAAGGTACTTGCTTACTGCACAGAGATTCATATATGGAAATTTAGTTTGCCTTTTGCAAATTCGCTGTGGATTGAGCTGAGAAACTTTCTTGCTATCAATGGCTAAGAAAGCTATGTATTAAAATTATCATGTTTAAATGGTAGACAAGCATTTGATGAATGATAGGTTCATAAATAATAATCAGATTTTGTTTGTAGAATGTTTTATTAAATAATGAAAATACTGATAATAAATTTTCTTCACAGACTTTTCCACAGTTTCCATCCTAGTTCTCTCTACAGATGGTTAACTATAAGGGTTTCTAGAAATAATGAGTTAATGGTCATTAACTGACCAGCAGTTTAACTTTTCAGCATTTTAATCATTGGAATATGTGAAGTTTTCTGGAACAACTGTATAAAACCAGATGAGCATGAATGTAGTGAATCACAAATAGAGATGGAAAAGTTTGTTAAAATTTTCAAATTGATATGAACAGATGCTAATTAACTTTCGAGCATTTTTGCACCTTCTTAGATGTTGTGGTCCACTGCTCTTCAGGGTGCCCCGACCTTCCTGGAGGAAGCGTCTTTAGGAAGATGCTCCCTGTGCCCAGTGCACAGGCACCCCTAGAGATTCAGCTCTGTGGTGACAGCTGCTAAAGCAGCTGAGCGGCACGGTCTCCTCAGATGACACCGGAACAAAACCAGAAACTGATCTTCAGGGCACAGGCTTCCTTATTCTTCAGGAACCAGAAACCTACAGATCATAAGGTCTCCAGGTAGCTGGATTTTATAGAGGGTAGGTTGACAACTTGGACCAATGAGGGAAGGAATTGAGGAAACAGTCAGGGAAGGGATCTAAAATGCACCAATTGGGGAGGGGAAAAACCAGGAACTAGGGTAACAACAAATCAGGAACAAAGTATTACCATAACACCAAAGGCTCATTTTGTGAGCAGTTTTCTGCTCACCATGAGCAACAGGGAAGTCTCTTAGGGAGAATTCCCAGAGGTGAACACAATTGCTTCAAGGGGGGCTCAGAGGCTCGTGCGGGAGCGCGACCTCCTCTGTGGTGGCCCTAGGGGTCACCACACTTAGATGCCCAGTTCCATTCACCACTGAAGATCTTTTAAGTCTTGAATACTCTTGTGCATCTAGGCCTAAGGTAATGGGCAGAAAGCAGATGAGGGTCTGAACTGAGCAGAGAATGGCCTAAGAATAGGGACTTTGTGACGAGGTGATGGTAGACTGAGGGTCTGCTGTCAGAATACAGACTATCAAGGAAAAAAACCTATTATTTTCACTATACAGGGAATGGTGTTAATTCCTTTAAAATATATAATGTTCTTATTAAAAGAGCTGTAGGAGTTCTGAGTCATGCAATGATTATTTTATATACGGAAAAGAAAAAATTGGTTTAAATGACTGCTGATGTCTTTAAACCAACAGGAGTATAACCAGTGTAGGCTAAAAAAAGATGTTGCTTTTATACAACATGAGAAGATAGTTAAGAAGTGGAGAAGAATGTGGCAACCTGGCAACCTGGTTATCATCAGGCAATACAGTGCTCTGTATTCACCAAAGATATTGTTGCAGCATTTATTAATATCACTGCATCTGCCTGCTTGCTCACAGACATTTACTGCAACTTCAAGAAACTGCGGACAATCTGATTCTCATTGCCTCTTTCTCCTCTTGCCTTACTGTGCATGTAAAAGTTTTATTGCTTAACCCCCTCCTTCACCTCTTCTTTATAGAGATAGCAGCCTTCAAACATTGAATGGTGCCTTTTTGTTCTGGGAAAATGTTTCCCATATCAAGGGCACATTTAAACAGACTATGTTCATGGAGATCTTCAGCTGTGTATTTTCTGAACATCAGCTTTTTTTTTGTCTTCTATTCTTTGTAATATCTCGTACAAAAACATTATAGCACTTGGTGTTTGGAGGCAGGGTGGAGGAGAGGCAAGGAATAATTTAAAAAAAATAAGAAAAATGTGTCAGAATTGAACATATATGTGCCTTTGAATATCAATTAAAAACAATCACAAAAAAAAATTCATACTTTGGATCTGTGGCATTTCCTATATCTGAAATGGACTTAATTTATAAAAGCTTTCACGTGCTCTGAAAGGCCTGCTTGAATTACTTGTGTCTCAGTGCCCCTCCTGTTGGAGTGCTGCTTGAATGCTAGTAGATAGAAAAGCAGACCTTAGGAATGTGACAGCCAGCCTCTAGCCTGTGTTTTTGTTTCATACAGAATCACTTTGTCCAAACCAGTAAGATGTGTTCTAAGAGGTGCCTCCCTTCCACCAACAGCTGATATGCACTCTACAGATGAAAATTTATTGGTGCAGTTAGAACACTCAAGCCCCAGTTCATATTCAGCAGGTATAACACTAATTGCAGGAACAGTCAAGACAGTTCTAATTAGTTTAAAATCCATCGACTGCATATAGCTTTTCTGTAAGAGTTGCTGAAGCAGGTTAATTGGGAATTCCCTGGTGACAAGGGACGTGTCTCATGTTTGCATTGAAATGCTCCTTGGTGCAGTAAAGCAGGCTTTGGGAATCAAGAGGCATGGAGCAGTAGTATTTAACACTTTGCAGTGAGATGAAAGTCTAAGAACCAACTCTCTCTTCTGTGCCTCCAGCATTAACCATATTTGGGGGAAAAACTGTGACAGAGGTGGCAATAACTATCATACAGATATCCGTGTACCAGTCTAATTGCAAACTATCTGTATTGGTTTGGCATGAATGATAAAAAACAATTAGTGATCTGCTTTAAAACTGACAGCCAGTTTGGCCAATTGGATACAAGGGTACACCTCTGGGTCACATGGCTTAAATACAGGTGGGATTTTGGGAAATCTCTCTTTAGCTACGGGCTTTCCATGAGGTAACATCGGGGGGCGGGGGGAGCAGCAGGGCCCAGCTCAGGCCCCACCGCCTCCNAAAGGTGTCTGATTTTACTGAGGGGATATTGAATTAGGAACTGTAATCTAGTGATCCTATGAGATGTTCGAAGCCTCGTCACCAGTGAAGAATGAGAAATCCTTTGTTGTGGAGCTGTGGGTCTTTAAAAGGCAAAACCCCATGTATAAGTCCATGGCCCATACGTAGTCATGGGAAAGGCTACGTTTTGGGAAACTCACAAATGCAGATTGTCGGGCGGGCTGCTTTTGTGGGAGCTGGAAGCCACAAACAGACTGTGTCTCTTGTGGAAAGTTACCCGAACAAAATCAGGAGGGACTTGTCTCTCTCAAAGACTGGATGAAAGACTATTTTATAAGTGGTACTGACCTAGAGTTCTGATTTTCTGTCTCTTTACATTGTTTCATGGAAAAGTAAACGGCTGGTAGGAGGGAGTGGAACTCTTTTAAAAAAATTTCATGTTTTTTTTTGTTCACCCTTTTGTGTGTGTTAATAAATCTAACTGTTTTTATCTTTAAGTTGAGCCTGTTTTGTCTTTATTCTAATCCTATTCCATAGTGGGAAGATAGATCACTACACTAAATTTAACAAAACAAATTCAGTGAATGTGAAACCACTACACTATCAGATGCAGAACTGTTTGTCATGGGTACTGATTACTAATGTAGCATGTAGCAGCAACACCAGCTAGTCTAGACTTCTGTGAGCAGCTTCTCATGATTTCAGTAGGCCCTTCACTTTACATTTAAATTCAATCAGGAAGAGCATGATGGCACAGCTGGAATAGCCAACAAGCCAATACTGAAAAGTCCATTCCACTTTTGGAGAATTAAATTCATTCCTAATTTGTTATGCTTGAGGTACTCATCATATAAAACAAAATATGGAGACAAAATATAGAACCACTGCAGGCATGCTGTTTTTCATACAGTGAAGGCAGACCAGCTCCTTTTTTTCTGGGCAGAGATCTCAAGAGCACTGCTGGTACCATCTGGTATGGGGCAGGGAAGGAGACTGATATAGGTCTTTAGTGAGGGATTAGATCATCTTGCCTTCATACATAGATTTGCCAATATAGTCATTTACTTCTGAACTGTGAGTCTCCCCTGGGTTTATATTACTGTGCCTGTTCTGTGCTGCTAACCCCATCCGAATCTGATAATTTCTGGAAGATGAGAAAGTTGTTTTTTTAACCTCTCCAAAGATTTTTGTTAGAAAAAAGCTAATCTTAGAAAAGCCTACTGTTGGAAAAAACATTTTCCCTTCAGAATAAAATTTGTCTGACAGAAAAGCAGCCAGTTGCATATCACCTATGAGACACAAAGGATCAGCGGCACATTGCTGCCTGTAGTGTGACTTTAGACCCAAGTGACACATAAACATGAACATAATGACTTTGCTAATGTGAGCAGTGTTAATTTTGTCTCCATTTGGATACATATGTTTGAAATATTCAGATTCCTTAAGGATGGGTCTCCTTGGCACGTCCTTACAGCCACCCACAGAGGAATGCCTAGAGGACATGTTAGAATGACAGTACTGGGAACACAAGGTATATCTCTGGTAGAGATAGGCCTTAGGAAAGCTACAATCTGGACAACGTGCCATAGAGTGTTTTTTTGTAGTAGTTTGTTGTTTGTTTGAATAAGAGGAGAACTTCCTTGCCATAAGAGTTATCCTGTTAGGCATACCTGACACTAGACCTTGGGAGGACACATGCTCTTGCACTGGGGCCTTCAATCTTCTTTGGTGGGTGCTTAAAGGATGGAAATAATACATGGAATAGCAAAAGGGAGCAGCGTTTCTAGCTGTGACTGGAAACATGAGTATAAAGATATTTTATGGCTGATGTTTTATCATACCATCACAGAAGACAGACTTTGTGCCTGTGATAATGTTAGGTAAGGGAAAAGTGATCTGAAGTTAGGATTGCTTCATGTCTGCCCTGCACAACGCCCTGCTGCAGGCTACAGCATGACATGATGATTCAAAAGGCATTTGGGATGCTGATGTTCAGGATGTACCTGACAATGCAGTAGCTCATAGCTAATTGAAAGCACACTTGATTGCCACATGACAGGAATTAAGTTTCAATTTCATTTTTCCTTAAAAAAAAAGGTGAAAAAATCTCTCCCCTTCAGGCATTTGAAAATGCTATTCTCACCTACAAAACATTAATTTTTGATAGAGAACCCTCAGTGGCCTGAATTTCTGGGTGGAGAACTGTGTGACTAATGGCAGCAAGGCATGCAGATCATTACATATGCAAAAGTAATTCATGTCCTGTCTACCGACAAAATTGCTCACCTTTCTGCAGTTAAGGCCTGGAAAGTTTTGTAACATGTAGGCAGCATATGTTTTACACCTACGGTAGGTGGGCACTGTTCATGATACAACATGCATGACTCAGGGGGTCTAGAGAGACAGAGGGTCATTTCCCTGCTGACAGAGCTGCTGAGCAGCATGTGGCCACCTCTCTGGGGAGCCCTTCTGAAAAAAAACAGATCCATATCTACTCTTGTGCTGACAACAACACAGTGCTTCCCTCAAAGGAATTATTACTCTGATGTCTGCAGAGAGTAATTATTGGAAGGGTAATCAGGTCTCCCAGATAGGATGGTCAGTTGCTGTTTGGACAGTCATGGGAGCTTCCGTTGCAAGGGTTCTTGTGACATCTTCAGCTGGACTCTCCAAACCACTGTTCTACTCAATTTTTATAAACTAGCTGTTCTACTACGTAACTGTCCCAGCACATGTGATCAGAAGTTCTAACTGCAGAAAAAAACATCTCTCAAACATCTTTACAACCTGGAAATTATGATTTCTTGACCTTCGAGTATGGTTTCTATTTACAACAATCTTTTATATGTACAATCTGTGCAGCAGCAACTACCTGCAAATCTCTGGGAGTTTCTATGCAAGGTGTTAATCAACAGATAAATTAGATTAATCATAGCAGGAGGTGTCTGGGGGAATCTGGAGAATTGTCCAAAATCCCATGTCAAGTGTTCTTGTAACCATCAGTCAAATACTTATTTGTGAAGGTGGCTAGGAGCTGGTCAATCTCCAAGACATGTCCATTTTCTCAAACCAGACATTTGCATTACATCTATGCCAATAACTTGCTGTCTGATTCTTGGACCAGTGACAAGGTCCATGTTTTCAGAATGCGGGATGCGCATAAAGGCACAGCCTTCATCATCACCTACACCAGAATTACAACTACTGAAGAAATTTATTTTCACATCTACAACTTGGAATTTTAGTTCCATGTCTCTTGCCATATTATTACCATATAGAAAAATTCAGATCTAAAGTATTATAATACTCTGTTTACTAGTCAATAAAGTCCTAAAAAAAAAAAGTTTCAGTTATTTATATTCTGTGTTTAGAACCCCTTTACTCATGCTAAAATTAAGCAAACAAAAGTGAACCACTGAGGGGAAGTTACAGAGCCTTGCAAGCTCTGAAGAAGGACCCCTGTTGAAGCTGATTTTTCATGTGCATCTCTCGTAGCACCAGCTGAGGGCTACACTCTGTAATAATCCCTCAATGCTGGTTTTCTCAACTAAGGGGAGGCTGGCCTAGACAAAAGCGATAATCTCCTGAGAGTAAGAGAGAAGCAGCTTTACTATTAGGATAGTCCATATTTCCATCATTGTCAAGGATATAATAAAAAAACCCTATTCTATTTATTTTCTGTTTATTTCTTGTGATAGATATAGTTGAAGGAATTCTGCTAACAGACCTAATTTGAAGTCCTGGGTGCAGCAACAGGCATCATTGCTGTCCAGGAATTTTACTAGAGAGATGAAAGAGTTTTTTTTTTTTTGATAGAGATATACTAGATAGGTCCTTGGGTGTGTGTGACGGGATATTGGCCTCACGTTTGGCATGGCCACTCGCATTAACATGTGAAAAGATGTGATCTAGTTATCATCACCAGTGATTTCATACTAAAATGCTGCATAGATATAGGTAGTGAGTGCTACAGTCGCAGCAGCACTTATACAGGCAGTAAATGCCCTTTGACCCATTAAAGTAAACATGTACTCAGGCACTGCTATCAAAGGCAATGCCAGTGTAAGGAGAGCTTTGTTGCCATCATCCTTTTAGAACCTACAACATAGAGAATAATCACTTATCTCTTAATATCAATGTCAGATTAATTCAATCTGTAAATCCATGAACATGGATTCTAGTTCCAAAGCAATCTTGAGTGCAGGTCTACAGGGGAGGAATCAGGGATTTACAAGGATGGCATAAATCTAATTACTCATACACAACTTATTGCAGATATTGACTTGAAACTAGGAGATGACAGCTGAGTTTTGTCTCTTTTGTAACAACATGTTTCTTTATTTTAATCATGAACAAACATTAAAATTACCCCATAACTGTTTTTATTTCAGTTCAGGAGCTACCATCAGTGTAAATTAGTTACTCTATATTTACACAGGCACACCTGAAATCAGAAAGAGTTTCCTAGCAACCTCATCTTCATCAAAACTTGAAGGAAAAATAATTATATTTAATGGAATAAAACTTTACTGAATGAAAGGATATGACACTTTCTTTTAATTTTCCTAAAGAACATTCACAGTGCTTTCCTTGTTCTTTTTCCGTAAATTTCCTGTCAGTTACATAACTCCTTTATTTAGTTCATAGGCATCACCACCAACTATGTTAAAAGTGCTCTTTACTTCTATTGAAATTCAAGGTCTCTGTGCCATGATATATCTTCTGTACATTTTCCTGAGAGGTGTTTAAAAGACAGAATTAAGACAAACATACACTTCAGAGCTCAAAATATATTCAGTGGATTCAAGTTTAAAAGTTGATGCAGACACATCATTACAAGAATTAGATATCTTTCCACTGTATTCTTTAGAATGTCTATTTTTATAATGCAGACACTCCACAGCTTTTTTGGTTATTATTTTAGTAAGCTTTGCTAGAAGAAATATTTTGCATTTATACTTAATCCTGATGTACAGGTTGGCACTTTGAACAAAGAGCTCTAAGGGAAAAAAAAATCTTTAATGTGTTCATAACAGCTTCTGTCAGTCTCCAGGCATGGAAGAGCCAGACCGTTCCAGATCTGGAAGTGGAACTTGACTGTCTGCTATGGTATATAAGCCTGCATAATATAAACCAAATTTTGAATTTGCAGAGAAAAACAGAAATTGAGGCTAAGAAGAATGTCCTAAACCAATAACCTGACATGGATGACTGAATAAAGCAAGCACAGTATTGAGTCAATTTATGGGACTGAACTAAAGTAAGATCAGTTAGTCAAGAATTTTGACAGAAAACAGCATAATAATCTGAGAGTAACCATAAAATAAGAACCAGAAAATAAAATCAGAAGTGCAAAGAAACCTCATGAATTGGAAGTGTTATTTCTTTTTGTAGGCTTCATTGCATATACAAAACAAAATGAGTAGCTTTATTCTTTTGTTTCTCAACTGGTTAAGTACGATAAATCAGAGAATCATAGAACAGAATTATAGAATGGCTTGGATAGGAAAGCACCCTCCAAATCTTCTATTTCTGACCCTCCTACCATGGGCAGAGACATCTCTCACTAGAAAAGGTTGTTTAGGGCCCCGTCCTGCTTGGCCTTGAGCACTTCCAGGGATGGGGCATCCACAACTTCTCTGAGAAACCTGTTCCAGTGTTTGTCACCCTCACCATAAAGAATTTCTACCCAGTATATAAAATCTAAACTTACCCTCCTTCAATTTACAGCCATTGACCCCTGTCTTATCACTATATGCCCTTGTCAAAAGTCTCTCTTCATCTTTCTTGTAGGCCCTCTTTAACTATTGAATCAACTCTGTACATAACTAAAATATCTTTTGTGATAATCCTTATTAAACTGGCCATCTCAGGGAAAATATACTGAAATATGCACATATTTTCAGTACAAAAATGTACATGCAAACATAATAAATGCAATAGCAGATAGGTAACTTTTGAAAGTTTGTTAATCAAATTTTAATGAAAATGCTATTCCTAACTTAGAAGGGACTAGATCTAAACTTGATCTAGATTTAATTAATTTTTTTTTTAAATCAGGTCTTTCCTCTTATGATTGGAAAATTATATTCCAGAGGACATATCTCTGGATACCTTGGACTATTCTGACAGTGAAACTAGTTTATTACAATTACTACGGAAATAAATAGAGTTTGAACAAATAATTCTGCTCACAGTAGGAACCTTGTATTGGAATGAAATGTGACTTTGTGAAGAGCACTTCACAGCTTTAATGTGAAACTGGTTGCAAAATAACTCTGTGAACATCATAGACCATTATTTAAGATAAAAAAATGACAGCACTTACTTTAAGTAGTCAGGTTTTCAAGTTACTACTTAATGCATATAATTTGAAAATATTCAAATAACTTTGGCTAAGACTCTGACCTCACAAAGAATCCCCTTAGGACACTGAGGATCATTGATAAAAAGTTTATAGCTAGATCTGAATCTGAAGGATCTCCTTAACAAGCATTTGCTGAATGTCATAGAAGATATTCCTAGCAGTCTTTCTGAGAAATGCAATCATTAAGAACTTGATCTGACACTAGCTATATATATATTTGGAAATCACCCTCTCCTGAGAGCACAGAAAGGTCTTTGTGAAACTTAAATTTCATTTAAGAGCTTGAGGACCAATGGGATTTTAAACATTTTACTCACACAAAAAATTGCTTTGGCACGGCTATTCCATGAGTGGGGGCCTTTTCTATTCACACTCAAGGGTGTCTTTAATAATTTAACAAAAAAGTAATTGTACTTTTTTCTTCTACTTCCAAGTAAAAGAGACATTCAAGGCAGATGAATTTTCATTAAAATTTTATAATCAGAAAAGTAGTGAATAAATACTTTAAAAATCAATAACATGCAAAAAGTTCTAAAATAATTAACTAGTCTCAATTAAAACATTATAAACATTTGATTGGATTGCTAAAAAGCAGTACACATATTAAAGGGGGCAGATGCATCCCTAGAAAACAATGATATATTTATTTTCCCACAGTATATATGTGGTTCTTCTCATAGTTTTGTAGAAAGGTATGAAAAAAAGGAAATAAAACCCATGTGTTTTTTTATAGACATTCTTTTTAAGGTTTCAATTATTTAGTATTTATTTGCAATAAAAGCAACAATAACTTCTAATAGTTTGTAAAACACTGATGCTGGAATAAGACATTTCAATGGTTCCTATTACCTCTCTTTTTGTATTCCTACAAATATAGTGCTTCCTTTCTCTTTAGGTATTGTTGTATTGTAAAATGGAATAAACGAAAGAAGAATGAATGATTGTTTAAATGTTGCAGGCTAATCTCAAAGAATTGGCTCATGAGTGTTTTAAAAAGATTAAAAATTTAACATTCAATTGCATTTGCAATTTGATTAATAGCAGCATAAAGAGAAATTAGTTTTAATGTGGTCCTTCTCAGCACTAGGTATTACGGAAATGATCTGTGAGGGGTTCCCTAAATCCTCAAAAGATAATATTTTAACAAGACATGGGAGAATGAAAGAAATAAGTTTTAGTTAAAATATTGAGGAACTAATCCTCAATACTGGTGTGTCGACTGCTGAGAAGTAAAAAAAATACTCTAAAATAAGGTGAAGGATGCCACAGGTAATTTGGCAGTGGCTGTGACTTCGGGGGTTGTTTCAGTAATTGTTCTGTCATCTCTAGGGAAGCCTTTTGTAGGAATCTGGGTGTATTCCTCTTTGGCAATGTCCAAAATATGTTTTGGCAGTGCTCCTTTCCTGATCTCCAGTTCCTCTGTCCGGGCTCCTCCAGGCATCACAGGTTACAGCCCTCTCTGTAGCGAGGAGATGGATCCAGCTTGCTCCCTCTCAGTGGCCATGGTCTCTGGGAGTTAACAACAACTCAGAAAGATGCTCTTACAAAACTCATGAAGGAAATCTCGGTATGTTAACCAAAAATAGCTGTTGTTTTTCTCCTTTGTTTCTGTTTTGTTATGGATTTTGAAAAAAAAAAAGTATAAATGTTCCCTTATTTGTATTTGCACATGGCAAAGCATAGTGGTGCTAGCATGACAGCCAAGTGCCTTCAAAATTATGATAATTAATGGCAACCAAACCATGCTATTTCTATTGCTTTTTCAGTGTACGGTTCTCTTCAGTATACACTATATCATTTATTTAAATGATGAATATATATTTCAGAATACACCTATCGCAAAAGTCAGGATCTGGTTTAAGCTCTTAAGAATGTGATTTTAGAATAATATGTTCTATTTTTCCTTCAAAGTACTATTTTTGCCAGTTTTTACAGTGCATGTTGAATATATTTACACAAATCTTTACACTTCAAAACAGAATGACTTCAGAATTCATCATAATTATGATACAATTTAGCGTTTTAGAAAACCTGTGAAAATATGTCTGGAAGGAACCCATTAACACAAAAGCAAGCTATTTTGACCTGTCTCTGTATCAGATAAACCTGCATTCTGTAGAGGCTGGCACATAGGGAACTGGAAGGAAATAGCGGCAAAGCATCACTGCAAGAGCAAAAATAAAATTATGTATTTTGTTCAAGTAACCCTGTAAGTGGTGTTCAGTAAAAATAGTACAGCCTGGGAAAGGACTTTTATTCTAATTGGATTTTGATTTTGTTTTCTGTTCTGTTTTATTTTGGAGTCTCAATTTCTTTTGGGGAAGATCTTTGCTGTCAAACTATTTCAGCTTTGTCAGTGTTTCCAACTGTGTCCAGAAGGAAACTAGAGTGGCTACTGCCCATGTACTTAATAAGACTGGTCACTGCAAGAAATCTAGAAAAATTAAGACTTCAAATGAAATCAGGAACTGACCATACATTTGGAAGTGACTATGTGCCCACTGATAATTCTTATGCATTTCAAGTTATTAGGAAAAAAGTTATTATTTAATTATAAAACGTATAATAGGCAGACCAGTGTCTTCCTATCATACAAGCCAAGCAATGGACAAAGACTATGTGACCTAACAAGTTAATCAAGGGAATATAATTTTTTTTAGAATTGCCTATGTCCTCCTCTTCACACGTTTTCAAAGCGCTTATTCAAAGTCAAAATACAGTACAGAAGTTAAGGAAAATTTTAACACATTTATGTGGTATTATTATGTGGTGTATATGAGTGGTAGTAATGTTCCAATCTGCCTACTAAGATCTCTAGTAAGGAGTTTGTAAAGCTATTTTCTCTGCTAAATATTGCCCAGTAATAAGCATTCCCTTTGCCTTTCTTCCTCCCCCAACACGTCACCACCTCCCAAATGCCAAGGACATTTGAGATATGCAGCTTTTATAAGCACTTAGTAGTCATAAGTTTTTAGAAGAAATGTCACGATTTCTCATGTCTGATTCAGGACTCTTCATCATTTGAGTTTAGCAAAACTGCAGATACATTGGTGCATTAAGCTGCAGAAACAGTGAATTCTCTCAGCCTTGTTTCAGTTTGTAGGAGATAAATATTTTCCGTCTCCATACAGATAGAGAGAAATCTTCACACAGAATCTAAACATCATTTGTCAGGAAGAGATGTCCAGATTTATATGTATCCAGACAATATCCTTTCATGGAAATGTAGCTTAAGACAGGGACATTTGTAGTCAGCACTTAAGGCTGAATAAAAACTAGACAGATCTATTTATAGTGAACCAAAAAAGGAAATATTTTTGTACTAGTCTGGAAAAATAAATCTGCAACATAGTCAAGAATCAAAGAATATCATTGAATGGAAGAATAAGGAAAAGAGTAAACTATCATAAAGTCAGGCAAACAAAAATTTTCGCTTTAATTGCAAAAAGCATTAAAGGAAAGAGATTCAGAGATCAGGATTGAAGATCAAGAGCCTAGAACACATCTGTAAGTAAAAGGCATATCATGCAGAAATCACTGTGGATTTTCTAAGTGGATGCATCCCACAGGGCAGCCCTTCATATTTTTTTTGCAGATTAATTACAGCCAGATGTAGCTTGATTGCCCAGGTGGAACTGACTGAGACACACAGAAGCTGAACTTCCAATTTCATTTTGGAACAGAGGTTTCACAGAATGTTTAACCTAATGTTTCTTCATCTCTTAGGACTGGTTTTATTTTCCCTCAGAAAATTCTGAAGAAAAAAATCCGAGGCGGTTTGAAGGATAGCCCCTCTCTTTTTGTTGCCACTCAGGATCAGCAGATGGAAACAGCAGGCTGCAGGAACTGAGCTCTCAGTTGGTGTCTGAGCAATTGTCTCATGCCAAGAGAATTGAGAAGGCCACAGAGGAACCAGCTCCCAGCCAGCATTTGGACAAAAGCCATGCCAAGGTGGTTAAGCAGCCTGCAGGGAAATCTGGCTTCTGCCAGTGTGTAGATGAAGTGCAAGGCACAGTGAAATGCGACTCCCAGCTGGCACAAAGGCAAAAATCCATGCCAAGATAGTTGATCCAGTCACAGAAACATGGCCTTCATTGGTACCAGGCCAGAGACCAATAGAAGTGAGTTGATAACAGCTTTCAAAGCTCTCCTGTCTCTTGCTTCAAATATGAGTCTCGCAGAGCAAGAAGAAAGGGTTCATTACCATTTCCTCAATCTCAGGGGAAAGCAGAATTCCGACATTGTTTTTCCAGCAACCAGAAGGAAGAAATTTCTATTTCCAGACAGAACATACATAAGGCCAGTGATGACATGCATAGCAAGAGGAGAAAGGCCCGTCCTGTACACGCACATCCTTGAAACATTCCTAGATCTTTCGGACACCAATGAGTCATTTGCATCCAATGGTTATAATTCAACTGTCACTCTGTGGGGTTGTTTCTACTTCACTGCCATCTCAAGAAGAATGAGATGGTGGTTTGTATGCGGAGATGGACCTTCTTCTATTTCTCCTCATATCAGAGGTAATTATGGGATGGCTATTGTTCTCCCTCGAGCACACTCACACATATTCACAAACGGCTTGCAATTTCCCTGGTAAAAATATTCTTAAGGAAGAGTGTCTTCCGTAAAGTTTCAGAAGTTTTACAAGGTGACAAATGAATGACTCTTTACAAAGATAGCTTCTAAAGGGGGAGTATACAAACATCTCCAAACCCTGTGAAAAAAAAAAAGAATGATACTTTTTAAGCTGAGAGATTACTGATGCTATCAAATATGTAGCTAAGATTTTCATTCAGGAGAGCAAATAGAATCAAACTTCATGTGTGTTTTCAGAAAATAACTTTCCCATCTTCCAAACATAAATATATATTTGCCTTTGATTCTTATATCCAAATTTATTTTATTTGTCAATAAAGTAAATCAATTTTACCCAAGTCAAATGTGCCATGATAACTGGTAAATGACGTCCCTGTGTCAACCCATTAGCTTTCCCATCTAATTTTCTAGCCCATCCTGGTCGAAAAGGTTTAAAGATTGTCTGGGTTTGGTCTGGCAGCTAGCCAAGACCAACCCATGAACATTTACTTTGCTTTCTATCCTGATTTTCTAGAGGAAAAGAATTTGAGCCAGGACATATCCAGAAGCAAATCCAAAGACAATTTTTCTCTGCTTCACTATTCCTATGTGTAGGAATTTTTGTTAAGAAATAAGATTTTTTTCCACTTTGTCAGTCAGTTATAATTATCATATATACTGCTAGGCAGAGAAACATCACTGATGTACCAACATGGAGTAATGTTTATGACTAGCAAGTTTGGGCTTATGAATTGAGATGCCTAAACAATTGGTTTGTATTTGTAGAATAACTACAATGAATCCTTTTTAAGCTCTTTAGTCAGAAAACCACTTAAAATTTTGTGATTATCAACACTTCAATATATTTTAGAGTGCCAGAAAAATTATTTGACTGAAGTAACTGGTATACAAAATAATTAATATTTGTTACAGATTATTGTCTTACAGCAGATTCCTAAATACTGCTTTCTAAAATCCTTTTTCCTCTCCATTAATACTTTCCCAAAACTTTTGCCTCGGAGATAAAAATTTGTCAAGCCTAGCCTAAACCTACAGTTTGTTTATTTTTCTGCAGTGTTTGGGTTAAAACCATTTAGTTCTGTGGAATATAAGCAGACTGAAATCGACTTCTGTTAAAAATTACCTTATGACTACTTGCTGAAAAACTGTACTGATGAATCAGCTGAACCTAGAAAATTAGAAATTGACAGCTACTTATTCCTTATTCAGAGCAGTGCATTTGAGTGCTCCATGAAAAATTGGTTTTGATTTGGCTGGGCTTTGGAGGTTTGAAAATAATGCCTCTAAAATATGCCTTGTGCATGGAAACTGAGTTCTTTTAGTATGTCTCACTAGTGTTCTGAGTAAATCAGGTTGCACTGGCACCCAGCAGACAGCCCAAGGTGGAAGAGAAACTCAGAGTACTTCTGAAAGACAAGATGGTTCCAAAGATCCCTCCTTTTTCAATTTGTATTGGCACACACACTGACAAGAAGATGCACTGTGTGCTCAAAGGCTGCCCAGATACTGACTGCATCCTGCTTTCTTTTATGGCTGCTAACCAACAAAGAAGTGTATCTTCTAGAGTTTTGGTTTTCTGATAGTGCCAGCTGGTGTACTTTATTATGCATATATAATTATATTTACTTTAATAAAGCAGCTAAAAAGAGCCTGCTGGGAGGAGAAAGGGACGTATTTCCTTCCCGGAGGGACTTACTGAACATACTCAAGGTGGAGGATATTGGAGACACAAGAGTCAGTTACAATCACAAATAAGAGCTTGATACTCATGAAATTACTTTTTTACAGTGGAGAAAAAGTAGCAAAAATACTTCACCGGGGTCTAGAAGGGTCTGAGACTGGTGCTACATAGATTGAGTAGGGAAAATTAAGGATAATAGACAAAGGATAAGCAGATTTCCCTTATTTGAATATTCTTTACTTAAATAATTAAATATTTGGTTTTTATTTAAAGAAATTTTGTTCTTTGAGGGTTTTAAAATATTTTGGTTTTACAGCAGACTCATTGGATATGAAAGACACGGTGACATACACCTTGAAATTTTGGTGTTGATGACACCAGATCCCAGTTCGAGCAGAACAAAAATTGCTGGCATTTTGTGGAAGCCGAAACATTTTAGGATTTCATTCACAGAATATAAAGGAATACAATGAATAGTGTAGCCAAAACTCTCTGTTTGAACAAAGGTAATGCTTATATTTACCAGTGTTTTAAGTGTAGGAAGAGTTAACATTTCATTAAATAATATTGGTTATAAAACAGCAGAAAAATATTGGCAAAATTCTTTCACCAAAGCTACAGGATTACCATAAGGAAGAGCTCTATATTTACTACACATGTTAGATGTTTGTTAGATCGTGGCTGGTTTCACTCTAGCCTACATGGCCTCAAGGTAATTGTTCACAGTAACAGAAATTTCTGAAGATTGTGCTGAAATTTTCAACCGCTGTTTTTTTTTTATATTGATGTTTTCCAAAAATAAGTTTAAAATCACTGAAGTGAATATTGATAGAGTGTATGATGTCTTTTAGATCAAATGCACAATGCCTAAAGAGTTGAGAAAAATCACAGAATAGTTAGGGTTGGAAGGGCCCTCTGGAGATTCAGGAACGTATCCAGGAGTGTTTTGAATGTCTCTGGACAGGGAGACTCCACAACCTCCCTGGGCAGCTGTTCCAGTGCTCTGTCACACTCAGTGTAAAGTTCTCCCTCACCTTGAGGTGAACATTCTTGTGTTTCAGTTTATTGCCATTGCTCCTCATCCTGTTGCTGGCAGCACGAAAAGGAGTCTGGCACATCCTCTTGGCACCCGCCTTTGAGATATTTGTATGTATTGATGAGATCTCCTCTCAGTCTCGTCTTCTCCAGACTAAACAAGTCCAGCTCTTCTCAAAACAGAGATTCTCCAGACCTTTCATCATCTTTGTGGCCTCTGCTGGACACTCTGGTAGTTCCTTGTCTTTTACTGAGGAGATCAGAACAAAAGGAATTCATGTTAAATATTAATATGTAGTAAAATAATTAAAAAAAAATCAAGATAAGGGAAAAATGTTTTTTCTTTTTCTTACAGTTTGTGAGTTACAAGAGAAGTAGATATTTTTAGTTGATAATAAAGAGCTGAACAAGGTTTACTATAGTAACTTTAATATAGCAGTTATGCAGAAAAGCCTACAAATGGACTTTCAGAACTATAAATTCTGGTAATATAGTTTATTTTCCAGCACAAAGGCTTCTGCAAAGTCTAAGCTTAACTTATATCCCACATAAACCTTATTAAAACAACTTTGAAGAAATATAGTTTATTTATTGGTTTGGGGAAAGTTCTTGGAATGAGGTTAACATTTGTGATCATACAAATACAGTGCAGGTTAAATCTCCTGAAAGCTACACAACTATAAAAAAAAACAAAAAACAAAAACCAAAAAAACCCAAACCAAAAAAAAAACCCACAAAAAAACCCACAAAAAAACCCCAAAATAGGTTCTTTTCAATTTTATTCCTCATGAAAAATCCAGGAAAAAAATAAAAGAGTATTATTTACTGCAGAGAACAATTCAAGGGAACTGATCTGGTTTTGGTTTTATATCTGCCTCTAATTTAACTGTAACTTTCTGTTAGACCGGCATTCCTTAATCATATGATCCATTGGCAGTGAAAGAGCCCAAATTCAGTGTATTAAAAACCATAACAATTTTGCTGAGATATGTACATTTTTTTCCAAGATCCATTTATTCGTTCTTGTGTTGACCTCACAATCTCCTAATTTTCCCAAAAAAATTCTGACAGTGTAACTACTAGGTTTGTGTTGCAAAAGTCTCCTGAAGGTATTAAGATTTTTCTCATTTTTAGTCATAATAATTCATTTTTGCCTAAAAAGATTATCAAGTCATTAAATTCTCTTCCATTTCCTTTATCTGTAATAAATACACTTTATAAATAGTTATCTGCAAGCTTTTTATTTTTACTGAGAATATGCTGGACATAGAGCATACTTTGATCATGTTGCCTTTCTTCTGGTTTTTGATACACCACCTTGTTGGAAATGTCATCAAATCTTAATGAAACATATGTGTATATATCCTCTTCTGCTTGGAAATTTCCTGTAGTGCTGGCTAGATAAATTCTCTGAATGGTTCTTCAGAACAGGCACATCAGAAAAGTGGAGACTAATGCATGCTGACCTGCCATATGGGCAGGATTTCACTGAAACCCTTTTTTTCTTCTTGTGAGACGTACATACAAATCCCAGAAGCTATGTACACAGTTTTGTGTTTAATAACATAGTGCAGCATACTGTTCACAAAAGTATGTAGGCACAGATGAATCATGAACATAAACAGGGGGAGACAGATTGTATACATTGAGCCTCTGTGTCTAGCTCTCACACGGAGCGCAGTGGATGCCAGTCATTATGCCTGAGGCAGCAACTACTCACAGAACCTCTACCCTGGTCCTCAGGAGCATCTTATTAACCCCATAAGAGCCACAGATTCTGTATTACCTGCTGTAAATCTCTGCTCTGTAAACACCTGCAGTTGCCCTTTCCGTTGGGCCTTCAGCATGGAAATAATATCTACAGCAACCCTGAGCAACTTTTCAGCTCCCCGCGAGTTACTCGCGCAGGCTCTGCTCGTCACCTTGTCACTCACAGTAGGATGACAGTATCAAAGGTGGTAAATTTTGTTGTGGAATCAGCTGCTGTGTTGCAGACAGGAACAATAAATTAGCTGCTAAAAAAGTTTGAACAGGGGGCCAAAAAACTACAGTCAGTAAAAGAAGACAGATTTTTTAAAGATGGAGAGAGTGGATAGGAGAATACAGAGACAAAGGAGAAGCAATATGGAGAAACATAATAGCCAGGAGACACCAATGACAAAAGTAATTTTTAGACTGTAAAAGGATGAGACAAGAAGGGCTTGAGGGGGATATATTTTTTAGAAAGAGCAAACAAACAAAATCCCAAAGAACTGCAGCACAGCCGTCCATCCTGTACATTGTGGGAAAAAAATAGCACAACATTCCCTTTTTTTTTTTTTTTTTTGCTTTCATCTGGTCACAAAAGGAAGCCAAGAACCAGTCAAAGAAGAGCAGTTCACCGGCAAACACATGCCAGCATTCTTGCTATCACTACCATACAGCTCTGTTCTGTGTCTCAGACACAGAGATTTAATGGCTATGTAACTTGAAGAAAGTAAATGTACATGGAAGTATTTATTTTTCCCCCAAAATTATGGGGCTTAAGGTGAAACAAAGAATTTCAACTGAGAAATAATAAAAACAGTCAATGCTTCGTAGTCAAATTCAAAATGTTTCTCAGCATGGAGGCTTTGGCTGAAAACTTCAAGAAGAGCTGGAGATCCCAAGATGCTGTGCAGGCATTGCCTCCCCTCAGCATACACATGACGTGTTTAAATATCCATCCAGCCACAAGATGTCAGCACACTCAATGAGAATTCCTACAAAACCCAAAATCTCTATAAATGGGGTATTTCTGTGTCACATATCTCTTCTCCTGTTATTAATGGAAAAAAAAAAAAATGTTTCTGAGGAGTTACATGAAATTTCACATTCAGGCTGTGCCTTCAAAGTGGAAATACCAATGTCCGACTATAGTATCTTAATGAGAGCAAAATGCTAAAACAGAATGGAGAACATGGTTTTCTCTTTCCATTCTGAAACCAGTGGATGTTGGACAAGGATCTAAAATAGCTCATAGCCACATGAATAACATTCAGTAACAGAATGTAAGCTCTGGCCAGCCGCTTAGACATTTTAGGCTGCACACAGCTTTGAAAGCCTGCTTCAGTACCTCTCCAGAAATTATTTCAACTGAGTTAAGTGTCCAAATACCTGTTTCACAACCTTCATAATCACAATATCTATAAACTCTGAAATACAAATTGTACTGGTGGGTTCTGGATGGTGTGCTAAGTACCACAAGTGGAGACTGTATGGGATCTGGGCATAGCACAAAATAAATTAATCATGTCCACTTCCTTTCCAAAATAGTTCAGACTCAAGACATTATGATATCAGCAGTGTTTTGCAATTTGCATACTGACCAAAACATTCAGCAAGTTGTTCCTATTGCTGCATTCCTATCTACAAATATCCAAATTTCACCTTGGGCAGGAAAATGCCTGGAATCTTCCTGTAAAACATAGTCAGAATTCCCTCTATGTTATTTGAATTCTTTCAGCATGACAACATATCCACAGCAGATGGTATACGAGAGACTTTCTGGGGAGACTGGGATAGTGAGAGTCTTTAAGCCTGACATCCATATTAGGTAAATTAGTAGTCAAAATGTACAACAGAATTAGTGGACATCTGGATAAATACAAGTTCCTTGGAAAGATCCGCATGCCTTCTGGAGAGGAGAGTTCTGTGATGTGGATGTTTTAGTATTTTTTGTGACAAAGCCATCAAACAGGAAAATAAGCATTATTTAGTTAATATGGTCTGTCTGTATTTTCAAAATATTTGACAAAGCCATCTCTCAAGCCTTTTAAAGAAAATTACGGACTCTTAGAATAATAGAATATGCTGAGTTGGAAGGAACTCCTGAGGACCATCAAGCTCAACCCCTGGCCTTGTGCAGGACATTCCAAGGATCATACCTTGTTGCTACAGACTTTTACAGGGGGCTGAGGTGATACTTGTGTGTTACAATGACTTCTGCAAGTCCTAGAAAAGGCATTTTGCAGGGATCTTGAAAAGTTTGCTGTTAATAGTAAATTATTCAGAATAGGAAAAATGCAGACTGACTGTGAAGAACTGCTGCAAAAACTTATGAGGCTGATTGGGCAATAAAATGGCAGATAAAATGCAGTGCAGAAAAATGTAAAGTGATGCACAAGAGGAAAAAAACCACAAACTCACATATAAAATGATGAGCTCCAAGCTAAGTGCTACCTCTCAGAGGAAAAATCTTGAAATAATGAGAGTTAGCTCCACAAATATGTCAGTCCTATGCTGAATAAAAGACAAAAACCCAAATCAAATGATAGTAACTGTCAAGAAAAAAAAAACAAAAACAAACAAACCAAAACAGTGAACAAGGTAATTCTCAGATGCACAAATTGCCTTTAATCACAGTTTAGATAATCTTTAAAACACAGTTCGACCTCCTTCTCATTGTCCTCCCATATTCAAAAGGATATAGCACAGTCTGAAATTATTAGCAAAATAATTGTAGCAACAATAATTATTAAAGATGAGTATTTATTTCCAAAAGGGACAAAACTGAGGCATATAGAGTGAGCTAAGACTCTTCAATCTAGGAAATAAACAAATTAGAAGGAAGAGAAAATAGGTCTGTAAGCTCAGAAAAAGACTGAGCAGAGAGATGACCCCCAGCTGCATGACCCTTTCTGACTGACCTAGTACAGCCATTCCACTGTGCTGACTACAGTCTGGCCAACAGGTAGTTTGAATTGATAAGAAGCACTTTGGTTATTAATTTAACTGTTGGCTAGTATCACTTCCAGAGCATTTATTACCCGTGGTGCTGTCATTTATCATGAACATTTTGATTAGTAAATTCACCTTTTTTTGAAGAAAGTAAGTAGAAAGGATTTGAGAACAAAGTTTAAGGATAACATAATGATGGTATTACACTTATTATAAAGCAGAATAATAATATCTATAGTCTGGTAATCTGCCCATCTTAATCATTACCTAGGTAAAAGTTTAATTGAAATTAATGAACATTTTCTCAGAGGAATGGTTCCAGGATCCTCTTTTATATAGATTATTTATATCATGCTCATCACCATAGTTTCTGAATGTGTTCCAGTAGTACATTAAGCAATGTGACTAACATCTGTCACATGTTTTTTTCTTCAGTCTCTCTCCAGGGAGATAAATATATGCAGTCGATTTTCTTGTATCCAAAAGGAATTTTGCCAGGTGAAGAGAGGAAGAGAAGATTAAAAAAAAGGTGAGGAAAATATTTTTGGCTTTTTCTATTAATATACAAATTATTTTATTTTTGTATCAGTGAAATCATGGAAAAAATATGTATACTGTATTTTGACCTTTCTATTTCAATTTGTAGCCTCATTTTTGAGTATGACCTTCATACTGAATTAAGCTTCAAGTAAAATAAAGTTACATCTATTAATTTGACTCACTTTCTTTTCTGAACTAATAGTGGTAATCAGAAGACAAAAGAAAACTATGAATCATGCTATGTTAATGTGGAAGAAAAGACAAAATGTCACCAATCATGAAGTATTAATTGAATGGTATCTAGTTACTAAGAAACTATGTTAACATTTTAAAATACTTAATATTTAAATTGCAACTGATTTTAAAAATAAAATATTTCATATACACGGATTAATTAACAAAAATTTACAGTGAAGTTTAGCAAAACACTACCATTCAGTTTTTGACTTGGAATATATCTGCATAATCTTTGAACAATACAAATTCCTAACACAGATTGATACGTAATTTTCTTTGCAAACCACTTCAAGACTTTTTTTTTTCAAGGAGTAATTATTATGACCAAAATCTGCATTTTCCAGATGTAGTTACTGAAAGAGGCAATGACTCTTGTAGTGAAAAACTGAACCAATGCTATGTTCTTGGTTGCCTGTGAACCATACTGCTTCCCCAAACAAAAGAACAAAACTAAAGTAACTAATAATAGACCATCATGGTTTGGAGACCCTCCATTATCTTTTTTTTACAGAGTTCACCATAAAAGTGGCTTCTCCTTTATTTAGAAAAGAATGAGGATTGTGATCTCACCAGCAGATGAGAAGTCAAGTAGAGTGCAAATAACCATCCCATCTCGGATGTGACCTTGGCTGCCCCCTTCCAGTTAAGGATTTCCAGAAACTGTATATGGCCTATCCACTGGTAGTATTCTGCAGCCCACAAAATGATGAATGTCATGTGTACTATTGTGTTGAAGAGTTCAGGGAAATAAGATATCTTAAGACTGTACCCCAGTAGCTCACAGACAAAAACAGTCCTACACTAGGTTGTCAGGCTTTTGTTAAAGACCTTGATGAAATATCGGGTTGCTTAGTTCATACTATTAAAGGAAGCTTGGCCCTGCAGTTATTAAATAGGTCTTCCTTTTCTCAGTGACACTTTCCATTCAAGCTAATGACAGTAAACACATCTGAAATTTATTATATGTTGAAAGCAAAAATGTTGGATAAAGACCGAATATAATAATGCCTTTTATTTTTCTTGAGGAGATCTGTCTTGGCATTCTAAGTGCCACAGATAAAAGAAGCAATTAAAAAAAAAAAAAAGAAAGAAAGAAATTAATATCTCAAAATAACAAAGCATTACTGAATAAAGGCTAAAATCATCTTAATGCATCAGGCTGAAAGCCATCCAAAAATGACCTACGAGCGCATCCTGTAAAATTAAAAACCTATGCTTTTGCCAGAAGTGAGCCTTCCTTAAGCCTTAGGCTGAAAAGGTGAATTTTCTCAGAGCTTGGCTCTTGAAATAGTTCTTATCTCCTAAGAGGGCTAAAAGGTAGAGAGTGCCAGAATTTCTGCAAGATGTGGAAGTTGCGTAATAAAACCACTGACTGTGGATCTGAGACTATACCTCATTTTCTATATGTCATTAAGTATGGCTTTGTGCTAAACGAGATCAGAATTATCCATGATGATGAGTACCTAAGGAATTTCCCTATGGCAGATCTGCGCATTGTGTGTGCCACATACACAAGTCTTAGACAAGCAGTTTAACTGGGTCTAGTGACTTCTAAGATCATGCCTGTTTTTCACTCATGAATCATCACTTTGTTTAGCAGGTAGTTGTTGTTCATTAACGTTTCTGGCCTTTGCTGACCTCCTTCCAGTCTATGTCTCTTATTTCAGCAGGTGAATGTTCTGAGGTAAGCCAGGGTATGAAGCAGCAAGACATAGCTATTCAGTGACTATTTTATTTAAATATTCCCAGTGAGCTTAAACACCCCACATACACTCGAATTGTAATCACAGACCTACCTGCAGGAGTAACAGGGAAAATCTTTTCCTGCAAACTTTGATAGTGTCTCCAAAATGTAATTGATTTATTTTAGATAAAAATGGACTGTGAAAGACGGAGTGTCTCCCTAGTCTGTTTCCCTGGTGAAGAGAGTGCTCTGGTCAAAATCTAATTGCCAGGATTTGATATTTCTATCAAAAGACCATTCTTGCTAGACAAATTGTCTGATGATTTTGGCCTTCTGGCATTACTTTTTTCTAAACCAGACAAAGACTATTTTGAGCAACAAGAAGCACCAGTTGCAAATATCTTTGCCATTTCTTTGCTTATTTCACCTCCAGCTTTGAATCTTTCATTCCTTTCCCATTCGGTATGCCCATACAATGACTTCCCATTCTCTTTTCCTTTCTTGCTGTTGTCATTCTTCCACTTTTCTCTATTTTGTTTTCATTTTTCACTTAACTTCTTGTCTGTGTTCACTGCATTCCTTTGACAGAAGGTATTCTGCTCTCTGTCTTACTTTCCATTGACCTCCCTCCCTCTTTTTGTTTCTCATCCCTTTACATTCAATGTGACTCTCTCTTTGTATACTCCTCACTATATCCTTTGAGTGTATGTATGCATATAGAACAGACAATCCCATCTTTTATCATGCCTTTTAAGCTGCACAGAGCTTCCAGCTCTTGATCTCCTTATCTCACACGTTCTGTGCCATGTTTTTATGCTGTGATTAATAAAAAGTGTGTGTTGGAAGCTTTTAGTTGTATAATAGCAAATAAACACTTTGGTTTGTTGGGATTTGCTGATGGACTATCAAAAAGTTAACAAACTATCAACTCCCATATGGCTTCTATTCAGTAACTGACTGAAACCCTAGACTTTCAGAGAGTGTCTTGGCCCTTTGAGTAGCAGCCCTCCTTGTGGCGACTTCTTGCCTAATGCATGTTCTTGTCGAATTGCAGAGTCTCTTCCTTTCCACCTTCCTCCTAAGGACACTAGCTCTTGGTATGAGTGATCCAGTGTGATGCGGCTGAGGTCAGTCAGGCAGCTGAGCTGAGCTGTCACATCACTGCGCTTGGTGGATGATGCAGCCCTGCAGCAATCACCTTCGGGCAGGCAATATACAGTGGGCAGGGAGCTATAACACCTGTACTGGCATGAGGACAAAACACAGCATGTTTATGGCAGTATTCCAGTCAGGGTCTTCCCCAAAATATCTGGATCTGGGGAAGATGGTAAAGTATTACACTTCCCAGTGACTTTCATCTCTAGTATTTGTTCACTGCCTTAGCAACAGGGCATTGGAATTTATATTTGAAAGCTGAGGTAAACACTGACAATAATAAGACTGAAGCTTTTAAAGCTTTTTCAAACAAAATCCATCATATCTGTCTTTGCTTAGAATCCAGTTAGGTCTTCGTATGTATACTTATTGATGACCTGTATAGAATAATAGCATTAAGATGACAAACATAATTCTCTGTGCTCAACTAGTAAAAAACCCAAAATGCTTTCATCCAAACGTCAAACACATAATTTGGATAAATCCATGAGGGTAATGTTCACTCTCTGCAATAGACCATCTGGCACAGAAGACGCTGTGCCAATTAATATAGATGGAATGACTGTTAGCACTACAGATAGTAAATATTTCAGACTAATCTTTTTTGTCATTTATCAGTTACACTCATCCTTCAAAATTTGCGGTCAGAGTCTCCAGCATGTTGAAACAGATTGATCATGTTCAGGCTTTTACTATCCTGCAAAACCTTTGCCTTCTTTTAAATTCTTTTATAGTTCTGGCCTCCACTATTTATGTGAGGGTGAAAGATTACTGTGAAACCACAGCATAGCCAGCAGCATTATTTGGCTGATTTGCCTGCCTATCTCATGAATGTATATGTATTGCCTTGCTAATATTATGTTTAATCCAAAGATGGTGATTCACCTCTTTTTTCTCTGAGGAAAAGGTAAATACAGGGTGAGTAATAGAACCCTAATGGCTATTTCAGAAGAGAGAATAATAATAATGTGTTTGCAATATTAAGTTACAAGTTGATCCTGAGGAGGCTTGGTCAACTTTTCACCTCACCTAAAATCATTTACCATGACTGCACTTCAGTTATATTTCTAACAGACCTGGGAAGTTCTTTTATAATACCCAGGAAATATTATTTTAATGACATTCAAAGAAAATTTTTGAATGTTAATTTGTTTTCTGGAGCCTTTTGACAAAGCTGTAAACAAAGCTGTACAGGATCCGAGTAACATATTCTCTGGTGTTCAAAGTGCTTCAGAAATACCATAGTTTCGAATCTTATCCTTTAATGTTGGAAACTTAGTAATGAAGCATTTAAAACTTTTCTCATTATAATACAATACTAGCAGTAAAATAAATTGTGTGATGGTGGAAGTAGCAGATCAGGATTTTTTTTATTCTTCAGGCCATCACCTTGAGGTCTAAAGGAAAAAAACGAAAAAAATAAGAAAATGATCAAAACACAGTTATCTTTGTCTTTTTTGGTTTTGGTTGCTCTTAAAGGTGTAGAGAGACAGGCAGAAACTTTGCATATTACTCATATGGAAACGTGGGGTATGCATACAGAGCAGTGCAGACTGGGCCTCTGCAATGTGATCAGAGAAGGGTTTTTTGAAGATGGCTTCAGCACTTCTCACTTTTGACCATATTCTGCAATGCATCACAGGAAGCATTTAACGCATTATGAAGAAATATATTAAGTATCAGGATTGAAACATTCATGAATGTGAATAGCACGGGATCATAGAATCAGAATTATAGAATGGTCTTTTTGGGTTAAAGATCACCTGGTTCCAACCCCTGCTACCATGAGCAGGAACACCTTCCACTAGACCAGGTAGCTCAAAGCCCCGTCCAGTTATGCCTCGAACACTTCCACAGATGGAGTGTCAGCAACTTTTCCGGGCAACCTATGTCAGTGCCTCACCGCTCTTACACTAAAGAATTTCTTCCTAGTATCTAATCTAAAACTATCCTCTTTCAATTTAAAACCATTACTCCATATCAAATTAGCAAAAATATTTCAAAATGTCTGATCTGAAAGTTTTCTGCAAGTTTTGTTATAAGTGAAATCACATGCTGAGTTAACCAATCTGACTCCCACTGGTATCTGAGGCCAACAGCTTCTGTAATCCAACAGGAGTTCTCAGTAAATGAACAGATAAGTGTGCTGGGCTATTTCTAGAATCTGTAATACAGACATTCATGCTAGGCAAAATGGTTTTATTTTGCAACAAGAGCACCATAATGCTCTGTGAGGATTCAGAAATTTCTTGGGATTTGAGACATACACATACACAAAGAAGCTTTATGAAACACTAACTTGTGCCAGTTTTGTTTATATTGCCCTTGATAAGCTGTTAACTTCCCAGAAATGAACCCACTCTATCATTCCAGGACAGTTAGTCTTCCATGAATTTGGTGGAATTGAAAGAAAATGAAATATAAGAACAGGTGGGGATTTAGACAAAAATATCCCTTTTTTTTTATCTCAGCCTCAACTACGTGGCATTGTTTTCTTTCAGAGAAAAATGGTGGATGCAAAATTATAGAGATTTTAGAAAGTGACAAATCAGATATTTACATCCATATTATAGCACACATGCAGGCCTGTGGAGTTTGCAACTCCTATTACCATAAGAACATTTGTGTTTAAGCATTTAAAAACATAACTCAGGGAATGATTAAATTATGTCTGAAGAATTGTACGTTTCTAGAACACAGTCCCCTAATGCAGACCTTGCAATTCAGCCATGTTCTTGCTTGTCCTGGATGACCTGCAGAGAAACTGAAGTTTTTAATTATTTGTTTATAAATACTCATATTGGAGACATATTCACTCACTATTTTTCACATTTATCCTTTCATGAAACTTTGCTTTCTAATATATCTTCATCTTTCTCTCTCATATCAGGGTTTTTTATTATTTTTATTTTTAGCATATTTATTGTATGTTTGCAAGTTCCTGGTTTTGAGCTATGGGAGAAAAAACAAGAATTCAAATGTCTAGGACAAACTTATTTTTAATATTATTTATTTGGTAACTTTTGTGATGGTTTTGTGGAGTAAAAATATACAAAGGCTATATTCCAGAGCTTCAGAAGAGTACTTAAAAAGCACAGGAATTCTCAGTTACAGTGTTCTATAGGGTCCATCTATCAAGATGAAGATATTCTTTGAAATATTTAACTACTGTGAGTAATATATCTTACTAGCTTTAACCCCTTCATTGTAGTGAATAATAGTTTTGTAAGCTGTGAACTAAGGTCTGCTGATGGTGAATGAATAAAAACTGAGAATGCAATTTTAATTGTCTGATCAAAGCATAAAGGAATTCTCCTGTGTTGATAGGAATAAAATTCTTGAAAGTGTTTATAAACACCATCTTTTGACAGCCACCCTTTATACTTGTCTTAATAAAATAATTTTTTCCAATTTCTACTGTTCTTTATCATATGCTAGCATTTGGTATTGAGAACATACATTTTTTTACAGTGCAAGGGAACAGTGTTCTTTCAAGTGACCTTGTAGTTACTATTCCATTTTAAAGAACAAATAGCAGATATGAGATATTAAATATGAATTTATGAATTCCAATTTACTTGGTAAAGAACATTTGCATTGCAACCTTCACTTGCATTGTAAGCTCCATCATGATTAGGGTATTTAAGGCCATTCCACAAGAATTTTTCTCAGTGACAGAATGGCTTATATAGTTCTTACTTTCTCCCTCTCTTCCACGTTTCACCCCTATCCTTTCTCTCTCTTCCAACTGCACTATAATCTTTACAGAAGGGAACAGACTAGCCTGAAGTTACTGCTGGGACCAACCTCTCAACCAAACCTCACAGGAGCATTTCACAGAGGTGTAAAAGGAGACTTTTTCCATCCAGAAGTGATTTATGAATAATCAGATGAGGCTGAAAAGAAGAGATGCTATGAGACATTACACAACTTGTAAATGAGAATCAGTGGCAGGATACAGGCAGAAATTTATTCAGAGATGGATTTTTTTTTCACAGTCTACACAGGCTTAAAAAACTTATGTATTTCTCATTCTCTCACCATGTACCCATATTTACCTCTAACTGGGAAAGCAGAGCTCCCACAGACCAGTGGTCTCCAAGCAGAGCATATGTTAACACAAAATCCTTGGAAGAACTGTGACAGCTGTCCTGAAATTATATTCCAGAAATTCACAGTGCTGTGAACAGCAACTATCTCTACTCTTAACTTGAGACCTCGGGAGGGTAAGGAACTGAGTGATTGCCTTCATGCACAGCAAACTGTGACCCAGAGAGTGGACATGTGCCTGGGCAAAACAGCATTTCTGTACTACTGCTCTTAAAGGCTTACCTGTTCATTTTTGAGCATCTCTGGTTTCATAACAGTGCAGTCATAAAAGCATGAATACAAATCCAGATCACAAAATCAGAGTAAGGAGCAATGAGCTAGGCACAAATGAAAAATATGAATATTTGTGTCCCTGGGCATGTTTTCCCAATCATTTTAATCTGCTTAGAGAATTACCCCTTTGCTGCTGCAGGAATAGATAAAAATAAGATACAGAAATATTTCCAAAATAAAAACTGAAATAGAAGTTATCTCTCAGTGTACATTGTCTTCTCTATATCCTGACTTTTCTGAAAATTTAGCCCAGGGTGGTTAGACTGTGAAGAAGGATAGAGAAGATGGGTTTCTGCACATGAACTAGAAGGAGTT
This sequence comes from Donacobius atricapilla, assembly GCA_013397315.1. Classification (NCBI taxonomy): domain Eukaryota; kingdom Metazoa; phylum Chordata; class Aves; order Passeriformes; family Mimidae; genus Donacobius; species Donacobius atricapilla. Next base: position 68,858 of record WBMY01013078.1, on the reverse strand, counting down.
CTAAGAACATTGGGCTGACTGGAGGGAGAAAAAGTAAAGCCAAGAGCAGAAAGGAAAACCACTAGGAGCATTTAAGAAAAGGGGAAGAAGGCAAGAGAAGAGCATGAGGGGGTGTAACATTATTTTAGCAGTATGATGAAATGTAAAGAGGGGTGGAGCTGTGCTGATAATTGAAATTAAACTATAACACTCTATTAGCCTCTGGAACACTTAATATGTTCTATTCTTACCACCAGCAAATTAACANCCCAGTCTAAAGTTGTGCCAGAGTCTTATTAAAAAAAAAAAAAAGAAGAAGAAGAAACACAACAAAAAAACCAGACAATAACAGCAATCTTTTGGTACAATTAAAATGTCACTAGAGATTTCTTACCAGAAGAGCCACAACATCTTGTAGAAACACAGTGATTCTTCCAAGTGAAAGGTAAGAGATACCTTGGGTGAACTTACTTCCTTCTTCCTGCTCTCAGGAGTACAAGCCTCGGAGTGGGATGGTCATTGCTGCCTGCCAGCTCTCATGTGAGAAATTTCTGTCTGCAATTCAGTAGCTGCATGATACAAGGAGTCTTTTATGGGGAGAGGTGCCAGATCCTTTATAGTTCAACAAGGTATCAAGATCTTTGTTTAGAGCTAGCAAACCCCAACTGTTTTCACTGCTCTGAGCATCCAGCTAGAAAAACCTTTGTAGACAAGAAGCATGCAAGTCCAGTAGGTTCCTTGAAGTGTGGGCTTAAACAACTAAAAATAAGAGAGGGAAGAATTCTTGGAACGTCTCCAAGGACCGAGGCAGAGTGCGCCTTTCCTCTTTGACGCTCTGATTCTGGTTTTCAAAGACCACTGTCACAGCAGTCCTTCTAAGAAGAGAGATCAGTGTACTTCCTCGGCCTTAGAGGATTTTCTGATTGTCCAATAGTTTCTCCCCCAGTGCATAAATGCATTCCACAGGGGTAGATAATGTTTGGGATATTTGTTTTTTTTTCTAGGTTTCATCTATTTTTAAACATGTGGGCCTAATATTCTGGTAATAAGCACACTGACATAAATAGAGTTTTGTACACGCACAAAAAAGTTCAAATTGCACTTTGTCTGGAGGAAGTCCTTTTCAAGGACAGATGCAACATATGGGAAGTGGGGAGGTGGGACTAGACTGCTAAGTAGCTGTCACAGCCTTGTTTAGGATCCGTGTAGAACCATGGTACCCCAGGGAAATCATCATTGAACTCTCTTCTTGTAGGAATTACTTTTTTGGCACAGGGAAGATAAACACTGTTCTGGCCTCTTAATCTCCACCTGACACATTCACCATTTATCCAATATTACAGCATTCTTTTGTGGGTTTAAGAAAAGGACTTACTATTTTGAGGGGCCTCCAAGAATCTGAAAAAGATGAGAGTATGTCCTGATGGAACAGACCAGATCCAATAAGATGATACTGTGCCAAGTATCTGACTATACTGGTGAAATGGGTACGAAAGCTGTTAACTGTCTGTCATGCAAAGGTCAGGACAGGCCAGGTGACATGTTACAACCATAGCTGACAAATGCAGAGTATGACAATGAGGTGAATCTGCTGCATGTTTTTGCTGTCAGACAGCTAAAGAAAGCAGTTCACTGCCTTTTTTAAAACAGTTTCTCCCAGATAAATTAATCAAAAAAGATTAAATTAAGAATAAAATTATTTTTAAAAGTTATTTTTCTTTTTAATTTACATAATTTAAAAACAAAGTTATACTCCTCAATATCCACAGACCATGTATTTCCCCAAGCATAAATATCAGAGTCATAAAACTTTGATATGGGAAGAGATTCTGAGAGCTTGAAAAAGGGAACAGACTCAGAAGGACAGAAGATAATTCTGAGAAGAAAAATAATAGACAGAAATAATCACTGAAATGACTCATCCAAATAGTATGACAAGACAAAAAAGAGCACTCTAGGGAAGACCAGAGTTTATTAGGAAAATAAGTATAAGCAAAGTATTCAAATGACAGTGGAGTTATGAGCTTAATGCCCTCCATCCCTCATGTCATTTTATTCAAGCAGACTCAGACTATAATGTATTTGGATACAAAAATTACCTCTTTTTCTAGATTACCAGGGGGTAAGTTATCGTTATTGTATTAGGGATGGCTTAATAATGATACAAAACTCCAAACCTTGGAGGGCATATAGCCCTGTTTATTAGAAAGCAAACCTTTTTTTTAAACACTGTTCTGATATAGCTGGACATGATTGGTCATTCAAACCAACACCTCTTTGTAAACATCTTTGCAAGTAAACAAGTTGGACAAACAGCAGGTGCAAAGATTAGAAATTGTTTGGAATGTCTTCTCCCAGCTCCCCCAGAGCAAAACCTGGGAAAGTCTATCTGACCTTCTCTTCTGACCAGTCTTTCAACATCCACAATTTCGCCTTTGTGTTTTAAGGTGTAAGGCAGCATGTGTATCTCCTGCAGGGCCCTTCGCAGGAAGGACAACAAACATGGTACAAGAGGTCCCTTTAGTAATTTGCTGGTTACTAGATAGAACCTCAATCACATACTGACTTAAGATGGTCAGAGAGATTCTCTGGCATATGCTATCGAATTCTTCACAATCACTTCCGTGGACCAACATACAGAGTTGCTGTTCATTCTTGCAAGGAGTCAGTTACTAATTCTAATACAGTAAACAAAACATCATCAGTCTGCTCAAAGAACTGGCAGTCTAACTTGTCAACACTCACTACTCTAGAAACAAATAAGATAGAATACTTATTCTCCACTTGTAGGACTGTCCAAATGATGACTGGCATCATTCAAAGGTTGCCTGTTGCTCACATTCTGCTTTTGGTGTTGCAAGTCAGGGGGAACACACCTTGCAGGTATCCACAGTATACTCCCCAGTATCTGTGGAAATGCAGGCACACCCACAACCCCAAGTGATAAGCTGACATGGACCTTCCCACTTATTGGAGGTTAGATTCTGCACCCAGACTTTCACTAGAGGCAGGTGCATCTTGCCTGATGACCGCAATGAAAAAAAGTAATATAAAATGACAGGATTGATTGAATTTTGTGGCACTGTAAGGTGATTAATTGTATATAGAACTTTTTCCAATCGATTGTGCGGGGTTTCTACAGGCATTCCCCCCCCCTTTTTTTTTTTCCGAATACCCTTTAAGGTACCATGAGTGCATTCAACAATTGCTTGGCCAGCAGGAGAATGTGGAATACCAAATTCACGCAACCTTCCCCATAAACATAAAAATTGCCTTGTCTTCTTTGAGACGTAGGTGGAAGCACTGTCAGTTTTCACAGAAGGTACACCTAAGATTGCAAAGGCAATCCTCCAATGGCCAATAACATCGCAACCCTTTTCTCCAGTATGAGCAGATGGCCACATGGCAGAGGAGAAAATTTCAATAAGCATGTGCACATAGTTAAGTCAGCCAAATTTGGCAATATAAGCGATATCTGTTTGCCAAAGCTATGAGGCTTTCAGGCCTCTGGGGTTTACCCCTGCTAGTAAAGGTGCAGCAAGGCCATGACAGTCAGCACAAGAACTGACAATGTCACTGGCCTCAGTTGGCATTCACTGAAACTGCTTCTGCAGAGTATGTGCACTTTGAGTGAAAAATCATACGATGCTTTGGCTCATGCAGTTCTGTCAGGCTGAGGTGCTACCCACGCAGGGTTAGCTAACGTTTCAGCCCTGGCATTACCTTCTGTTATGAAACCTGATAAATTGGTGTGACTCTGAAAGTGCAGTGTGTAATATAGATGAACTCAAACCCGAATTAGTAACAGATACAAAACTGTATTATTGTCTTCTTTCAGAAGTGAACAATCCAAATGTTTGGTTATGTCTACTACATAAAAAAAAATCAATGACTAAATTCAAAGATACATAAGAAATGCCATGGCAACAGCCCTCAATTCAACCAACCGGGCCATGCCTGACTTGTGTCTTCTAGCACCTGCCACTCAGATTCATCCTTCCAAGTAACAATGGCTTTCTCTGTTTTTCCTGAACCGTCAGTGAAGACAGTGAGTCCTTGCACCAGCACCTGACTACTTTTTGGCCACAAAGACAAACTACTTGATTTTGCCAACTGCAATAACTTATGACTGGGCAGACGATAAGCAATCTGCCCTGAAAATTTTTGCAGCACACCTGGTAAAGGAGTGCCGCTAACAAAGCTCTATTCAAAGTCTTCCTGCTATATTGGAAGAATAATTTTTGCAGGATCAGCTGTCAGTAATTGCAAACACCATTGACGGCATTTGATTATCAAATGATCAATCAATTCAAACAACATGGGTGTTGGGTTTTTTTGTTTGTTTGTTCGGTGGTTTTTTTGGTTTTGGTTTGGTTTGGTTTTTTTTTTTTTGATTGATGGGAAAAGATGACCATTCCACGATGTGTGAAGAATCAGACCATTGTTCACTCCATTTGCCAACGACACCTGTAGGATGTAAATCTGGATTACAAAGTGACATGTCTAATACATCTACTAATACCACTTAAAGCTGCAAATCTGTCACAGACTTACCTGGTCACCTAGTAACTAAATTCATTCAGTATAATTAAAGCTTGAGCTACCATCACCCCAGGTGCTAAAAGGAATGCAGAAATGACAGAAACAGATTCCCAAAGATCTTCATGATTCCAATCACCACAAATTAAAACTACACCCCTTGGTAACTGCAAAGGGACACCAAAGGCATGTGAGATATTACATGAGGTACAATTACACCCTTTTAGGAAAATTAAGATAAATAATTCTTGCTTCAAAGTCCAAATAATTGAAACTTGGGAAAAAGTCCATCAGCTGAGGATGCGGATCTTTGCCATCACTGAGTGTCTTCTTGAATCCTGAAACAAGGAATAACTAAAGAAAATTAGTAGGAACACAATAGCATGATGTACATAGGGCTTTTGTTGTCAAATTGTCTCTACAGTTTCCAGACATAAGTATGTCTTGGGTAGTCCTTCTTCTGATCTTGTTCTGGCCACAGAGGCTATACAATGATTTTTCTTTTCACTTGGCCTCATTCTTCAGAGGTGATTGGTGTCTGATCAAGTTGAACACATGACTGCTTTGAACCTGCTGACGATAAAACACAGGCATATCTTCTCCTTAAGTTAATAAATTAACTAGGCTTTGTCATTGTCACTCAATTGAAATTTAAATTTGATAGCTCTTTTTCCAAATATATACTATAAATGTTGCCTTAGTCAAAATTATCTTTTGTCTAAAGTTCTAATTTACATCTTATATTATTAAAACATTCTTAAGGCACTAAATTCCCACTTATTTTATTTTTTGAAATATGAATCTTATGTCTGTATGAAAAAAATCAGTGCAAAATANTTGCAGCACACCTGGTAAAGGAGTGCCGCTAACAAAGCTCTATTCAAAGTCTTCCTGCTATATTGGAAGAATAATTTTTGCAGGATCAGCTGTCAGTAATTGCAAACACCATTGACGGCATTTGATTATCAAATGATCAATCAATTCAAACAACATGGGTGTTGGGTTTTTTTGTTTGTTTGTTCGGTGGTTTTTTTGGTTTTGGTTTGGTTTGGTTTTTTTTTTTTTGATTGATGGGAAAAGATGACCATTCCACGATGTGTGAAGAATCAGACCATTGTTCACTCCATTTGCCAACGACACCTGTAGGATGTAAATCTGGATTACAAAGTGACATGTCTAATACATCTACTAATACCACTTAAAGCTGCAAATCTGTCACAGACTTACCTGGTCACCTAGTAACTAAATTCATTCAGTATAATTAAAGCTTGAGCTACCATCACCCCAGGTGCTAAAAGGAATGCAGAAATGACAGAAACAGATTCCCAAAGATCTTCATGATTCCAATCACCACAAATTAAAACTACACCCCTTGGTAACTGCAAAGGGACACCAAAGGCATGTGAGATATTACATGAGGTACAATTACACCCTTTTAGGAAAATTAAGATAAATAATTCTTGCTTCAAAGTCCAAATAATTGAAACTTGGGAAAAAGTCCATCAGCTGAGGATGCGGATCTTTGCCATCACTGAGTGTCTTCTTGAATCCTGAAACAAGGAATAACTAAAGAAAATTAGTAGGAACACAATAGCATGATGTACATAGGGCTTTTGTTGTCAAATTGTCTCTACAGTTTCCAGACATAAGTATGTCTTGGGCAGTCCTTCTTCTGATCTTGTTCTGGCCACAGAGGCTATACAATGATTTTTCTTTTCACTTGGCCTCATTCTTCAGAGGTGATTGGTGTCTGATCAAATTGAACAAATGACTGCTTTGAACCTGCTGACGATAAAACACAGGCATATCTTCTCCTTAAGTTAATAAATTAACTAGGCTTTGTCATTGTCACTCAATTGAAATTTAAATTTGATAGCTCTTTTTCCAAATATATACTATAAATGTTGCCTTAGTCAAAATTATCTTTTGTCTAAAGTTCTAATTTACATCTTATATTATTAAAACATTCTTAAGGCACTAAATTCCCACTTATTTTATTTTTTGAAAAATGAATCTTATGTCTGTATGAAAAAAATCAGGGCAAAATAATAAATGTAGCAAACAAAAACATAGTAATTAGAAATTATTCAGATAATAAACACAATCAATAGCAAATGTGAAATTAAATAATTAACAAGCACTAAACACTGCACCATCAGCCCAGAAACTGCAAACAGCTGAAAAACCTCTTTCCAGTGCGAGCCTGGACATCCTTTCCTGGGCAAGGGTCTCAAGTTCACCCCAAAAATTGGTTCAGTGGTCATATTTATAAGGTCAAATTGCCAAGTCAAATAACTTGTGTGTAATTTTTGATGCAAAGTACATCTGGGCCTGTTGGCAAATTTCCCATTCAGGAAGAGCTCAGGCTTGGCTACTGCTTAAGCTCTAACTGGGAGGGAATTCCCTACACAAGAGGAGGCTTTCAATGAATCTCATATATTGTTTCTTGCAACTCTGAAAAATACTTAAAAATCATTCGATAGCACTAGATGAAACTACCAAGCCAGTTCAGAGACTAGCATAGCTAGGAAACAGGGAAAAGATCTTGGAACAACGTGTATCTTGTAGATAATTAAACAATGAAATGGCGAAGTACACGAAAAGACAATAATATCAACTTATCAACAATACCTATTGTATCAGTAAATTCACATTATGTAATCAGCATATCAGTAATAACTATCTTAGAGAGTGAGATAACATCTTTCTAAACAGTCATGTACTTATGACCTTAAAATGAAACACAGTAAAATACTAAAATAACTTACAACCAATAACAACTATCAGCGCTCAGTGCTGTTTCAGTCGCAGCTGTTTTATCTCTAAAAGAAATAACTATATGTTGAGATTTAAATAAGCATCTTTTAGCAAAGTCTGCCGGGCAGCACCCACGGAGGCAGAGACCGGACCTTCAGCTCAGGACTCATAGCGGCCCGCTTATCTCGGCACAGCCCTCTCAGGCTGCACCTCCGTCTCCTTCCACACCCAAACACCCACAGAGGGGGAAAAAAGAAAAAACACAGCAAAACAAACCCTAAAGTTCACACGCAACCAACATTAAAACAAATACGGGAGAAGTTAAAAGACACAAAGAACTCGTAAGCTGAAACCCCGGTCTCCACCATAGCCCTTCCAGGCTGGCAGTCCATCTGTGTTCCCCCAGGCTATTGCAGATCCTGTCCCCAGAGGTTGAATGGAGCTGCAAGGACACCAGGCTGGACTGCAGCTCCCTGTCCCTCTGCGTTTCTGACCAGAACAGACCATTGGCTCACAAAGGTCTGTATTGTGCTTTCCACCCCTGCCACAGCCGGACTCACAGGAGCCAAAGGCCACCTAGGAGGCCACATAGAGAAGGAGATGGCTGTCACATCAGTTCCTCTGTCGAGCAAGCCTTCAAGCTGGATCTGAGGCGGGCTGGCACCCGGTAAACTCAGGGCACATGTCATCTGTGGTCACTGATGAAGCGGAGACTGTTCTGCCACCATTTACGATGCAAAGGAGGAGGAGGAGCTGAGAGAGGCGAAGGGAGCTGTCTGTAGTGGAGGATCTTCCACATCCACTTGCAATGCAGAGAAGAGAGGAGCACATGGCAATTTCCAGCTGCCTGTTCTAGGTGAGCTAAGCCTTCACAGAAGGCACAATCAGTCCTCTGTAGAGGACCCATTTCCTAGTTTGGAAAACCTGTCCCAATGGCCCACCTTTACGCAAAAGTTGGCTTCTGGAATGCAAACTTTAAGCTTCTCTGGGCACCATCCCCACCAGCTCTCAGGCCAGTTCCACTGCCCGGGCCGCAGAGACCTGTAGCTTCTAGGAGCATGTGGGGAAACACTCTGTACCTCTCAAGGGGAGGTGGAGGGAGACTTTGGTTCTTCAGTCTTGACTGCAATGAACATCAGAGGTCACCAGATACCATTATTGTATTAGGGATGGCTTAATAATGATACTAAACTCCAAATCTTCTTGGAGGGCTTATAGCACCATTTATGAGAGTAAGTGAGAAGAGATGGGGTTCTCCCCAAAGACAGTCCAGAACAGAAGCATTGTACAGGCTTATACAGGCCTGTACACTGCCCTGCAGTGCTCCTTGCTTCACTCCTGGTCTGGCTGTAATTATCTTTACTGCAGATGGTGTGACTGACACCTGTGGCTCCCTTCTGAAGTGCATTGCCTTTTGAGACCAGCCTTGGAGCAATGGGCAGGAGAATCTCCGTGTCTCGTGCAGCTCCATCGCCTGAATGGATGGCCAGGGGCTGGCACAATATCAGTGTGAGCAGAGCCTTCAGTCCTTTCCCCTCATCTTTCATCGACAGATGGGAAGCTAAGTTGGGTGGTGTTAATATCCATAACAACATCTTGAAAAAACATTGATGTCAATTTTTTGAATAATTTAGAACAGTTTTACAGAGCTGATCTCTATTTTCCTCTTAGCAAAGACGAATAATTGATATCTGGCTGTAGGTACAGGCTGAATAGTCTGATTTTTTATTTTCAGACAACTACAACTACAGTCATAGTACTTTGGTTTATAAGCCAGTGACAGAGAAAAACAGAGAAGGGTAAAAAATGAAGCCATAAGCATCTGTGCAAAATTCAGATTCTTCCAGATTAGCAAACAAAGAAAATAATGTAAAGGCAAAAAAACCAAAAGTGATTGAACGGGAAAGGCTGAAATCTTCCAGATATGATGTTCAACTAAAAGAAGATTTGATATCTTCTAGCTATCCTATTTGACACTTTTATTGGTATATAAAGAAACTGTGTCAGATTGCACTTCATTTACATTTCTGAGAGTTGTCCTGTAATCAAAAGACAGAGATATAACTCATTAAAAATTAAATATGATCTTTTGGAAACCAATTCTTAGACAAGGAATCAGTTTTGAAATGAATTCCACCACTACAGAATCACACAAATCACCTTATTGAAATTGTTGCTCATGTAATATGTTCATGCTCTATTCATTGGTTTCTGAAATTTATACACTTTCACTTCAACCAATATTATCTATTATGGTGTATGTTCTGAATCATATTATGGTACCATGTGAAAGCTCTGCTTCTGCATATTTCATCCTTCCATCTGAGTTTTCAGTCATGCATGTGCATCACCCTTGCTATTTTCAGTTTATTTTCCTCTATTCTTAAGGTTGAAGGGAGTTTACATGTTTTGGAAGTAACCACTAATGGAAGTTAGAGCTCAGGGGGCTGGCTTGTCACAAACCAGAACAATTGAGCTGCCAATCCTGAACACAAGCAACAAAGCAGAAAATGGATAGATAGGCACCTCTAAGGAATGTTGTTGACATAATCTTTTTTCTTATGTCAATAGAGGGAGGCAGAGTCTATATAGACTAAGAAGAATTTAAACTAATAAAATGTAATTTGATTTATAGCTTCTGAATATTCAATATTTTAAGGGAAGATTGTCACACCTCTGAGACCTACCAGCTTCTTCACCAAGGGAATACGTGCAGCCAACAAAAATAATTTGATCATCTTTTCTTCCTTCCTTTCTTGATAACATATTTAATATTTACTGAGATAATACAGCAACATTTATGTCTTCTGCAATATTTTTTCTTGTTCTGAAGAGCACTCTTGTAAATCTGCTTGCTAAACCCATGTGGTTCTCTGAGATGAATAATTTAAACTATACATGTGTTAGTAACTTGACCCAAGGAGTCTATGAAATCTAACAAAAACACTCATATCATGCATGAAAGGGATTATGGACTAAACAATCTGTTGTTCTCTTACAGGTAAAAAGATTATCTTATCATCATGGATGATTTGCTGTAACAGTTTTTCTCAGGAAAGACCTTTTTTGAAAAGATATTTTTAAGGTAGAAAAATATACCTTTTCTCCTCTTAAGACTGAATATTATAATTTCCCAGCAAAATTTTCTATGATAAAGAAGATTTTAAAAATTGAAATAAAATGATTTGAAAGGATACTAACAAAAAAGACAAAAATTTTTGAGATTTCAAAGTATTTTTAACATGTATTGTCATCTCGGGAGTCACGTCTGGCACAGCAGAACAGCTGAAGCCATTAGAACTACTCTAATCAATGGAACTTATTTTCACCCCTTTAGTCTGTGAATCACCCACAAACAGATGGAATCACTGAGGCATCGAGGTCAGCAGTGACCTCTGGACTAGGCCGGCACCCCTAGTCAGAGAAGGATTAGCTAGAGTGGTGTCCTGGTGTATTGGTTTAGCATAAATGGTAGAAAAAAAAAACCAATTGTTGATCCGTTTTGGAACTGACAGCTAAGCTGGCCAATCAGGTAAAAAGTGTACACCACTTGGGACACCGCTTAAATACAGGAATCTTGGGAGACTCGTTCTTTTCCCTATACCCAGCCATGAGGTAACATCGCGTCCCTGCCGAGGAGTCCGGGCCCAGGCCCCCGCCGGCCCCGGGAGTCCCCGGGAGCCGTGGCCGGGCCGAGGGGCCGGGATCAGGGCCAGCCCTCCGGAGAGCCGGGCGGGCTCGGGCATCTGAGCTCGGCAGATGCCGCAGAGAGGGAGAGATGGCCCCGGCCTCCTCCTCCAGCCCCCGGGTCCCCAGAGAGCAGCACCGAGCCCAGGCTGGGTTAAAAACGCACCCCATAAGACCGAGGGGTGGAAAAG
>WBMY01013078.1:16184-57322 GCA_013397315.1 Donacobius atricapilla | reverse complement strand
CTCCGAATGGGGCTCCTCTGGAAAAGCAAACCCAAAGGGCCCCTCCCCCACAACTGGTCTGGCAAAAAAACTTCCTTGGAGAAAAGTGGAAAAAGCTATTTATTTAACAAACAAAGTGCCTACCAGCACACAGAATGAATGATATGAAGCAGTAAGACTTATCGTTCTGAGGTGAGATGGCAAACTGAGAGAAGTCCTTGCTGTGGGTGCAGCTCATCTCTCTCAGTCTCTTATCAATTCCTCCAGCGCTGGAGAAAAATGCCATCCTGGGCCCTGGAGGGCACAGGTGTGATCTCTCAGTTCTCCTCTGGGTTTTCAGTCTGGAGCAGGTTTAAACAGTCCCAAGAAAAAAGAAAAAAAAACAGTCCAGGGAACATCTCTGCCGTAGCTAGCTAAAACTAACTAAAAAAGCACAGGAGATCTCTGTCCCACAGCAGTCTGTCAGAGCCTCAGCTGAACACACCATGCAGGAGAAGAATGCAGAGGAGTAAAATGGTTTTTCAAAAAAACCTGTGCACTCTGAGAATCAGTCTTAAAGGTACAGAACACAATATTCAGAACAGATGACTGGGGATACAAGCATCATAAAGTCACTCTAGGACAAGAGGGTTGCTACAAATGGTGTCCAGTCAAGGTTTTAAGTGTCTCCAAGGATGTCGATTCCACAACCACTCTGGGCAACCTCTACAAGATTTTGATCGTATTCACCAAAATACCCTAAAGTTTTGGTCTCATGTTTAGGTGGAATTAAAACTGTGCCTGCTGCCTCTTTATCCTTGAATCATTGGATACCACAAAGGAGAGATTGGTTCCACTTTATTTAATGTCCTCAAAGATATTTTTTAAACACATAAGCCCCATGAAGGCTTCTCTTCTCCAGGCTGAAGAGTCCCAACTCTCCAAACCTATCATGATAGATGCTTCATATTCTTAATCATCTTTGTGGTCCTTGGCTGGAGTCCATCCAGTATGTTCCTTCTTTCTTCTGCTATAAGGTCAGGACTCCAGATGTGTCTCACCAGTGCTGAGTAGAGGAGAATGACTGCCTACTTCAACCTGCTGGCAGCGCTTTGCCTACTGCACCTCAGGAGGCTGTTGGCCTGCTTTGCTGCAAGGGTGCATCATGTTCAGATTTTTGTCCATCAAGGAAATAAACATAACAAAGGTATTTGTATATTTTTATAGCGAGTTAAAATTAATGTGCAGCCATCATGAATTGTAGGACTTCAGATGAGTTTAAAGGCAGTGTAAGCACACAGGTCTTAATAGTTTAAGTTCAGGCTCTTTTAACTATATCATCAACTTTTTGAATTTGGCTTTAGCTGGGGGGAACTCAACCATTTCACAAAACTGAATTTTCAATCAAACCATTCTTACTTCAAAACTCAGCTCCAATCTGGAGAAAAAGAATAATGTTTAATTACATACTTCAGTGCACCTCAGAATAGAAATGGGCTCTTGTTAATCACCACTGTAAACTCTCAAACACCACTGAGACTCATGATCATCTTTTTAAGATGAACTAAATCCATGAAAACAGGGTAGTGTCCAAATAGAGAAAACAGAAACCTGAATTCTACTTTGGATATAATGTTGGTATTAAAAAAGCAAATTACCAAGCATAAAAAATTTGGGAGCTTCATTCATTGTTTGCAGAATACTTTCATACTCATGCTGTGAACTATATACAGTCCTGTTTCCTTTCTTTTTCAGAAGAAATACCTAGTCCAAAATAATATCTCTTAAAATGAATTCTTCAGATATTAGCATCAAATCTTTATTTCTTTAAAATCATAGTAATGGTTATTGGATTTATTTGTACAGTGTTAAAATAGATCTCAGAGTATTTTTAGAAGATATTTTTTAAAACCAAATTGCCAAGCAGTGAGCTTTTTGGAGCATGATGCTAGTTTGTTATCATTACAGGAACATGTTTGGAAATGAACAGAGCCTGGGCAATTTCTAAACAAAATTGTGTTGTCTGACATCTGGGATTCCAACAATGACTAGCTGTGAGAAAGAGTTTGAAGTATAGTTTACACATATCAGGAAAAGAGTCAACTAAAACACAGGAAGTGTGCAAGGAGGAGCAGCAAGCAAGGTTGGCAGCTTTTAAATGTCTGTTAATGATTTGTCAGAATCTTTGTGTACATTATTCTGTGTGAGTAAAAAATAAGCAACATAAGAAGAATATTGAATACTGAATGAAACTTCAATGTCTAATCTATGCAGAGCAGGAGAGAGTCCAAAATCTGACAGAGGGGACTGACAGATATAAGAAAATCCTTGATATATACATTAGAATATGGAAATAAGCTCCAGGAAACAGTAGCATTTGCCGTTGTTTCTGAAATAAAAAATAACATTTACATTGCCTTGCTAAGTAAAAAGCATCTCTTATTTTCATAGTTCAGTGTACTGAAAAATTTTACAACTTAAAAAAAAAAAAAAAAAAGTGAAAGCCAAAGACCTGGGGTTACTACAAATTACTGTAATTTTTCATGGAAAAAAAAAAAAAAAGCCACACACAGACCTTCAGGTTATAAGCTGTTCCAGGCAAGGCTTACTCTCCAAGCATTCAGCTGAGACCGGGACTCTTTTTTTTGGCTGGCTTTAAATTGCCCCTTGCTCAGGACATCGTAACACTGGAGTAGGTTTGTAAGCTCCAAGGAGTCAAAGGAGGGAAATAGTTTGCTAACCAAAGTAGGTACTCATAGATCCTGAGAGGGGTTTTACATGTCTCCACTGTCTACTTACGGAGTCTAGACTGCTGATTTAGGTGGTTTGGATTATCCTGCTGAGGCCCACTAACAACCCTTTAAGTGTTGCTTTGGTGAGATGAAGTTCCTAACGTAGTCTGAATACTGCAGACAGGCACAGCTTACAAACTTTTCTGGATCTGCACCCAAAAGCCTCATCAAAAACTGTGGAAGAACCTTAGTATTGATAGTAAGCTGAAAGAGTCTTTTACACCTAGCTGAAATTGATGCCTTCCTGTATCTGTCAGAAGTCTGAAGTAAAACTGGAGTCTCTGAGTACTGTATCCGCATATAAATAAAACAGCATACATCTGTAGAATTAAGCTGTGATTTATTTAGCTCAGTTTCCTATTCATGTTTAATATTTTGATGATAAATCTTTCAGATGACAAAGAAAATTACCCATAAATTCCTCTGGGGAGGATGGTCTATTAACATTGCTTGCAGGACCTCCCACTAGAGAGGCAAACCAAATGAAGCCACAAGGAATGTGCAATCAAGCAAGCGTTGTGTGGGAACTGTGAGGCAGCAGGGAAATTTAAACATATATTCCTAAGGACGAAAGAACAACAATAATCAGCACATGAACACACAGACACCAAAAAAAAAAAAAGAAAAGAAATAGAAAAAGCATCAGCAGAATTTGCTTTAAAATTACTAGAATAATTTTGGAGCTACTCTGGCAGAGTTAAAGATGCACAGAATTATAAAGACAGTTCTAATGTGAATGTAGTGCAATTAGAATAGAATCCTCAATTTATGCATTGTCTCATAAACTGGTCTAGAAGTAGCACAATCTACATCTATGTCTAACTTTTTCCAAAATATAGAGAAACTACTCTCATCTTAGAGAGTCACAGACCTGAAAATCTGCAAAATTTAAAATAGTTTGCTCACTTTGTATGCTCACAGCCTACTGAACTGATGGAATTGTTACTGGGATCTTTTGAAGGTGTAGTGGACGAGGAGAAAGATAAACATGAGGTAGGATTCAGCTCCAATTGAAGCATTCACTTCTAGGCAGTCATATTGGAAAGGTTCTGCAAATGAATCAGGGGTCTAAGCTCCATTAAGGGAGAGACAATGCAGTCAGCACAGCCAATGAATCATGGAGAATAATTCCACTTATCCTAAGGAAAGCAGATAGCCATGGTCAGCTCTAGGCTACACAGACTGCTAAGGATACTAGAGAGGATAATAGGAGATTAAACTTTTAAGCTGTAGACATGTGGAGTCTTATATATTCATTCATTTATATATCATTACCTGTGAGATGATTCCCTGCCAAAGCATCTCAAAATCAAATACTTACATTCCAGATTCCGTTAATCCTAAAAGGAATTGAACCTATACCTACTATATTCAAAACCTCAGGCAAGAAAAAACAAGCAGGGTCTGCAACAGAATTGTGGTATGAATCAGTCTCATTTTACACTTCAGCAGCCCCCAATTGCTTTGTCAGAGTGATAACCACACGGAGAAAAGAACTAAGGTAACTAGCCCCAAAGGACTTTGCAATCAGTTCCCACCTAAATACGATGTGCTGCCCAGGCAGGTTGATGTCTGTGGATACCAACATCTCCTCAGCCTGCTGAGTGGGAGCGTTGCGTTTGCACCTGTGGCTGCAGGCACCGGAGGCACGGTTGCTATGCTAAGCCTTACCCAAATTGTTCGATCAACAATTCGAGCAAGCTGTGGGGGGAAGTGAGATGAGAAGGAGGAAAACCAAGCTTCTTTATTTTAAGACTGTTTGGAGATAACTGAGAAGTAGAACAGGATAAATATTTTCAGCTAAAATATACATGAGGCTGAAAATATAACCTGAGCAAAGCAGAGAGTTTTATGAAATTGATTGAGGTCACTTTTGACATAAGGAGTCAAAAGTGAAGTTTTTTCTTTTTAAAATAAAAACCTCTCAAGTTTTCTTGTTGGAATTTCCTTCAATTTTACATACAGATTTTTTTTCCTAAAATGAATTTTTGTGGAAATTATTTCTACTAAATGTTTTTTTTAGGACTGGCAAAAAGTATAAAAAATATTTTTAGGTCTGCAGAAGAAAAGTTAGATTCACTCTAGCAAAACTTTAATTGACATTGACTGGTTTCACTGATGGAAAGAATTAACAAACAAAAAATGCTCTCTATGATCCTGCAATCATAATAAATTACAGAGAAATGTATTAAAATTTATAGAAAAAATCAGAAGAAAAACTCTTGACAATACAATATATCTTGTATCTGCATTAAGCTTATTTCAACAAAATTTTAGTCCAAAATGAGGGGAACTAAATCACCCTTAAAAATTCACTCTATTGAGGTTGTTATAAATAAATAAATCAGCACTTAGGTTTGTAATGCACACGTACTTCAGTAAGAAAGAGATATTCCATTTGAACTTTATATTTAATTTGATATTAGAACTTGATATTTTGTGTTATAGGGATTATATTACATGGGAATGCAAGGACATGAAAATGAAATGCAGTAATTTCCAAGTACTTATTTTTTTTTTCAAATTTATCCACATTAAGAAATATCTACGCTTTCATTTTTCAATCCAAATAATGAAAATTAATTTCACAATATCAGAATTTCCTGTGGGATGGAAATAAAGTTTTTAACCAATTATACTAATAAGAATGTAAAGAAATTTTATTCACTCTCTGTGTTCCCATTACTCTAAAAATATATCTGTTTAATTGAAACTGTTGAATGCTTCATTAAAATTAGATCAATAAAAAAAATCTATAGTTGAGATATCTTTTAAATTCTTCTAACACTGAAGAAATTAAGAAACCAAGGACAGGTATATATCCAGTGATGTTACCCTCTTTGGATGGAAGACAGATTTCTTAATAATTATTGAATTCTTTAAAAAGCCATTGAAATTTTCTGCCCTTTCCACTGGAAAATGTCATTTTAAGTGTTCTTACTCACAGCAGGTGTTGGAAACCAAAAGTGATATAGTATGGACTATCTTGATTTAGATGCTTCAAGAGTACAGGACAACAGTTCTTCTAGACTCCCTTCTAAGTCCACTGTTTATTTTAATAAGACTATTTTGTGGATAGGAAGTCCTGTAATTTTATTTCACAACCATCTAGTGATAAGAAAGGCTTATTCAAATTTGGTGTACTGATGTTTCTGAGAAAATATGTTTGCATGACACATCTGTGATGGTTTAGAAGGTTAGTATTACCAGAGATCTGGGTGTGTCATATAACTGCTGCATTTTTATTTGCTATAAAGATGTATTGTCTATATTGTAATAAAGTGACAAGAGTATGTCCTCTGAATTACACTGATCAACTATAATAGTCACTATAATTCTCTTACACCTCAGAGGGTATAGAAAATGAGATAAATGAACTAAAACTTCCATAAAACATATGTTCTTTCCAGATTGAAGATATTCAAGTTTTGTGATAAAACATTTTGGTCTTAATCATGGTCATGAATTACTCAAAAAAAAAAGTTCAGAATTGCTGGCTGTGATGCAGAATTTTACATGGAGAATAAATCCAGCCATCCAAATGATCTGAAAGAGGCAAAGAGATTCTTAGTGTAGGTGGAAATAATTCTGCTAATAATACTAAATATGTATGAGTATTTCTGAACTAGAAAACATTGTAAAATGAAAAGAGGTTCTGTGATAGACTTGCAGTTTTCAGGATTGCATTGTGAAAGATACATATTTAATTTAAAAGTCAAAGCTAATAAAACTCAGAAACACACTTTAAGTAAAATATACGGAAAAGTGGAAGAGTAACACCTCACATTAAAACTACAATTCTTTATTATCTGACTTCATTTGCTGAAGAAAAGCTGTTTGTCTGGATCACTTTTATACAGTAATTTTGATAAATTAAAATTGTGAAGCTGTTGGATCCCTCTCATATATTTGACATGTGTAATTATATAATTTCTTTTAAAATTTGTTATTTGTCTGTAGCAAGATTAAAGCACCTGCTGTTACAAGATTTTCATTCCAATTACACTGATGGGAAATTCACATTCTTCAGCTACTCAATGCGAAATCTGTTTAAAACAGAAGAAACAAAATACGTGACTGACATCTGGGAATGCCACCATGTTCTGATTAATAAATGAATTGTGGTATGATGTTGCTACAGACATAACAAAAATCTTCAAAATAGGCATTGCCACACACACAAATTGAGCAGAAATCTATACTAGCAAAAAAATGTGGTGAATTATTCTGGCAGTTCTACCACTGATGAAGCTTTAGATAAAAACACTCAGACATATCTCTATAAAACCACACTACTAGTTTCTGAACTCGATTTCAAAGCACTTTAGGTGGAAAAAAAAAAGAAAACGATATAGTTATCAGTTCATATTAAAAAGCTAAAAAGGATTGGGCTTGGGGTTCTTTTTTGGGTTTTGGGGGGTGTTTTTTTGAGCATACAATTGATTCAACTGGTTATAATGGTTAAAGAGTGTGTTGATATCAAAAGGGGCCCAAAAATGGCTTCTGCATTGAACTTTTGAAATCTGAGCAATAGTACTTGGTTTTGGAGCTGGTAGATATACTTGTAATTTGGAATTGGTAGAAAATTCCAGCAATGTTCTACTCATTCTCCATATATACTCTTAGTGTTGTCACAGATCTCAGTTAAGAATAAAAAAATCCATGTTTTTAAAAATAAGTTTTGGTATTTTTGTTGTGATACAGCTGTTAGGCACTGTCACACTCAAAATAAATCAGATTAAAAAATATATTTTTGAACTCATGTGACAATCACATATGCAGAACCACATTTAGATAGCAAATTGATACCTAAAGAATCCTCTCATGTGTTTACATCCTGGAAATACATAGTGGAAATTTTGCAGAACTTTTACCACAGAACTTACTTGCTAGAAGATCAATATTAAGAAAATTCTTACAGCCATCTCATCCCAATATCTGTCTTCTCCCACACTGTTGGTAGTTGTCTCTGCATGCAACAGAGTTGTAAAATCCTAACCCTAGGATTTTACATATAGATAAAACCCTTCTCTCATATTCAAAGGAGCAAGATTTAAGTCCAATAATTCAGAGCAAGATTTAAGTCCAATAATTCTTAATAAAAGTAGCAAAAAAATGCTATACAGAAATCAAAGATAATTTTATTCAATATTCAAAAAAACATACTTTTGTCTTAGACACTTGTGTCTGCCTTCTCTGACTCAAAAGGCAGCTACTGAAGAAAATTCTCAATAAAGACAGCATGCTCTGTATCTCTTGTATTCAAGAGTTGGAATTCTAGAGGACAGAAAAGGAGAAAAGAGTACCCTAATGCCTCAGTGAGCTTGAAAACACAGGGCAGGGAACTGAACCTTCAACAAGTGTATGAAATATGTGACAAGTCTGCAGCAATGATGTATTGGGTAGGGTGTGTTCACCTCAATATTCCAGGATAAATTATTGCCTGGATGATTAGGCATTAGTGGCAGCAAGAACTTATGATCTGTAACATTGCTACAGCTGAAAACATAAGGAGTGAGAGTAAATATGGATGTTAATTTATTATAATTTCAAAGCCATACATAAATTTGCCCTTTTAAAGTCAAAAATTAGAATACAACGGTGCTGTACTAAATATTATAAAAATGTGTTTTGTAACATAAATACAGAAAAAAAGCAATTGGCAATATTTTAACATAAAGAATTCTGCAGCCACATCTTAATAATATTTATTACCATTTTGAGCAAAACATTGTGAAATGGATTTCTGTCAAAAGTACCCAGCAGAAACATTACTGTACTCTTTAATAAACTGTTTCTTGTGATCTTTTCCTGACTTTCATCAACTAATTGTGGACTCATTCCTCAAAATAATAGTAATAATGGCCTTGTCAAAGTATTGTTCCTAAGCAATCGAACATAAAGATACGTGCAATTATTCTTTGCCTTCCCAACTATTTCAGCTCTGCAGGGAAGGACACAATGTCGTTGTCAGCAGGTATAATTATTACTCCTTCTGCTTCCCAAGGTGTATCACGGTAACCTGTGATAAGCTAAATGTATAATGTATTGGCAACCAAAAGAGTTACTGTGTGGTAATGTACATCCTATGCACTCCAAAAATCAAAATAGAAATATCAAGGGCAGTTTGAACCAGTTTAAGACAATGAGACAATTTTTTCCATCTGTACTATTTTGTTGATATTCAGTCATAGAGATGCCTGCCTCTCCTCTGCTCTCCTGAATGACATTTGTTGAAAATAGTTACATTGACAAAAGAGTATTACAAAAGGGATTCTACACTGTCCTCTGACATCTTAAAATAGTGGCTTCTCTCAATAAATGAGACCATAAATTCCCATATAAAAGCTAATGATTGGGTTGGAATTATGGAGATGAAAGTAAATAGGATTTTTTTTTCAACTTCCTTTCCTCCTTTTTAATTTTATCTTTAGTTATAACTACATATAGCTTGGGGTATGGGGTATATTAAAATATGGTCATATGTGTCTTCAGAGCACCTTTTTCCTTTGAAATACATTTCAGTTTTCTAAAACAAATTTGGGAATGTTTGGGAAATAAAATACAGCAGTAATGATATCTGTGATAATCCATTATAACACAGGGTCTGTGATAATTTCTTCTGGAGTCAGAGGAGGAACAAGCACCGAGTAAGTGCCACAGTCACTGAAATCTACTGAGTTAGCCATTGTACTAAACAGCTGATAACTGTTAGTGTTTAGGTGAAGAGTATGAAACATGTTCGAGTTCTCATTTGGAGAGAGATTTGAGAGCTAACTTATACTGTCAAAACTAATAATCTATGCTCCCTCAACTGTGCACCTGAAGAAATTGTGCATTACCCCACCTGAAAACAGCATCTGAGAGATGTCATGAGGAACATTGTGCCCCTTTTGCTTTCTATTCCTGTCTTGCCCAGGGAGCTTAGGCAGCTAGTTTAGACTAGTTGCCCTAGATTTGGAGGACTGAAATTATGTTAAATGAATCCCATTCCTTATCATCTCCTGTCAAAATGATTGCTCTCATCCTTGGGGATGTTCAGGGAGAAACATGACAAACTAAAATTTCTTTCTGTAGCAAAGGTACAATAGCGAACATTTTCAACAGAAACATTGGTGAAAAGTTTTTTATAAAGTTGCTTTCTAACACTTAGGGGGAAGGAAGAGTATGCAATTCTTTTGCTATTAAGACCAAAGTTAGTTTCTATCTGAAAAGCTTTTGTGTTCATATATACATTGCCATGAACCTATAATGACTATTTCACATAAACCTATCTTTCCTATAATTTGTAACTGGCGGAGAAAGTTTCTTAGACTCAGCAGAAAAAAAAAAAAAAACCCAGAGTTTAAATAGTTGCATACTGCAAGTTACCCGCTTCTGAGGAAAGGTTCTTGTCAAGATCTTTTGGACCACTGATTGGCTGTGATAATACAAACAGTGCACACACTAGAAAACCTAATCGCTATGTGATGTGACAGACCACCGAAACTGGTCTATCACCTCCTCGTCTGGATAGGGAAATAAAATATAGAGAAAGGCCCATGAGTTGAGATAATGAGAGAAAAAGGGTCAAGAACCAGTCACCATCACAGTCAAATCCATATTCAACTTGGGGGAAATTAATTCAACTTACTGACAAGTAAACCAGTATAGGGGAGTCAGAAATAAAGACTAAATCTTAAAACACTTTCCCCCATCCTTCCATTTTTCCTGGGCTCATATTCATTCCCTGTTTCTCTAAGTCTTCCCCCCAGGGCAGCACAGGAGGACAGGGAATGAGGGTTGTGATCACTTCATCACAATTTGCCTCTGGTGGTCCTTCCTCACACTCTTCCCTGCTCAACCATGGGGTAACTCCCACCAGAAACAGTCTTTCATGAACTTCTCCAACAGGAATACTCCCCATGGGCTGCAGTTCTTTATTGACTGCTCCAGCCTGGGTCCCTTCCATGGGGTGCAGTCCTCCAGGAACAGACTGTTCCAGCATGGGGCTCCCCCACAGGGTCACAAGTCCTGCCAGCAAACCTGACCAAGTGTGAGCTCCTCCCTTAATGAGTCCATAGCTTCTGTAAAGAGCCTGCTCCAGCATGGGCTTCCCACAGGGTCACAGACTCTTTTGGATATCCACCTGCTCCAGTGTGGGGTCCTCCACAGGCTACAGGCGGATCTCCAGTCCACCATGTACCATGGGCTGCATGGGCACAGCCTGTGTTACCATGTTCTTTACCACAGATTGCAGGGGTATTTCAGCTCCAGCACCTAGAGCACTTCCTCCCCTCCTTCTTCACTGACCCGTGTCTCTGCCAGACTGCTTCTCAGACATATTCTCACACCTCTCTTCCAGCTGCTGTTGCACAGAAGTTTTTTTCCCTTTTTAAAATACATGATCCCATGTAATGGCGTCAACACCGTCACCATTTGTCACAGCCTTGGCTCAGACATAAGGGAAGCGTCTAGCAGCTTCTTAGAGAATTCACCCTGTAGCTCCCTTGCTTTTCCACATAAAGTCAATACAAACTCTTGGAAAAAATATGGCTTATCCAGCACAAATTACTGTTTATTATCTGTATTTGTTCTATAGAATATGTAATATTCTAATAGCATTGATATTTTGCCAGATAGGATGACATTATGCTATAGCCCTTATGGTACAGGAGTGACATTCTGTAAAGCTTTGACAGAGCTGAAGAATCAGAAAAAATTGAGGTATCACCATGTCTTTTAAATTCTGAACAACTTTGGTGTTGAAAGGAGGTTTTGGTATAAATCAAGGACTTCTAGTGATCTTCACAGGTCACAACAATGTTGTTGGATGGTTTGATGCATTATTAGGCTTCCTTAAAATTCTTTAAGCTATAGGCTATACCAAGAAACATTTTTGTCTGGCCCCAGGCAGCTACACCATGCATAAAGTACCCTTTACATTGGCATTTGAAAGGAAGCTTTCTTCCACAATTGTTGTACCCTATCATAGCTCTCCAAATATTCCCAGTGACATGAAGGTGGATGTAGTGACTTCAGTCAGGCCACAGAGAAGGACTCCAGATTTTATCCATCCATCCATCCATCCATCCATCCATCCATCCATCCATCCATCCAACCTTTCCTCCAATCATAGAAGAGTTTCAGTTGGAAGGAACTTAGTCCATCTAGACCAACCTTCACTGCAATAAGGAGGTACACATTCAACTAGATCATCTATCTATCTGTCTATCTATTTACTAACTGAAGACTTTAATATTTGAGGGTAAATCGATCTAAATCTTTCAGCAGTAAAATAATAACATATTTGGAATATGTTCCAGATGCTCATTCCTTATGTACCTTGTGCAGGTATTTTAATTAGGATAAAAATCGTCTGAGTTGCAATTTCAGACAAATTCCAGCTGCTGCTCTTGTTTAAATGACAAAATATAGCTTTAAAAACTAATAAATTCTCTCTCTCCTGGACAACAATGATTCCTTTAGTAGACTGGCTAATAATGCAATACTATTCTGAACTTTATAAGCCTTGTAGCAGATGGTAAAATGAGAGAGTTTTTTCATGCATTAGGAAGGCTGAGCATTATGTCATGACACAGTCAGGATTAGTTCTCCATGTGCTAATCAGAAGTGTGTCAAGCTAAACCTTTTTCTTATTTTAATAGAAGACCAAGATTGAACTGTCTTTCATGTGGTTTCAGAAAATTATTGCTCAAAATGCTTCTTTAGTTTTTAAAAATATTTTTGCAGTTTTACCTAACATGCCTCACCAAAGTGTTGCTTGTTTTTCATGTCCAGCCACCCTCTTGCAGAAGACTCTGACCCTAACTTTCAAAATTGCTTTTATGCTACACTTTTCCAGCTGCATGTTATTGGCTATGCTGTTCGAGAGATGCTTGTATCTAATCTATGTGCTGTTGGGTAGAGGATTGATATTGTGATTATTTTTTGTGTTCCAGGCAGTTACCACTTGGGAGTTCTTGTAAATGAGAGGCTTATTCTCTTGATATATTTTTATTTAAATAACTGAGATGTATCAATCTGCTCTAAAACAATTTAAGTGGTCAATAAGCAGGTTTTTCTGTTCAATTTGCAAGTACTGCAGGCAATTTGCTGCTCATCATCTGTCCTGATGGAAGAAATCAGACTTTAATCACATTTAGTGGTAACAGCCTTTAAAAGGCTCTCTTTTGTTGAGAATTTTCTTTTATGTAACTTCACACAATGCCATCTCATTTAGTACACTTTAATTAATTTAATGGAGGGTAAAAGAGGGAGTTTTAATAATTAATATATCTCAGACATTAGAAATTGGGTCCAATTTCTATGTTCCAACTTGTGAGTAGGCTGAGAATTTCCTTAAATGTAATCCTAACATTTATTCAGGTCTTTTCATTTTATTCAGTCTGCCAAAATATTTTATTTGGAATCTTACATTCTATATAGAGTTGTGAATAATGTCTGATATACTCTGGGATTTTAGGACCTAAGGGACAGCAATTCCAGTGTCTCTAAATAAGTGTCTGGATTTATTTTTGCTGCCATAAGATAGTGTGCCTGGCTTCCAGCTGCTTCTGCATCACAAGTCCTTATTTCTGCAAACCCAGAGGATTCCTTGAGAACTCCTTCTTCTTGATTGCATTTCTGTGGTTTGGCTGTCTTCAATCAGATTCTCCTCATAGCATATCTGTGCTCTTTTTCTGATTTTCATGTTTTGTGTTGCCCTAGATTTTATTCTTCCTGCTGTATTGGTTTGGCATGAATGGTAAAAACCAACTAGTGATCTGCTTTAAAACTGACAGCCAGGTTGGCCAATTGGATACAAGTGTACACCTCTGGGACACAGGGGTTAAATACAGGTGGGATTTTGGGAAAGGTCTCTCTCTTTCTGCTGTGGGCTTGCCATGAGGTAACATCAAGACGGGGGGAGCANTGAGAATGGGGAGATGATTTTCTGGATTCAAGCAAAGGTGTCTGATTTTACTGAGTGGATACTGAATTAGAAACTGTAACCTAGTGATCCTATGAGATGTTTGAAGCCTCGTCAGCAGTGAAGAATAAGAAATCCTTTGTTGTGGAGCTGTGCATCTTTTAAAGGTGAAACCCCATGTGTAAGTCCATGGCCCATATGTAGTCATGGGAAAGGCTACATTTTGGGAGGCTCACAAATGCAGATTGTCGGGTGGGCTGCTTTTGTGGGAGCTGGAAGCCACAAACAGACTGTGTCTCTTGTGGAAAGTTACCCGAACAAAATCAGGAGGCACTTGTCTTTCTCAAAGACTGGATGAAAGACTATTTTATAAGTGGTACTGACCTAGAGTTCTGATTTTCTGTCTCTTTATATTGTTTTGTAGAAAAGTAAACGGTTGGTAGAGGGGAGAGGAGTGCTTTTAAAATGGTTTTATGGGGTTTTTTTTGTTTGCCCTTTAGTGTGTGTTAAATCTGTTTCTATCTTTGAGCCTGTTTTGCCTTTCTTCTAATCCTGTTCCATAGCAGAAAGATAGACCACTACACTCCATTTAACAAAACAAATTTGGTGAATGTGAAACCACTACGCCTGCATTTTGCAGTCCAGGCTCCATCACTCTACACCACCAAGCTAAGTCATGGGGAATGGTCAGCGTCTGGAGGAATGATTGCTGAATGCATCTCAGTCTAAACACTGGAAGGAATTTTCTGGCAGAAGAATACTATGTTCCATCAAGATTACATTGCTTATGTCGCTTGACATAAGCAATGTAATCTTGATGGAACACAGGAGCATTTTCTTCACCTCTCCATGGAATCGACTGATTCTCCTCCTCAAGTGTCCTCATTACCAATCTGCCAACCAGTTCCATGATTCCTTCCAACTCAAATAAATCAATACTTTTTGTGAGTTTTATAACTATTAAAAGCAAAACTTAAGCTAATTCCTTCAACCAATTCCTTCAGTGAGCTCTTGGCATCTCATCGGGGTCTTTCACTGACCTTGATAGGTGCTAAATAGTCATATCTGGGTCTCCCTGTCAAGGGTCTGAGGAAATTCAGTAAAGGTTTATAATCCTTCATGTCATTTAAAGGATTACTTCTTTTAACTGAGAGAACACTTTTTACAATTCTTGGGTATTTTCTTCATTCTTGTTCTCTGAAAAGTTGTGGGGTTTTTCATTTCTTCCTTTTATTAGATTTAAGCACTAGTGCTCCAGTGTTAAAGCTGACAAAAGAAAGATGCTCAGAAGGTAACTGAAATAGTTTTCTGTCCAAGGTACCCTTGAACATATTCTCATAATTTGTCAAATTCCCCTGTTCTTCTATGTTTCAATTTATAAAGGCTTTAGATATAGCAGCAAAAGCTTTTATATTTTCATTTAGTCCATTCCAGTATATATGTTTATGGTTAGCACATCTGCATTTTTTCATCTCCTGTATATGCAATATTTAATATTTCATTTAGTTATGTACTTTGATATTGATTTTTTTCCTACATATCAACTACATCTGTCTATAAACCACAATTGCCTAAGATAAACATAGGTTCCTCTGGAATTCCTCTTACTAAAGGTTTATCTTACTTTATGCAATGAAAAATTTTTGAACTTACTTGCACTAAACAGATCTTCATTTAGCACTAAAGAACCTGTTTAATGAATGAGGTTGTAGAAATATGAACCTGCAGGCCTTAGGATACCTTTTACTTATAGACATTAGAACCTGTAAATAAAATTAAACTTTTTTTTTTTTTTTTCCCTTAAGGTAAACCCTCAGCTTCATTAATCTAAGCTTCCAGTGTGTTTCTTTAGCTCTGCTATTCATCTATGAACATTTTTCAAGTCTTCTGGTCATTATGTATCAGTCACAAGCACTCAACTTTCATTTATAGCTTTCTAAATATTCATTAAGGTATTTATAGCCAACCCAATGATATTATAATCTAAGTTGAGTTCATTTAATTTCTTCATGTGTAGAACAACTCTTAGAACTATAAGATACAACTGAGGTCACAGTTCCCTCTGTTGCTCTGTCATTACTGCTAAGCATGGGGTTGTATGAATTGAAACAACTTACATGTTCTGTGAATTGTACAGCCTGTTTCATGTATCAAATAGACCATTCAAATATCTGTGATGAAAACAGCCTTAGGTAAATACAAGCAAATTTGTTTTCCACATACTCTATTTCTAGAAGTCAGCTGCATTCACGGGTCTCCTGTGCTATATGAGAGAAGAAACATACACTCTCTCCTTCAGGGAGTCTTTGCTTGATTTATTTATTGTTTTCTTGTTTCTCTAACCACATAATAAAAGTCATACAGAATGACAGTGTTGTCTGCAGGTGCCCTTCAGGTGTAGAAACATGATGACTCTGGTTACAGATACGAACAATATAGATTGTGAACAAAAGCATGGGATTCAAAGAAAGGAGAGTTTTCTATAAAAGACAATTCTAAGAAATCACTGGGTTTCCTCATCACTGGGTTGAAAAATGTAAAAGTTAAAAGTACTTTCTATATTAACTATATAAAGTAGATTACAAAGCTTAGAGAGAGTTTTGTATCACACCCAATCTTTCTGTCTTTCCTGGATATATTCTTTCAGAGACCTAAATCAAATGGCTACACAGGAAGTGAGGCTGCTGTAAAACATGTTCACCTTATTCAATAGCTTTACAGTGGAAGGACAGAAAGTCCTGCACACTTCCACAGTCCAACTGTGTCTCAGCATGCAGGATGAAGTTAGAGCTGCTTTCAGTCTGTCTGAAGTACACCAATCCTGACCTGGTACCCAGACAGGATGCTGACCTCTGTCGAGCACATACTGGGAAGACAGAAGTATTTGGTTCTAATTCTATGACTTTTCAGCAGTACATTTAAGGTTTTTTCCCTTCTTTCCCCGTAAAGAAATTTGACAAAGGACCTTCATACAGGTAAAAGGCCTTTTGCATATTTAAGTTTATTACTCACAGTTGCACAAACTACACAAAACAGCAAACCATATAGTCTCTGATTATTTACTAGATATGTTGAGATTCCTACCAACAAACAGGTCTGTCTCAATCCCCTTTTCAGCTTGTTTTTTCCTTCTCTGACATTAAGATTTTATATTTTTTTCTCTTCAGGGAGAAAATTAATAAGATCTAGCCTTTTTTTTTTTTTTTTTTTTTGCCCATAGCATTCCAAAATAAGATATTAGATTAAACAGAAAATAAAACCTGAAATACTATGGAAATAAACTTTGGTTAAGTATAAGTGCTGACTTAAGATAGTATTTTAAGCACCATTCATATAAAAAAGAATTATTTTGGAAGGCATGCCATCAGTCAACAGCTATGTCTTAAGAGTACACAGAGCTCCTTCATCCATTAGAAAAATTTGTCATGCTTGGAGTGAACAAGAAAATTTACTGATACTACTGATGGGATTCCCCAGATTGGTGAAGATGTTAACATATGCAGAGAATACAACTGCAAGGATTCTGTCTGGAAATGAATCCTTATCTGTTATAAGAACCTCAACTCACACTTGTTATGAGTAGTAACATCTATGAAAACTCACCCGTCCCAAACCAAAGCAGAATAATAATTCTAAGAACTTCTCATCGTCTGCCCTATGGGTTCTCAGAGTTAATTACCTACAGAGAATACCCATGACTCCAAAATCTCCTATAATTTCTGTCTCTCTCCATTATTCTGATGTTTTTCTAGCCCCATAGTATGGAATAGGGAGCATGGGGAAATTTTAGGAAGATGTCTGAGACATCAACAGATTAGGATCCAACAATTATATTCTTAAGAAGATTACAAGTAAGGAACAGAATCATCTATTTGCTTTGTCATTCCTTATTTTACTGCTTTATTTGAATGGTTAGGCAATATTTTTTTTCTCATGTATGTTATTTCTGTATTATGATTTATGGATTTGATTGAAATAAGAATATGCTTCAGATTTTTCTTGCTTGGACTGTAAACAGTAATGTATGAGTAAAAATATTCAGCAGGTTATGTGAATGAAGGTATGCCAAGGGTTAAAGCATGGAATTTCATTATTTGGATGGGGGTTTTTTGGGAAAAGGAACCTAATAAAGAAACACAAAAGGAGTCTCTAACCACAAGCACAGACAGACCTGAATCTATACTGTTCATGCTCTGAGCAAGCTGACAACCTCATCCTGGTCAGAAGCCGCAGAGCTCCATAGGGTTGTGTTTGGCACCTGAGGTCAGGTTTGCTAGTCCAGGCTCAGTGATGCTCCATCACAGCCACATGGTTTTTGGATGGGTGCTGGAGTAAGGCCAGACAGCTTGCAGGGTGGGCAGAATGAATTTGGGCTGGCTGCATTCTGTCTGGATAGATGTGCCAGATGCTTTGAGAAGGGGGGGGTTTCCATGCTGGAACAGGAACCGCATGAGGAAAGCATGGGTTGTTTGTTTCTGGTTTGGGTTTCATTTTGTTATTCTTTTTTTGTTTTCTTTTTCCCAAAACTAGTTTCTTAGTCGAGGCGCAACACAGAGTTAAAAGGGATACCTTTCCTAAAAAGACCTACTAAGATATGTGACTGTATGTCACCCTGATTTTTAAGCCTTCTCTTTGTATCTCACAGTTTCATAGTTCTTAGGTTATTTCTCACACATGGGTGTTATAAATAGAAGCAATGTTTTCCTTACTCTAAGTAATTTACATTCTTCATCTTAGAGATATAGACAACTGATAAACATTTATCTTAACTAATAAGATGGGGAGAGGTGTCAATCTTCTCCCCCAATCTCTGGCTTTGTAGAAATACTATAAAAAGTAGAGTCAGATCTTTTAATAAACAGTTCATGCCTTCTCACCAAAGTGAGTGTGTGTGTGTGTTTATGTGTCAAATGACTGTAAACCCTCTCCTATTCTTAATTCAGTGTCTAATAATTGAGGCATTTTTCAAAACTCTTCAAATAACAGAAAATTGACTTTTTTAAAAATGTCACAGGTTTTGAATGATGCAGAATACATTTACCAAGAGTAGAAAAATACTCTTGTGAGAAAGAAAGAAGAAACAGAACAGCTGTGATGCAGGGAATAGCCCTGACAGACCGGATAGCACAGGAGATGCTGAGGAAATCTCCGTGTCTGACCATCCAGGAGCCACTCTGGCAGTCACACCTGACTGGGACCGAGGCCTCTTCGCAGCTCACTCCCCACATTCACACAGGCACACCAGGTCCTCTCCTTGACCACCTCAAACTCAGGTTTCCCATAGCAGCGTCTCAGTTGTCTCAATCCTTAATTTAATCCTAGTGGAAAAACAAAATAACAGCTCCAGCTGGTGCCCCCAAGGAAGCACCTCAAACAAAGGATCCCCATGGATTTCATACCCTCACAGTCTAAGGGTGAAAGTGATGCATCACTAATTGGGATCTCATTTCACACACATGAAGATGGGAAAGAAAACTCATCTTTTGCTTCTAGAGATCAACCATGGCGAACAGCAGGAGGTAGTTGGTTCTGCTTTTTTTCTTTAACGCCAGCCCATTTACATCTATTAGAAGAAAAATTGGTGTAATCGTAGATAACCCATACTGCTTCCAGAGATTAGCATGTCCCTATTAACAATGGCAAAGAAGAGGACACATGCTTTGATAATAGCTGCATGACTCCATGTCACCATGTACAGAGGAACATGAAAACCCAGTGTGGTATCATGATTGTCTTCAATGACAATGCCTAAAATAACCATTGCTCAAATTTTCTTTTCTAGGTGGCCACTACTTAATTGCCAAAGGAAAAAAAAAAAAAAAAAGAAAAGGAAAAAAAAGAAGTGTGCTGAAATGCATTCTTTTTATATTGTGAACTGAGAGATTTGGGTTTTTTTTCCTTAATTCAAGTGAATAAAGTCATTAATAATGAATTACTATTTAGGAGATGGTACATGGAAAATAACATACAAAAGGAATGCTTTAAATTTGCATTTGAATTTCATGAGTTTCATTAAAATGCTGTAAAATTAAAAAACTGGCCTGAGTGAAATCAGAATATAAAAAAGGAAAGGTATTCTTGATTCTTTGCAATAGTCTTTGGACCTCAGCACAAGTTAAATATTTATTTTTAAAAGCAGAGAAGTTAAAATTACAATCAGCAAAGAATTTTAGCTAACCTAAAGTCAATGTTATGATACCTCATTTCAGTGAGACCCTGTGCTGAAATGAAAAGCCTAAATAAGACAAATACTGTAAATATGATGCAAACAATAGATATAATTTTCTGCCTTAAATGTCATTGGCCAGACAACTGTTCCTTGACAAGGCCACGAATGCACCATGTTGATAGCATAATTCCATAATCAGGGATGTAGAAACAGATATAGGAATTTAGATTCCACGTCTGTAAGATTTTTCTGGAGAGAGCTTTCTCTCATGAACTGAGAAAGCTTTTCTGCCATTTAATAACATAAAAGTACAGTCATCTCAGCCTGAATGGAGTTGAATCTCAAGAATGTTCAGATCCTGTTACGGTACATTAATCCTGAGACAGGAAATTTCTGTCAAAGCTGTGCTCCTCAGCCAACTGAAGTCAAGATTCATTGTTTTATGCAAATGGCTAAGGATTGGGTCTGATAACCTGGGACGAGTGTGGTTTGCACAGGTTTTACCCATTTTCCCCCTTTCTGCCAGCCTGGTAAATGCCACGTCAGTAACAGAGAATATAAAGGCGGCTTAATCTTCGTGATCCTTCGTGCTGAGAGTCATAAAGCTTTTTATACCTGGTCTCTACGCCTGGTATAACATCACATTTAAAAATGTTAGCCTAAGATGCTTTTTCTTAGTACAGAAAGCTATTTCCTATTTGAGTACTCACAGCCCAACTTATTATCATATTAAAAGTACTAAATATCTAATGTTAGAATTTCAATGCAATAGACAGATATTTTAATTTATATTAGTTTCAGATTGTATTTACTTTTTCTTTATTAAAAAATGTTATCTATCTATCTATATAGATATAGATATAGATATAAACATTCTGGATGTAATATCAAACCTTTGAATTCATAAAATAATCAAAAAGTATAAACTATTATAACTTTTCACAGCTCAAAAGGCCTACATAATTTCATGCTTCCAGCTTTGGAAAATTTGGAGAGAATTTTTCCGATTTTTTTTCCCAGCTGCAGTTAAGATGCAATGTAAATAATAAGTGGTAGTGAAATACTCAATTTTAGCTAATTCTGTTTTACATATAGGGCATGGACCTATGCTAAATAATTTTGTGTAAACTGGTGCTATTGCAATAGATCAAACATTTCTAATATTAAATTACTGTAATGCATACAAACAAACAAAAAAAAAAAAGTGAAAGATAATTTTTTCACATTGCAAAACAATGAATTAAAATGTCCTTAATACTTTTTGTCAGTGACAGCATTTTCCATGATGAAGTTTTTTTATTTTAAAGCACCTAAGGATTGTAATTTCCTGGCAAACTAAATCATTTTAGGAATGTTTAACTGTAACCCAAAACCTTCACACTTTTTTTTCTTTTTTTTTTTTGCTTTTTTTTTTTTTTGTACAGTTCAGTTCAGCCATTTATCTGTGAATAGCCAGGTGGGACAGATATGTCAGTCTCAGGCCATTTCTAATAGAAAATGGTTGAATATTCACTTGGTTAGATGATGTAGGTATATTATTTTGATAGAAGAGCAGTTATTTAATGTCATGGGTGATGAATGGCACAAGAAGAGTTAGAAGGGAAATAATGGTTATAATTTGTCAAAGACGGTAGGAGATAGAGTGGTAGGGCAGGTGAAGTAGAATGATACACTATGTAGTTAGAATAATATGATATATTGCTGGAGGGTTGGAGAATAACTTAGTAGGACGGGAAAAAAAAAGAAAAAAAAATGGGCAAACACTGCTTTGTACAAAAGGACTGAGATATATTTAGGAAAATATGAGTTCTTGGAATTCTTCTGATACAGCACAAAGTCTAAGAATAAATATAATCCAAATTATGCAACTAGAAGGTGAAAATAAGATACATCAGTTAGAAAGATAAATTTGAGAAAAGCAGAAAAAAGGATGATCTTAATGTCAAGGGAGGGGAAAAATACACTAGGAAATTATTTATGTCTCATTCTTCTGGGTTAAATCTTTCTGAGTCACTCAATTTACACATCTTGATACAGTAAGAGGGCAGACAAAGTAAAGATACATAAGAACAGAAGGGTGTGTTTCTGAAAGGTTTCAAGCTATTTGTGTTTATTTCTAGCTTTTAAAAACCTCTTAAAAATGTTTATGACTAATCAGGATGTCAGATGTTTTTAAAATATAAGAGATATTTGGAAAATAGATTCTTGTATTAGAAAAACAAGAGTTAATACACCTGGAAACTCAAGTCATGTGAGTTTTTTAATACAACTTGCAGAAACTGGAAAGAATGAAATGTAGGTGGTTGAGTCACGCATAAAACAGTAGTTATATGGCAACAAGATAGGAGAAGAAAAGACAAGTAGGAATTTTGAGCAGCTGGTAAAGTTGCTAAAAGTCTCATCGTTGTTACAGGAGACATTCCTGTGAATTTAAAATATACAAGATATAAAAGGAATAATGAAGACTTCTGTTGCTGACAGTTATGAATAACCATTTATGTGCGAATGAGAGGAAGTGTTTTTGTAAGACGGAGTTGTCCTTTAAATGTACAGTTTAGTTCATTCCGTTTTTTTTCAAACTTTCATCAAAGAAAATAATTTCAAGAGTAATTTGAACCCGGAATTCCTCAGTTTCCCCAGGGCAGTGCAGCCTTCTTCCTTCGACCAGCTATGTGGTCTATTACAGGAAGAAGGTAAGTAAAATCTTTTGCTGTCTCACAATTTTCTCATCTTTTTAGATGACTTTGTCCTTTATTGATAAGGGAACTCCATACTTTCTCAGACACATGGACTGCTCACAGAGTTCTGAAGCCAAATACCCTGGCTGGCTTTTCTCTGTCCTCATAGTTCATGCACTGGGATAAAGCGAGGATTATTCCATTGTAAATACAGCTTTACTACCACAAAGTCGATAAGACAGAAAAGTCAGGTTTCTCTTTCTTTGCTTCAATAATCATTGTCCAATGTGTTTTACTTTCTTTTTTTTGACTGAGTTCATGCTGATAATTAGATTTCTTTCTTTCTGGAGTGAGGGCAGGAGAATAATGGGTTGAAGATATTAATGATGATGACATGAATTATGACAATATTCTCCTCCCCAGTCTAGAATGATGAACCTGTAGTGTGTATGTGCAATACAGATTCTTAAATCCAGTCCTGCATACCAATCTTTCCTGCGTGTACTATTTAAGTATTCTTCCTTAGATACAGAATTGTCAACAGGTATAATCAAATGTAGGGAGTCATGTTGAGAGGGAGCCTTGCTGTGTCAGAGCAGAGGCTTCCTACTGAAGAACCAGCACATGCAAAGCTTTGCAAACAGCAGAATTTACTTGGCACCTATGCCCTACCAAAGCTGACATACCACCTTGTGTATGGGCACAGTGCCATCCTGACAGATGGGGACGAGTGCAAGCAGCCAAGAGACCATGTCTGAGCATGGAATATGTTTGTGGAGGGCAGGATTCCCAGCTAGAAATGTCAAAACAGATGTTTGTCCTGAGTTTTGTATGCCTACAGGTTAGATGGTCTACAGCCTTGCTAATTCATCACCAAGCTTGATTAATTTTGTAAGAGTTTCTGCTATAGCTGCCAGTGGTCATGATTTCAGGCTTAGGTTGTGTGCAAAGAAGCAAAATTTGTCCCTTCTTTTACACTGCTCACGACAAGACTGAAAATAGTGTCATAAAAGTATGGAAGAGTTTTCCTGAGGAAGAAACTCATTCTGTGCCTTCTGCAGTTTCCAATGTTATTTTACAAAATGCAGTCTTATAATATTTAGTATTCATTCATCTCAAATCCAGCACCTTTAGTCTTCCATACTCAAACCCATTAAGAGCTGCAAGAGTTATTTAAAAGAGTTTGTTCACAAGATAACATGTCAAAGAATAATTCAGGGCAGAAAAATGTGAAAAATGGTAGATCTCTAAAATTATACTGTCTCAACTTTTCTTTAACTGTGACAGTATCTACAACTTTCATTTTCATAAGAAGAAAATATATTCTTTTCCACAAGGCAATAGAGCTTCAATAAATTATTGCTTTTAAAGTAAATCTACTTTTATCACTTCTTAACCTTCATTTTCAGAACTGATTTCAGACATGAATTTACTATGACTACTACTAACAGAATTTCTATATTTTGTTTTTGTAACACCTCAGTCTCTATGACTGCCGTGAATAGCTTCATAATGACAGTGAAGTGATTCCTTTTTGTTTAAGGTTGAGAAGATTGCCTTTCCATAGGCTTTATTGTAATTTCTACTTTCTGTGATTTTTAGAGCTCCAAGTGCAATGCACACTAAAACTTTTCAAGAATTTTAAAATATTTGCTATCTCTATTGCCCCAAATCTGAAGTCCTTAAGTATTTACCAATATCAGGCTAACCAACTAATGCCACTATTTAATTAAAAAAAAAAAATAAAAAAAGTTGTGGTTCAAAGACTTCTTTCACCAGAAAACTTTGTAGAAATATTGACCTCAGATAAAGTGTAATTTTTGAACAGAGATGACATTCTGCATTGCAATTTATGGAACAAGGTTAAGACTCTCATACCCAAGCTTCTAAAAATGTGTACTCTGGCAAATGGCCTGCCTTCATATTCTCTGTCAGGTGACATTTGTTCCCTTTGCAAAATCTTTCATAAGGAGTGTGCTGACCTTGAGCAGCAGTAGAGAACTGTATTTCTTAATGGAGATGTAAACCATGCTGACAACTCAGTCTACTGCCTGCATCAGTGCTACCAAGGGGGCAATGTTTAGACCAGGGAATGAATGCATGGGGAACATAACAGTTTCTGAATGAAGAATGTTAGAGATGACAAACAGTAAAAGATCATGAAATTCAGATCTGTGTGGCTTAATCTGCTCCAAGTACACCTCTGTGGCAACGTGCCACAGGAGATCCAGGCACCAGACTATTTGAAATGAAGACTGAGTAAGCAACCTCACTTTCCTACTCAGAAAATAAAAAGCTTAGTGGAGGGGAAAAAAATCAAGTTCATTCAAATCATAAAAGCTGTACGGGGATTAGAAATCACTTTGTTTTCTCTCTCTCCTCACTTCAATGGAAAGCTTTGACTTCTGTCAATGCACTCTGCCAAGAACGTTCACAGCCACTGGCACATGTTGGATATGGGATTGACTTCTTAGTTTGATAATTATGGCACAGTTTTTAACTGGCATTTTGGTAAATGTTCTGTATTGTAAAATGATACCCTGCTTTCAGCTTGGCTGTAGCCTCTTCCCATACCCTGCTTTTCATCTTCCACTGCCCCTCCTGACAGCAGGAATTTTGTCTGCTATACACTGCAAAGCTCTGCAGCTCACTACTGCAACTATAGATGTGTATGGTAAACAGAGCTACACCAGTATAAAACCATTGAGACTGAAGAACTGGGTTTGTCTTTCACTCCCAGGAGAAACTCTGCAGTTCAGCCCGTAGTTACCATTTTACCAACACTTCCAGACAGACACAGGGCCTCAGGGAAAGAAACACTGCTCTCTGGAATAAAATACATAAGCCAAAGGAGGGTGGACAGAAGTAATTGTATAATATTTGGGACTTAACATCCACGATGCAGTTATACCAGTAAGGCTAGGTAAGCTCTGAATTTTGTTTGCTTGTTTTTCAGAGCTGGTAGAGACCACAGCAGAGACAAATCAGATCCACAAGCACTGTAAGAGCAACTCTTCACAGCATCAGGGCAGAGAGCTGCAGAGAGCTGCAACAGAACTGAATGAAATATCAACATAAAAAAATTTAAGACGAACTGATTTGAAGAAGAATCCAGACAGAACTTATTAAACCATTTCTATTAGCATTCAGGGAGTTACCGACAACACAGCATAAATAAGCAAAGCTAATAGCTCACTCCAGTAATGTTTTCTCCTTTGCAGGAAATTGATGGGTAGACTAACAAGATGTATTGAATTGAAAATTGAATAAAATATTTCCTCATCCTATTACACACAACATTATCCAGTTTTGTTAAGCCTTTGATCACTTCAAGAGAATGAAGACATGTAACAGCAGAAAAGATAGCAACAGAGGAAAAAAAAAATCTAAAAATAGTTCCTGGGGTTGAAGCTCTTTGTTGCTGCATAAATAAGACTTTTTTTAAAATTCTAAGCAAAGTGACCCAGGGTCTGCACTGGCCTGGACTTACCTTGCCCAGAGCTGGTCTGGGCTCATTTCAGCGCCTGCCTTGGGGCCACGTACCTGTTGCCAGCCCTGCCTGAGCAGATCTGTGCCAGTGTCCATGAGAAGGATCTGACAAACCCAGGGGGTCTCTGCCCAGCAAACAAGAGCTCTGGGAGCTGAGCCTGAGCAGGCTTCAGGGCCATGCTCACACTCACCTGGGTGCAGCCAGAAGGCAGCAACCTGGGGCAAGGAAACAGATGACAATACACACTAGCAGGTCCCAGGACTAAAGATGAAGATACCTCCACCATTAATGCCATTCTTCTCCTAGCAAAGACCTCCAGACAATGAGAGCTCATTAAAAATACACCACTACCTGCATTTTTTTTCTTGAGAAAACTGGAAGTCTTTGCCTTAAGACCTAAAAGAACATTGAAGAGACTAAGTTCAAGATCAGAGGAAAAGGTAAGTACTAGGATATTTTGCGGTGTTGGATGGAGTGGGGATTTTTTGTTATAACAATTTAGACTGGTAAGACTTTTCTGTGTTGGAGAATTTTGACTATTAATCTGTTAAAACACTAATCGGATTAACAATAAATCCTTAGCTCCATAGATACCGTGAATTCTTTCTTGCCTAGTACCAGGACTTGGGGTATAACAAGAGTGCTCAGGATAGAGATGAAAGAGACCAACTGCCTTAAAGTTTGTGTCCATTAATAAGTGCTTCTCACTCTAAGATGAAAGAGAAATGGTATAAGCTTGTTACTAGGGAGTTATAGAATGACTAAAAGAAATAACTACGTGTAATCTTATTGGTAACTATAAAGAAAAAACATGGATATCTTCGCTTATTAATAGACTCACTTAAAAAAATACACTCTTTACAAATAAATAGTTTCCCACTACTAGAGTAGGAGAAATTCTTGGAATGAGAGCCAATATCTAATATTTTTGTGTGGTGCAGAGACATTTTTTTTAGCAGATAATATAGTATACAAGACTCAGGAAAATTACAAAGTACAATAACAGCAGACTGTTCAAAACTCACAAAGAGAAATTTATGTATAATAGGTACTAACAAGCTATAAGTACTAGTTTATTATTATATACATCAAACAGAGTATAAAGTTCTAGCCCTAGGTTGTTGAATTCTTATTTTTTAATATTTATAGAAATAGACAAATTATCAGAAAAATGGCCATAGAGTATTTATTGTCACTGCTTGGCAAACAAATGGCTGGAATATTAAATAAAACATGAGATACTGGTGTTATGGTATAACATATCATGACATGTACATGTAGTACAACTGTAGTGGGACAAATTTCAGAGATAAGAGTCTGTAGATGTCATGAAAATGACAGAGTTATCAGCCATGTTTAAGTACTGAAAGGCTGCAATCAGGTTTTCCTGGACTTTTCTCCAGGTTGAACAACCCTGACTCTCTCAGTCTGTTCTCATAGGAAAAATGCTCCAGGTCTCTGACCATTTCCTGGGCCCTGTTCCAGACCTGCTCCTACAGGTCCCTGTCTTGTGCTGAGGGCTCCAGAGCTGAACAGAGTATTTCAGGTGGGGTTTCACCAGAGAGATGTGTTAAAGCAATACTGGCACAGGATATGCTGCTCAACTAAGTCGGTTCAAGGAATGTGTTTTAATTTTTTTTTTTTTTTTAACTTAGAAGACATGGATTTGATTTAATGGAGCCTCCCTGAGTTTCTTTTAAATATTGGTCTATGTGTATTATTCCTTCAAACAGATGAACAAAAATTTTGTAAGCAAAGTGTGTTTACTGAAATAAAAATTCTCATTAAAATAAATAAATATTTTGCTTACAGTAGAAATCATTATATTTGATGACCACATTTTTTTTATTTTTCATTAATTTATACAATGATTTTAATTAGAATGGTCCAAAAAGGAAATACAGAGTACTTCTTATTTAGGATCCAAAACATAGTATTTTTGCCAATACCAAATTATCTCTTTTTCTTTCTAGGAAAATGAGCCAAAGCCAAACAGACACCATGAAAGAGAAAAAGTTTCGAATTAGGCAGACATATATACAGACACTTCTACAGCTTGAGAAATATCAAAACAATTGCAATTCTTTTTTTAGAGCAGGCTATTCAATACGGTCCACATTCTTCTTATGTAAAGATGATCAGGGAAACAACAAGCAACACTCAAAACACAAAGTGCAGACTGTCATTGATGAGGAGTGATGTAAGACTGAGAGAGAAGTTCCAATCTACTGTAAAGACAAGGAGAGGGAAAAAAACCCAACCATCTTTAAAAGGATATCCAAATCCATTTTCCCCTCCTCCTGAAGCAGAAGGATGGTCCTGCTAGTAACAAGATGTGTCTCAGAAAGCTGAGATTCAGCCACCACCCTTCACAGGGCCCCTGTGCATGCATTGACAAGGCAACAATTAACCAGTGAGCTCCTTTCCCAGTGCATTAATTAAGGATCACAGTACTTGCTTTCTTCTTCCCTTACCTATACAGGGACCTGGAACAGCTGACTCAGATCTGGCAAAATTGCCACTCGGCTGTGAGAGCTTTGTGTCTCAGGAGATAGAGAATATCTCTCCAGCTTTTCTTATCACATGTCCCAGGATCTGATTTGAGGAACCTCCAGTGTTAGACAGGGCATGAATTTGCTATGAAAACATAAAGATTAAATGCTCGATTTGCTGCTTTAGTAGTCTACAACTTTCGCACACAGCAAACAAAATATGCTAAGTAATAGAGGTTACTCTAACAGTTTATACAAATGACCACGGGATTTTATTTTTTTTTAAGCCAAAAATTCCCAACATTTCTTTTTCATTTTATCCTGATATTTTATCAACAATTTAAAGATAACTTCAGGCCAAGACCATCTGGCTACGTCAGCTGACCAGTAGAAGGCACAAACATATCCTCAGACCGTGGCAAAAAATACTCATTCACTGTGAATCCGTCTTACAGTAACAGGACTGTCTGAGGGGTAGCAGAAACAGCTAGGTTTACCTCCTGTGTTTGGGATATTTTCATTCGTGATGAGTAAAAACGCATCATCACCTAGAGAAGGCAGGAAATTTAAAAACTGTTGTAGATATTCTGAGAGGAAAAATCCATTCTTATAAGTCGTCTATGTTTTACAGACAGTGATTTACCTAGAAATATTTCTTGCAGTGAAGTTTCACAGCCACAGATTAGGCAGTGCTTCTGTTGATAAATGGTTAAGAGCTATTTTTCCATAAATTAGTGAGAGAAAACCCATAAAATTTGTCATCAGGCTTCAAAAGTGTGCTATTTTCAAACAGTACAAATTGTGACTGGCTCAGCACCATATGGTATTTAATTTTCTGTGATGTATGCATGTGCACAAATTGCATTTAGGTAACTGGGGTGCTGTCAGTCTGAAGATAATTCTGCATACACTCTAACAGGTAGAAAGCAAAGGTCTTTGACAATATCTGAATCATTTCAAAAGATGGACTCTTCATTCATGCGCCATTCAAGCAAACATGAAAAAATGTTAGGAGATGGGTTCTTGGCTAGATCTGAGATTTTATTTCTGAACCATGGCTCAATGCAAAAAAAGAAATGCTCAGGATGAATATATGTGGTTTTTAAAACCACTTTTCTGGATTTTTGTTATATACAGCCTTCATGGAAACCTGATGAGTTTTTTAAGAACAATGTCTATATTGCACCTTAACATAGTAACATGACACAATATTTTTTTTTTTTAGAAAAAAACCTATGAGATACTTTTCTGCTTTAGGTATGATTATTCTGAAAATATTTGTGCTATATTTCCTTCCTTTTACACTTTGAAAGTTTTGGGAAGTCACACACAGCAGCTAGACCTCAAGCTGGGTTATGTAGGCATCACTGCCACCTTTACAATTACACCCTCACGTATCACCTGAGGGTCAACTTCACAACATTTGATTGTGGAGATAGGAACCGACTTCGTGATTTCTATTTACTTTAAAACCCCATTTTTGATTACTTTATTACTTAATAATGATTTGAGACTAGACAGTTAAAAGTGCTCTCTGAATCATGATTTAGAACTAACAGTCTCTTTCAGGATAATTTATATTGGCTTAGGTATCCAGAAATCATTAGTGTGAGAAAAATACTTTGCTGACTTGAGAGGGAGGATCATGAATGACATGGAGCAATGTCAGTTGACTTGTGATTGCCTCTTTCACCAACTCAACCCTTAATCATTCAATCACAAAATAAATGCCAGGAAATGAATCAGAATTTGGTCAGAAAAAAAAAAAATAGATATGAGTGTTTTATATGTAGTATAGTGAGCTGTGTGCCATTCAACATCTTCATAAGTAGCCCAGTAATTATGTTGAAGAAGTACCTGTGCTTCTGATGTAATTCAAGATACTAATGATGATGGCAGATTGTAAAGGGTCTACTGAGTAACTGGATATTCTAATAGCAGATAAAATACAGTGCAGGTAGGTGAAAATTGATACACACAGGGAAAGGCAATGTCAGATTTCTATACAAAATGAGAGGCTCTCTGCTGACCAATGTCACCCACAGGTAATTTTGTGATATTGTAAGCCATTCTATAAAAGCTATCCAGTTAAGTGCTAGATTACATTGCATAAATAAATAGGCAAATAAATAATATATGCAATGTTCTTGCTATCCCAAATATTTTGTTAGAAAAAGGGTTAGTTCCTAATCTAGCAGGTAACACTGTAGTCCTCCTGGCAAAGAACTCTGTGAATGTTAATGATTTCTCTAAGGTAAAAGGTTGACCAGAGTTTCTTGCAAGTGACATACATAGGTCACTAAGCAAAATTGCAAGAGTCTCAGGAATCCTCCACAGCTGAGAGTAAAAGTGTATTAGGGATCATTGCCGTGTATGTTTGTTTTCCCCTTACTCTTTCTCAGAGTCCTCTTCGTGGATGCTTATTTATCTCACCAGATCTTTGGTGTGGCTCAGAATGTAATAAAGAATATTATTTTGTTCTATAACCCATTAAGAAAATTTTGGAATAGCAACACTGTAAAACAAAATCACGTGACACTTTATATAACACATTAAAAAAAAATCCCTCAGGTTTTCTCTACTAGTGACTGCCTACACTTTGAAGATCTGCTTCTGTTTTAGGTGTAGCAGGCAAAATAAATAATTTTGGAGGTCTCTGACACAATAACTTCTGTTAAGAAAATAAGCAACAGTAGATCTGAGACACTAAGGGATGGATGGAATTTTTTAAAGAAGCTCAAGTGATACAGCTCAAGCTCAAGAGGACAGTATCTCTTCTCTTAAAAACACAGCTAACAGAAAATTCATATGAGAAATAAAAACATGCTCAGCAGAGACTGCAACAGCTAGAAAAGTCTTGAGTAAGTGATTCTTTTTTTGTTCTAGATGAAACCACGTTTTAAATGATCATAGATAATCTTTAAAGAAAGTATGTCTTAAAGAAATCTCCTGAAAAAACAGCCCTTCCACTAAAACTTACATTGTGTCAACAAGAACGTTGATTTATAAGAACTAAACAGTAAGATTCTCAGAGGTCACTGTGCAGAAGACTAAGTAAAGCCTAATGTAGTTCGTACTTTTCTCTGATGTTTATTGAAAAATATATAGTCAGCATTTTATTCTCTAAAATACATTGGGGACCAAAGGCTAATGTCAGAAAGAGATATGAGATCATACAGATCAATATCAAGGCAACAGTAGAAGTATTGGCTTTTTAAAATTATTTTCTCTTGACATCACTCCTTTTTTTTGTGACTAGTACAAAAGAGAAAAATTAATGGAATATAGTATATCCTAAATACCATCCTTAAAAGCAGATCCACAGGCTTTTTCATTTTCCAGATTTCAGAGTTGGTGTCTTTGCTTTCATTTGCCTCTTGGTTTTCCTTTTAGATTATATTAAACCTACATAAATATGAGCAAAATGTCTAAACGTACTTAGTATGTTCATAGATATTTGTAAAATAACTTCCTATTGACAAAATTGACAATGTTCTCAGACAACATGCTGTATTTACCAAAGTCACAAAGCCTCATATACTCTACAGTTTGTCACTAAAGACATAACACAGGAAGTTTTAAAATATAATCATGGTAGTGAACAAGATTATATTGCAAAGAAAAACTCACAAACTTCAAATTCACCAAAGGCAATTTTAGACATTGGCCTCTTAGGTTTAAATTTAAAGGACAACTCAGAATTACACAAGTCACAGTTCTTCCAATTCTGTTTAATTATATCTGATTACCAAAGGGATCTTTGAGTAAGTGTGTCTGATGAAGCTATTGTGCTTTGAGTTTAATAGAGTGAGCTCTACTTTAAATGTTATATGCTTGGCCACAATCTGGCTTCCTGATATATAAAGAGGACATCACAACATGTTGTCAAAAGCAACCATAGCCCACACAAAGCAAAGATTTGTTGTTTTATTTGAAAACCTGTCAGTATGTGAAAGTCAAGAGAAAAATGAAGAGTACCTAGAAAATATCTTTATCTCAGAAAAATGCTGAGGATTAGAAATAAAAGAAAAAAGATTTCCAAATCCATTTGAATGCCTTGGGGAAAGATAAATGTGAAGAGGACCTACAAGTATCTCTTATGGCACACAGTGGGCAAGAAAGTCCTAAAAATATTAATTCATTTTATTAGAAACTGATTGAAACTATTCCACTTAGAATGAAATCCAAATACTTAGGAACTGCTGTAGTCCAAGAAAAGTATAGGGTTTGATCAAAATCAGGTCCTTTTCTTATCTACACCTAGGAAAAGAGCAGATAAGACATGTAAAAAAGCTGAAGGGTGAAAGTAAGTTCCAGCTTCAGAAATACCAAGAATAGCGTGTTCGTGTTTAGATCTGCTGAAAACAGCCTAACTAGAAAATAGTGAAGGAATTTCAATTAAAATACATTAAAAAAAAAAAGAAGTGTCATTAAAATGTCACTAAGTCAAACATATGGGTTAACAGTTTCATCAAAATTAGGAAGAGAAAATGGCAGATAAGAAAATCTATATTAACAAACACTCACAAGAGAATATCAGGTTTATCTTGAGATAGCATCATGCTATCTGCACAATAGCTGATATACAGCAACCAACAAGTTGATAAAGACATTTTCATTGAGAACAAGGACAGGTCCTGGCAAGCCAGACTACAGAATCAATCAGCTGAAATGAGCAATTTCAAATCCTATACACTAGCTGCAAGATTATACATTTACCTCTTACAATAAACTGAAATAGGGGATGTTTTAATAAAAGAGCAAAGAAACACTTGCAGATATTTTGAACAACAACATGATGAGGTGATGATAGCTGTACCAGCCCCAGATGAACAGAGACACTGAGGAAAATGGTGAGAAGGACACAACGATGATATA
The DNA here is from genome assembly GCA_013397315.1 of Donacobius atricapilla. Lineage (NCBI taxonomy): Eukaryota > Metazoa > Chordata > Aves > Passeriformes > Mimidae > Donacobius > Donacobius atricapilla. The sequence continues at coordinate 23,953 of WBMY01013078.1, read as the reverse complement.
CTCAATTCATTCTGAAAAGATGCCATTCATGACAAAAGCATTCAAACACATAGGACACCCATATTAATCAAGCCACTTAATGAACATATTAAGGCTGTAGCTGACAGGAGAGCCCACATAGAAGTGTGTAGATCCTTGAGAATTTGTTGTACAGTACTGTCCAAGAAAAACAGGTTTAATTGCTCACCTAAAATAATTGTAACTGAGAGACATAACAGAGAGACAACACTCTGCCATGTCCCTGTTGTTAAAGTCTGATAATTGCTTGCCAATAATAAATACTTTTTATGGAAATCACCAGAAAAACAAGTCTTTAGATAAGTAGATGCGCTGATCTAGTGTGACTGAGCATACAGAACAATTTCTGCATAAAATCTTCATGGTTTCTTTGGTTTAATTGCACAAAATAGTTGGTTTTTTCTTTTTTTTTTTTTTTTTTTGTCAGATTGCTTGCTGTTTGATTGCTTTTGCTTTTGCTTTTACTTTGACATATAATACCCATTTAAGGATTTTTTTTCCACTTTCCAAAATTTTGGTCTCCTCTTGACATGTCAGTCCATTCTGTCACTGCTAAACAGTGTTCTGTCTTCAACACATGGCATCTCAAAATAGGTACTGCGGGATCTCCTTGTGCCAGCAGAGAAAGGCTTGGCTCACCATTTTAGAACAAGAACATCCAGCCCAATGAAATGACTGAAAGACTGTTCAGATGGTACAACCTATGATTTGCAACATAGCTGCATCAGAGTATAGAAACATTCTGACTCGTTTAAACCTGAGAAATTAAAAAAGATGGGTAGGAAACACTGTCCTGCATTGTCACTAGGTCATAGAAGATGGCTTTTGTCCTGCTATTCCTGTGACCTACTGACTCCAAAGAGCTTATGATGGGTTAATGCACTTATAATAAAGACTGAAATGAAAATATGGGCAGACAACATAGCAACAGCCTCTTTCCTCCTGAAGATTAAATGCATGTGGAAACTACATACACAATTGAAGGTTACAGCTAGAATGTGAAAGGTACACATCTAGAAACTGGCAGCTGAGACTGGGTTAAATTAGAAGAGTCAGAAGTACACCAGAAGTGCTTGTGTCTGAGAAATGAGACGATTAGGTGAGACTTGCAAAGGAAATTGAAGAGCATCTGAGGAAAATAAAGAGTTAGCTGTGCTTGCCAGGCTCGTGTGGAGAGTTGCTGGGCATCTGGAGCTGTTTGGCTGTGTTATCTGCCTTTGACTGACACAAAGAGCTATCATAATGCTGCCTTAATTAATATGATGAGCCACCCATGTCTCAGGCTAGATAGTGAAGACACTGACAAGCTTCTTAACAGAAGGTTTTCTAGGAACATAGAAAAGAAATCCAGTACATTTTCCTGTATTTTCTTTAAAAATAACTATGAGAAATCACCAGAATACTACCGTTAGGAAAAAAGTCTTGCATGATTTAGGTGTTGAGTGTTCTGCACTGTGGTACTGTTAAAAGTTGTTACTCTCTGCCATATAATAGGAATCTGTGGTCCAAAATTAAATAGCCTCAATGTCACCATGAGTTCTTCACACAGTGAGGGTGTGACATTTGAAAGCAGACAGCCTCTCTTCCTTTTTTCTGTGTAACTGCTGGCAAGTCTGTGGCCATAGGGAGATGCCCAATGTGCAGATATCATAATTTAAAAAACCCCAAACACCAACCATGGCTTCATCCTTCTTGAAGGATTTTATTTAGTAACAGTAACACAATCTAACCAACAGAACACAAAACTGTGATTCCAGGGGTCTATACCCCTTTCATTTGGGCTAAGGGGATGGCTTTCCATCAGTGACCACAAGCCAGTACTTTCAAAAGTGTTTGTTGCCTTTTTCTCTAAGGCATAATTTGGGATATTTTGTGGCCTTTAATTAATGTAAAAAATGCTATATTTTCAAATACTTTGTAGGGAACTGAAAATTCCACAAAAATAGTGGAATAGAAACTCTCTACAGCCAAAAAAAAAAGTGTATATGTCTGTAGATGCATATATGGAGGTGGAAAAAACAAGAGGCTAGAGGATAAGAAAAAATAGATACCGTCTGGGATGGGGGAGAGGAGAGGAGGGAGGGCAGGAATGGGACGGTGCTCTAGGGTCTGTTGCAAACAGTAAAGAAAAATATTTAGAGGTGTCAGAGAAGTAGAGGTGTCAGAGAATTAAAGGTGTCTCAGTAACATAATTTGAATTTTAAGATAGAGTATCTGTAGGCAGTTAGGTAAGGAGATGTCAAGGAAGGGAGTGTGAAAGAGTTAAGGATAAAAGGAATTGCTCAGGATGGATCTATCTGAGAAATTCATGAACACAAGTTTGCTGCCATTTTAAGAACCAAGTGCTCCACTCAGCCATACTTTGAGATCAAGTTCCTGTAAAAGTAGGTATTTAAGCCTTTATGAGGGCATTATTTCACACAGGACAAATTCGAGCTATTCCTGCAAAGACAGGCAGCTCAATAATTGTACTACAGAGTGGTTCTGCAAGAAGATCTGTTTTCTTAGACGGATGGACTTTGAATACAAATATGAGTACGTTGTTTGTTGTGACACCTATATCTGGAATTTTACAGCAACTCTGAGGTGATGGCCCTGCTTCAAAATTCATGTGTGATGTCAATAAAGAACTAGTACATGGACAGGAGAAGCTGCTTTTCCATATTTTCCTAGGAGACTGAGCTGTGTGAAATCATCTTCGATGAGTGTTTCATGGGGCTTTCCATGTCTGTTCCTGTTGGGAAGGCAGATTGCCTCAGTGAGCTGAGCATTGAGTCATGAAGGTCACACAACAAAATAGAGTGGAACAAACTATTTCACTTGGAAGAGTCCTACAACAGTCACAGAATCACAGAATCATAGAATGCTTTGGGTTGGAAGGGACTTTAAAAATCAACTCGCTCCGATCACCCTGCTGTGGGCAGGGACACCTTCCACTAGACCAGGTTACTCAAAGCCTTGTCCAGCCTGGCCTTGAGCACTGCCAGGCATGGAGCACCCACAACTTCTCTGAGCAACCTGTTCCAGTGCCTCACCAGCCTCACACTAAAGAATTCCTAGCATTTCATCTAAATGTACTCTCTTTTGGTTTAAAGCCATTTTCCCTTCTCCTGTCAGTGCCTGTCCTTTTAAAAAGCCTCTTCAGCTTTCTTGCAGTCCCTCTTTAAATACTGGAAGGTGCTGTAAGGTTTCCCCAGAGCCTTTTATTCTCCAGGTTGAGCAACCCAAAATCTCAGCCCATCATCATAGGAGAGGTATTCCAGCCCACTGACCATATCCAAGGCCTCCAGCAGTCCCATGGTCTCCTTAACTAGTTCAACTGCTTGAATCGATTCAGGGCTGACCAAAATGTTTTAAGAATGTTATTAAGCTCATTAACCAAGTACCTCTCAAACACTGAAAGGCTTGGGACCATCGATCACCTCTTTAGGAAGGCTGTTCCAATGTTTGACCACTCTCTCTCAAAAAAAAAGCTTCCTAAACCTCATCTGGTTCAGTTTTGAACCATTCCCATGTGCCCTATCACTAGATACCAGGGAGAAGAGATCAGCACCTTGCTACACCCTTGCTTTCCTCAGGTGTCTATAAAGAGCAAAGAGTTGGCTGCTCGGCCTTATTTCCTGCAGGTACCAACACTGCTGGGTAATTACCCCTTTTGACCAACTAATTATGCTGTGTTTCATGACCCCCAGCATGGGCTTTGCTGGGGGCACCTTGCTGACTCCTACTGAGCCTTCTGTCAGCCAACACCCCCAGATCCCTTTCCATAGGGCTGATCTCCCACCACTTCTGCCCAAATCTATTCTTGTGTGCAGCTTTACTCTTTTTTAGGGTTAGCCTCTACAACTCTGCATAACCAGCAGACTCACATGCTTCAGCTAAATTTGTTTGGCCTATCTCAGCTTTTATCCATGTATCTACTTATCCAAATTAGAGGATACATATGAAAATATTTCCCAGCCTTGTTTGGGCATTTATCACTGTCAATACATTTCTTTGAATTGAAGAAGTATTTCAATAAGTTAATTAAAACTGTCAGCATTACACAAGGCAAGGTACAAAAGCAAATTAGAGCGAAAAGCTGGTTTTAAGGGCACAGGTGACTAGGGCCAGTCACACAGGTTAATTTTGGTTTCATGGCCAGAGCTTTGACTCAATGCCTGGGGTTTTCCATAGAAGCTTTCAGTCTGTATTGATGACTTTGAGATATGTGGCATCTACTCTTTTCTTCATGTTTTGCTTTACTGGATGTTCACTCCATATGCAAAAAAAAAAAAAACAACAACCAAAAAACTCAAACCAAACCAAAAACAAAAACAAAAACAAAACCCCAAACAACTTGATAAGTATTTTCTGCCTGAATTCTTACATCTTTTGTAGCCATGGTATTGTTTGCTGCTAGAATAAACACTTCTTTAATATCCTGTACTTTTACCCTGTGAAGACAGTTAGAAACTATGATCAAATAACCCCTCAGTCCTCTTTTTGATAAGTACATTGATCTCTAAGAGATCTATTTAGGGAGCAAAACTGGGGGGGAGTGGGCAATGATCATTTTACTTGCATACTCCTGTAATTACCAATGCCATGGGAAAGATATTTATTACGATAATATGTCTGGAACTGTGCAAAATATAGACAAGTGTGTTCTCTCAAAATTTACTTTGATCATCTCAAGGCTTTTCTAAGACTGCATTTATCTTGCATTGCCTTGACTATCAATACATCATTGCTGTTACTTAGAGAAGCAAGAATGAAGATGCTGTGAAATGGCATCAGAATTCCAACTGGGATTTCTTCCAATGCCGTTCAGCATAAGTAATTGAAACCGAATATTGTATTTTTATATACTCTGTAGCATTTGTTCCAAGGGCAACTTTCTATTCACTTATTTTTGTGTAGGTTATAAATGGCATTATGCATTTCTTCTATCAAAATACTAAGCTAGTGATATTTAACTGTAAAGAAATAATATCCTTGGGCAATGAATACAGTCAGAAATTACTAAGTGAATTTAACCAAGAAAAGAATGATCCTGTACTGATGCAGTGCATAAATTTTTGAGTGTGGGACAATGGCCCCCCATTTATTAACATTTTATATCCACATTGAAATGCCTGACCTCGCTTCTGCAGTTTTATGACTAGCAAGATCTTTGGAAGTTCAATTTTTCCCTCTAGAAAAAGAAAGCAGCTGTGTCAATGGGAATAAATACAACTCAGATGTATTTTTTTTTCTGTTTTTCTTCAGATGCAGCAAATTTTAATACCTCTATAGCATAACAATTTGGATAATAAAAAGACCAACTGCTATAAAAGTGAAGAAAGGAAATACTTTGAAATAAATACCCTGTTATGCACCAGTGAGACACTGAAAGTAATTTTTTAGTTATGTGAATGCTTAAGTATAAGTAAAGATTGCCTACTATTCATGTTTCAGATGAATACCAGAACAGCTGGACAGGCATGCAGCAAAACCTTCGGACAACCAGTGGTATGCAAACGAATCTCAGAAATCTAGGTAGGAAAAAAAAATCAAGAAAAAAAAAAGGTTCACAGCCTTAAGATCCTAAAATATTCAATATTTGAGGCATTTATTTGTCAATATCAACTCTCACAGCCTTTTCATCAATTTTAGATTAGATTTTCAAAGCAAATAACCATGACAGCAAGAGTAAGAATTGCCAGAAGCCTTTTCCCAGGGAAGTGCTGGGTATGTCAGGGCTGGACGTGAGGCCAGGCCTCTGCTGGACTGGACCTTGATCCTAGAGCAAGGTACCTCTGTTCTGGGGGGATACCTTAGCACTGCTGGAAGAGTCTCAGCTGCTCTTTGCCAACTCACCCAAGCTGCATGTCAGAGCTTTCCTGTCCTGCATGCGATGTACGTAGAGCGCCGATGCCTAGTTTAGCATGCTAGGAATTGCTCTCCCAGAAGTGGGTGCCTGATTTATGAAACATCACACTTCTTACAGGTTTTGAAAACCACAGGGGCACCTTGAAAATAGTAAATCAACAGGAATAAATCTAAATAAAGCAAAAGGTAACAGTGCAGGAAAAAAAAGAGTCCCAATATTACACAGAAAGGAAAACAAATTTGATATTTTATCTGCAAATACAGAAGAACTCTTATTCACCAGTGAAAAAGAGCTGTACTTTTACACAGAAAGTTAATTTAGCATCACCACCTGACAGATGGACTTCGCAGCAGGTACTTAGTCTTCGTTTTTCTCTCCTGTTTCACAGACCCACACAGTTTTAAAAGAAGTCTGAGACATAAAGTGATGAGTTTTCTTTCAGGATGAAGCAGAGAGACAGTTTCCAGACAATCAAGTATAGAGACAACTTTGTAAGTCAAGCCATGACAGAATAATCAATAGGATTTTTTTTAAGTGATCTGTGCTACAAAATAGAGGGAGAGACTGTTTATTGTTCTACATGTTGAAAATACGTCTGAAAGGATTAAGAATTGTGCACTCCAAGTATCATCACATTGTTCCTTTGGACTCGTTCCTTCCAATGAATTCTTTAAATAGAAACAGAGGTTGAAACTGTTTAAGGATCCTTAAAACAGCTGTTTGATACACAAATCTAAGACATTTATTAATTCTGAGGCTGCCAGTGGGAGTCATAATCTGTTGACTGTAGAGAGTTACCCAGAAAAAAAAATCAGTGTACGTGGTTGTCAAAGCTTAGAATTTAAGAGTGTGCACACGGGGCAAAGCAGTAGTCCAGGACAAGTACATAAAAATGTCATTGTATGGGGAGAGGGAAGAAAAGATGTGATTCACAGGAAGGATTAGAACTATCTGAAAATGTCTCTTTCCAGAAACTACCATCTGGGAATTAGCATTTTGCTGATCTGGTGTGAATAATTCCAGACGTAGCCTTCACTGAAGGAAAAGCTAGATAAACCGGGATAAAGCTAGATAAACTCCTTAGCATGAAAAACAGGTATGATAAAAGTCTACGCAATCATGAGTAGCAGCACTCAATAGGTGAATGGAGTACAAAGGTCCTACTTGATAAAGCCAACAAACTAAGTGGTAGTTTCAAAATAAGCAAGAGGAATCACTTCTTTATCACATGATGATGATGATGATGATCAGGGTAATGGAATTCTTTTCCACACAATGCTTGATTACCTAAAGATCACATAGCTTCAGGAAAAATTTTAGATATATTTTTAGAAGAACAATAATTCAAGATTATTAAACCCAAAGATGTTATCTTCAATGTGTGTAACTTCAAATCACAAAAATTTATGCTTAAGAAAATATCCATAAATATTTTTATTCCTACATTCATAGAATCATAAAATCATTTAGGTTGAAAGAGACCTTTAAAGATCGTCTAGTCCAACCACCCTGCGATAAGCTCAGCCATTTTTTACTAAATCAGGGTTCTCAGTGCCCTGTCCACCTTGGCCTTCAATGTTTCCAGGGGTGGTGCACATAACTCCTTCTGGATAATCTGTTCCAGTGCATGAACACCCTCACTATAAAAAAAAAAAATTCTTTTTATATTTTTTCCATAAATACATATTGTTTGAAATCATTATATCTTGTCCTAATGAAAGCAGGCCCTACTAAGAAGTTTGTCCCCATCTTTCTTATAAGTCTCCCTTAAGTACTGTGATGCTGCAATGAGGTTTTCCTGGGGCTGCAGGCTGAACAATCACAACTCTCAAACCCTTTCCTTGTAGGACATGCATTCCATCCCTCTGATCATTTTTTGGCCCTCCTCTGGACCTGC
>WBMY01013075.1:145334-184119 GCA_013397315.1 Donacobius atricapilla | reverse complement strand
GGCTCAGGGACCCGGCTCGGCTCCAGCCAGGGCCAGCCCCGGCACGGCCGCCCCAGCCCAGCCCCGGGGGTGGCGGGGCCTGAGCCGGGCCCTGCTGCTGCCCTACCTCGATGTTACCTCATGGCAGGCCCGCAGCTAAAGAGGGCGGCCTCCCAAAATCCCCCCGTATTTAATGCCATGTGTCCCAGAGGTGTACACTTGTATCTGATTGGCAAATCTGTCAGTTTTAAAGCAGATCCCTAATTGGTTTTTACCATTCATGCCAAACCAATACAAGACTATAGAAGATTGCAACACAGACAGCTGAGTACATTCCAGATGTGTTATGGGTTAAAGGAGAGGTACAAGACTCTAGAGTCATAAATCCTAGATTTCTAGGCCTAGTCTGTACTCTTCTTCAAGCCATATTATTTTCAATATTTATGGCACTTGCTTCTTTTTAAAAATTCTTCTCTTCTTAGATACTGCTAAGCACGACATCTGAGCATTTCATAATTTTGTAATATGTGATCATAAAAAGATTTTCTTCTCCTTATATCTGAGGACATGAGGGTCCCCAGAAGCTTTTTTTTTTCCTGTATCTGTGCATGTGCTTAGAGGAGCAGTATGCTATGTGGACACTTTGTTCTCCTCTCGGAGAATGTCCCAGGTAGATGAAACAGTCCCCCTGGAGCATTCTCCAGCTGCTCTACATGTTTGTTCTGACTGTGACACTGTCCCACATGTTGCAGAAGCCTTCGTCTGTCACAGGTCATGTCTCTGTTAACATGAAGATCAAACCCCTCCTTTTATTTTGACCTGAAGCCAGGGAAAAGAGCAAGGCCCTGAGTTGCTCTGTTCTTAGCCATCTGTGTTGCATGAACAGACAGTCTGTTGTGTCTAAAACGAGCTGCTACTGTTTTAAGGGGCATCTGTTCTGTACTGAGGCATAACAGTTGACAGTATTTGGTTCAAATACTGTACTTGGCAGTCAAAGGTGCCAGGTCAGTCTGGCTCAGTCTGGGTCTGACAGGATAGGTGTGGCTTCTTGCTAATCATCAGGGAACAGCCGTTTGAGTAAGGAAAAAAGAAAACCTGTACAACTGTCAGCCTTTCAACAAAAGGGGAGAGCATCTCAAAGGAGCACCCCACCATAGTTAGGAAGTGGAAGGATTCAGTTAGTTTAGTATCAGCTTTATTGTATGACTTTGGCAAATCATTTGTTTCTTGATATTTGATTGATAAACTGCACTGAGTTTTAGGCCAGAACTTCACTGGAAGAGGCCAACTGCATAGGGCTTGTATAATACAGGCCTAGAAGGAAGATGGTGAATGTTGAATTATTCAAAGTGCCTCCTTATGCAGTCTGTCTTAGGATTCCTCAAGATGAGCCTTCTGCTTTTTCAAGTCTGCTGGATATTGAGAAATCTGAATGGTAGATTTTACTGCACAGGATGCAGCATTGATGAGAGGGGGCTGCTGTCAGCTTATGAACATGACCAACACTTCCACAGTCTGCTACTGTAACTAATACTAAATACCTACTTTTGTCTTTTGGACTGCTTGTTTGGTGGGTTTTTTTCTTTTAATTTGTTTTAAAAGGACTTTATTTCTAGCAGCTACTGTAGGTGAGAATTTATTGAGTGGCTTAATTGCTTCTGAATGAAAGGCAGCTGCTAAAAGATATAGATAGCTGCTGGTTAATGATATGATGGCTTCTTCAAGGGATGAAACAAGGAATTTCCTCTCTCTCTCTCAACAGTTTGTACTACACAGCCAGCGTCTGTACTACGTGACTGTTTAAGTCTCACGTGCTTACTCAGTAAGTGCAGCTGAGTAGTATCTTAGGTTTTTACTCAGCTGGCCTCAGTCGAATTACTAACCTGGTAAATCAACAGCCCCAGTCTTGTCTGGTTTAATTTCCATTGTGTAGGTATGTCTTCTGCATGCCTACACAGCAGAGCATAGAAAGAACCATAAACTCATACTCTCGCATATCCCAGGTCTTTTGTTTCTCCCTAATGTTTTAATAAAATGAAAGCCTCACTGAGAATTTGGGTGAAGCTATTTTCTCTCTGTGCTTACAGCTTTGGATATCTAACCCTCACCTGATCCTTCATTGTGGCAACAAAACAGTAACTACTTGAGATGAGCTATTATGAGTATTACTGGCTATTCCCAATTATTCACAGTGTTTGTAATACAGTAATTCTTCCAGATCTAGATAAGTGTTCTGTTGTATTTGGCATTGTAGAGACTAGTAATAAAAACTGCTGTCTCAAAGATCCTGCAAGATCCAATGGACAGGCGATAATTAGTACTTCCCATGACAGTGTCATAGACAGATTTGGTGATTTCCCATAAAAACAGAGACTAGTGTCAAAGTTTGGGACTGAAACCTTTCAATGTGTGGGATCATCCAAATCCTAGTCAGATACTGAATACCAAAGAGCACTGTTCCCATTCTCTGAGGCTCAGCTTCTGATACACAAAAACTGCCATAAGTAAAAGAGCTGAGGTAGTGTTCATCTCTATTGATGCTGTGCTGTGACCTGACATGACTGTGGGGCTCTTGGCTGCATATACATTAAAATTCATCATGTCCAGAAGACATAAAAGTAAAGTGAAAAAAATGAGGTTGAAAAAAATGAGGTTTGCTTGATTTGTATGTGTATTCGTTACAGTCACCTTAGAAACAAATATTGCAAGATAAGTTGGAAATATGTAGGTTCCTCCCTAGTATGGAGAAGGTTGTTGGCTTTTTTCTCCTGCAGTTAGGAGGTAGGGCAAAGACTGACAGGGTGGGAGTGGAAGTAACAGGTGGTGAGAGAGAATGAAAGTGACTATAGTAACAAAGCCTTTGAATTAGTAACAGATGAGAAAACCTTGAACTAATTCAAGGCTAAAATATATGAGTATGTTTGTGTATGAAAAGGCAGAAGTTCTAACACCACGCAATTAAAGCTGAACATCAGTCTGCAGGCTGCACTGCTCATTTGTTTTGGAAAACAGGATGATGATGAAGGATGCACAGAAGGTATCCCAGGTCAAGCCTGCTGCGTAAGCAGTTTATCTTCTGTAATACTGCAAGCTTCATCAATGACAAAATGAACTCACTTCTTGTCTTGGGTCCAGTCCACAATATTGGCAATACTTCTAAAAGAACTAGGCCCAAATTTGCCCTTGGATATCAAAAGCTAACAAGTATTTATACTAGCTAAAAAATGAGCCAGAAGGAATCAGGGCAACATAACTTTGTACACCAATCTTAACAACGTATGATCAACCTAACCAGATATAATAAAACCATTAAACTTTTGCTAAATCAGACTTACGAACAGAGGGGCAAAGCCCAATACCTGAGTATGTTTCTAATTTGTATTTCCTAGCACTGTGCCATTTCAGCTTTCAGCAAACTGGTAGTAGCAATAGCAGCAGCCCTGTGCTGCATTCCGGTCCCTTTCAAGCACATTAGCTCATTGAAGGCCTGGCCTACTAGCCCTTCTACTTGTACCTTGTATTGTCCTTCACACCTTGGTGAACAGGGCATAAAAGGCTTCCATTCCAGTTTCAGACCATATCAAACCTACTTGTCATCTCTTTATGCATTTGAGAATTGCTAACAAATGTCACCCTGATTTTTTCAGGCTTCTCTTCTGTTTCACAGTTTCATGTTTTGGGTTCTTTCTCACACTCTAATCTCTAAACACAGCCAATGTTATTGTATAGTTTCAAGGTAGTTTTCATTCCTGTTCTTAGAGATATGGACAGCTGATGGACAGTTGTCTTTACCAATGGGATGGGGAGAGGTGTCAACCTTCTCCCCGAATCCCTGGCCTTTGTAGAGATACTATATATTGGAGTCAAACTTTCAAATAGAGTTTTTAATTCATGCCTTCTGATCAAAGTGTAAGTGTGTGTTTTGTGTGTGTGTGATGAACTGCATCAAGCAAATGTAGAAGGCAAAGCAGAATAAAAATTTCTTAGCAGAATTTTTCGTAGCAATTTTGTTTCAATTCAACAAAGCCAGAAACATTTAACCAATGCTACTGGGAGAAAGACATGAAATGTTCGGGGGTTAGGTGATGGAAGAACCTTTCATTTAATTTTTTGACTTTCAGAGGATGGAAAAAAAGACAGGGAGATGAAAATCTTCAATAGGTATGTTGGTGATAAAAGGAAAACCATGAAAAATGTGGGCCTTCTCTGGAAGGAAACAGGAGACCTGGTTACCTGGGATGTGGAAAAGGCTGAAATACTCAACAACTTTTTTTGCCTTGGTCTGCACTGGCAAGTGCTCCAGCCAGACCACGCAAGTCACAGAAGGCAAAGGCAGGGACTGTGAGAATGAGGAACCACCTGCTGTAGGAAGAAAGTCAGGTCTGAGACCATGTCAGGGAAGTCCAGGGGACCTGATGAGTTGCAGCCGTGAGTACTAAGGGAATGGATGCATGAAGATCTCACTTGAGAAGTTGTGGCAACCTAATGAAGGTTTCACTGATTGGAAAAGGGGAAGCATGACCCCCATTTTTAAAAATGAGAAAGAAGGAATACCCAGAGAACTACAGAGTGGTCAGTCTCACCACTGTGCCTGATAAGATTATGGAGTAGATCCTGCTGGAAACTATGCTGAGGCACGTGGAAAACAGAGAGGTGATTTGTGACAACCAGCACATCTTCACTTTAGGGCAAATTGTGCCTTACAAATTTGGTGGCCTTCTATGATGATGTTATAGAGGTGGTGGATGACTGACCTTATTCTACCTAAAACTATGCAAAATATTTGACACTGTCCTACACGACACCCCTACTCTTTAAACTGAAGAGACACAGATTTGACAGATGGACCACTCAATGGATAAGGAATTGGCTCAATAGTCACACTCAAAGAGCTGTGGTCAACAACTCAATGAACAAGTGGAGGCCAGTGATGAGTGGTGTGCCTTGGGAATCAATTTGGGGGCTGATACTCAAAAATATCTTTGTGACATGACATATCTATTGCTGACATGGACATGGCATTGAGGGCACCCTCAGCAAAGTCACTAGTGACAGCAAGCTGTGTAGGGCAGTCAAGCTGAGGGATCTGGACAGGCTTGAGAGGTGGGCCTATTTAAACCTCATGAAGTTCAGCAAGGCCAAATGCAAGGTGCTACACCTGGGTCAGGGCAATCCCAAACCCAAATACAGACAGGCTGAGAATGGATTGAGAGCAGCCTGGGGGGGAAGGATTTATGAGTATTGTCGTACAAGAGGGTCAACATGAGCTGGCAGTGGTGCTTGTAGCCCAGAAAAACAATGGAATCCTGGGCTGCCTCCAGAGCAGTATGGCCAGAAGTTTAAGGGAGTGATTCTCCCCTTGTACTTTGCTTTACCACTACATCCAGCTCTGGGGCCAACAGCATGACAGAGGAGACCACTAAGATAGTTGGAGGACTGAAACACCTCCCCTATGAAGGTGGGCTGAGAGGGTTGGGGCTGTTCAGCCTGGAGAAAGCTCCAGGGAGACTTTAAAACAGCCTTTCATACCTAACATTGTCTACAAGACAGTTGGGGAGTAACTTTTTACAAGGGCATGTTATGATAAGACAAGGGGGGAATGGATTTAAACTGCAAGATGATAAATTTGAATTGGATATGAAGAAGTTATTCCCTACCATGAGGGTGGTGAAGCACTGGAACAGGTACCCAGAGAAGCTGCGGATGCCTCATTCCTGGAGGTGTTCAGGGCCAGGTTAGATGGGGCTCAGAGCAACCTGTTTTAATGGAAGGTGTCCCTACCCATGGCAGGGGGACTGGAAGTGGATGATCTTTAAGGTTCCTTTCAATGCAAACCATTTTATGAGTATACGGTTCTATGACTCTAAATACTGTTTGATGTGTTATGCCGTGCCATGATGCAACATGTAATGATAGACAACAGAGATAAAAGAGATCACTTCAACCTAGTAAGATACATGCAATTCCAGAAGGGATTTTTTTTCAGATTTTTTTTTTTACAGGAAATAATTTACTTATACTTTTGCTATTTGGGAAGAAAAAAATGCTAAAATATCAGAAGTCACTGTACATGGCACTGCATTTCTGCCTTTTGAGTGCTTTTAATGGTGTAGAATCTTCTATGCTAAGACTTAGGCTTAGGATATCAAAAATACTACTAGATTGGTGCCAGCAAAAAAACCAAAACATTTTGACTTCTGTGTTGTATGATTCTTTCCCCTTCTCAGGGGATATACACCAATCCTGGTATTTTCTCTTCTCTCTCTGTTTCCTATTTCCTGACTAATCCTCTCTCATGCTTGCATAAACATCTTACACAGATCAGAGATCTGGACTGGGTAATAGGTAAGGAAAAAGAAGGTATGAAAATCACATATACATACACATATTTCAAGAGATCATCAACATATACTAAATTATAAACATGTAAAAAAGATTCTGGTTTATCTTTCTTCATTTTCTGAATTATCTCAGGTTTCCAGAGAGCATAAATCTTGATTGAGGCCATCTAAGCTACAGCCATCTTTGCATGTAAAGCAGAAGAAATCCAATAGCAAGTAAAAGCTAAATAACTGTACTGAAATAACATCTTGTGGCTGAAGTATTAATAACTTTGCCAGTACCCCTTGCTGTGTAAGACATAAGGTAGGTCTTCTAGTGCAAATGGAGTGGTATTGCTAGAAGTTTGCTGAGAACTCTTAGTTACTACTGTTACTAGTGGTTGTAACCACTAGCAAAACCACTAAGTGCAGGAATGTTTAAATTTTTCCTCTTGTCACCTTGCAGCTTTGTACTAGTATAGATTTCCAGCTGTTGCTCTGCGGGTTGTTGCTGTGGTCTCAGACAAGAGGTATTGCTTGGTTATTGAAAATTAAAACTGTGTGTCTGAAGGTTTGCAGGTGGGCTGCTTGAGCCTGGGGCATGTAGTTCTGAGCCTCTTGAAAAGACACGTTTTCATTTCAAGCTGGAATACTTGGATACTCTAAGAAGGTCAAGTCATCCATATGTGACAAGTCCTGAAATGATACCACTTTTCTCCCAATGATATTGGCATGTTTCAGGTCCAGTGCAATTGTACTTGTGGTCTGAACTTTAGATTGCCTTCAATCTCAGATTTAGTGGGTGTTCACTCAACGAAGTCCTTAGCTTGACTCCCAGCAATTGCCTGGCTCTTCTGCAGGCTTGGCTTGATGGTACTTGGCAATAACTCTGTCCAAAACCCTCTTTCCCTCACTCCTTTTGGCGGGTCATGTTTGAAACTTGCTGCTGTGATTTGTAGCCAAGCAAAGAGGGTCTTCCATGGACTAGTCCAGCTCCCAGCTCTTCAATGAGCTCTCTTGCATTCATCTAGAGCCAAGTCCCATAGTGGGGCTGTTGTCTAGTGAGCTCTGCTCAAGAGCCAAACACGCAAAGTTGTATGGGGAGAGTTAGGTGTGGGAGGAAGATACACACAGTTCATGTGGCTCAGAGAGAAGGAAAATTGTAGAGTAGTGCCAAAGAGATGATTTGAAATGCTGATGGCCTTTTTTCCTTTGTTCTGTTTTGAAACAAACCATCCTTTCGGGCTGCAGGAAGAATACCAACTCTGAGTTACACCTGGGAGCTTTTAGCTTTTGCTTAATTGTGCGGGAAAATACAAAAGCAGATCATGGGTTTTAGTCATAGGTACTATAACAAGTTTCTTAGTACTTTTAAAACTCAGTTTTAAAAAAAAATATTTTAAGAATGCCACAAGCCTTGAATTAACAATCGTGCAGAAAATGCCTCCCTGCAGAAAATTTCAAGTATGTTTTCATCTACTTTCGGAGAAAGTATTTTTTGCAGATGTCAAATCTGCAGTCATGACAGTCTCATATAATTACATAAGTAGGTAGACTTCCATGCTGGAGAATCATGTGCTTTCTTAAAAACTTTTCTAGTTTATCAAGTTATTTAACAGAAGCTGTTTAGAGAGAGAGATCTGTGATGACAGAAATGATTGCCAAATGGGAGGAGAATTGTACTGGATCAGCCTGCAAGCTCCATTCACCTCATTGCTTCATAGGCAGTGGGGTAAGTGATTCCCAAAGCAGATCAGATGGGGTACAGCTTGCATAAAGACAAAACCAGTGAAGAGTAGTAAAGTAGGATTTAGTAAAGAACTATTGACACTGCTCTATTTTACTCCACCAGTAACATCTGAAGCTATAAATTCTCTGCTTCTTTGGATACCATATGCTAGGAAAACAAGATGAAAAAGAATTGTTGTTAGTCTTCATAGAAAAGCTGGCAACAGGAGGAGCAAAACAAGCATCTTTTGAGGCCGGAAACGTTGTTATTTTTTCAGATAATAAATTGTGTGGGAGCCTTGCTAGGCCTGAAAGTTGGTCAAGGGCACAATAATCTCACAGGCCAAATGCAGACTAGAGGAAAAGAGGTATGTCAAGATTGTCTGGCTGCAGTTTTTACTTATCAGGCCCACACAGCTACATCTGCAGAAGCAAAGTTCCTTCTGTGTAGATGCTTCTTTGCCATATCAGGCCCCTTCATGGTGCAATTTAGAGGCGTGCTAAATATATACAAACCTTTGTACTTACTTTTAAGTCAGAGTTCATATAGATAGAAGGCTGAACTGTATTGCTCTGTGTTCTCTCCTATACCTGTAAACTGCTTCTGCCTGACCTGAATCTTCAAAGAAAACTGTTCATTTTGTGAAAATTCCTGCATCGGGGTGGGGTGGCGGAGAAAACTGGTCTATTTGTTTTCCCCTTTGATGGTGATAAAGGACATTTTTTTTTCTTATTTGTGTTTAAGCATACGTGTTTATGCTTTTGCAAAAGTAATTATTTCCTACAATTTAGATTTCTATTTGCCACATAATAGCAAAAGGTTTCAGAAAAAAAGGGTTTAAATAGTGTCATGGAGTCTTCTATACCTCTCCTGGCCAATTCCTCTTTCTAATGGTCAGTAATGAAAATGCATACAGAAGCCCACACACAGGAGAATTAACAGGAGCTTAACCTCCTATTTTGGAGCCTAACTTCTGTTGGTTATAGTTTTTAATTTGAAATATGGGCAACTCTATGCTGGCTTGTCAAAAGTATGGTCTTTTGAGAGATTTTGTTAAGCCCTTGTCATAAATTTTTCATGATTGTCAGTACCAAGCACCAGCTATTCTTACCATGTGGGGGGTGGTGTGTTCATTTGTATTCCCTACAATCAGTAGTGACTACTTTTTATGACAACTGAGAATAGAGCTAAAGAGTGGCTAAGGTATATTATCTATATCTCTGTCATTACTTCATTAGGTTTAGCATCAACTTGGCTTTTGCCTTTTTGTTCTTTATATAACTAGACACATTTCTTGCATTTCTCACCAGATTAGTTTCATGTATGTATTGATGCCCTATAACTGTTGTATATTTTTTAGTTTTGGAGAGACAGAGTTTATAAGAGATGGCACAGGTTCATTACTTACAGCAAGATACTAATACTTTTCTCTAAATATTCTCTCTAAACATATTTACTTTCTTTCAATATTGATTTCCTCAAAAAGACCCCCAACATTCCACATCCCAAATCTAATCACAGTGGAACTGCAATACTTCAGATGAAGCCAGAACTGTAATGCTTCTAACTATTATAATATTATGAATGTTATAGCTGAAATCTCAAGTGAGTTAGAAGTAAAGCTAATTTAAAAAATGACTACTTCCTTTTANACAAGTTCCTTTTTTTTTTTTTTTTTACAGAGCTGAAGTTTTTCTGAACCTGGATTCTGCTCAAAAGGGAACGATTTTGGGAAGTTTGAACAGAAAGAACTTGATGCAATAGAATTATCTTCTTTCTAGATTTCATATTTATAGCAAAGGTGTATTTTTTTAATGTGTAGACTAAAGCATCGCAAAAGGAGGAACCAGAAACCTGAAACCTAGAATGGATATAATCCATTAGACCAAATGGAATCCAGTTTGGTTTAGCCAAATCATACAGAATTAAACTGCATACCTTGACCACGTGTGTAGTAGCTGAGATATTACTAAAATTCCTGGGTCTCATTTGGTGACCAAATCATTTAGTGGATTGGATGCTGAACTAATGAATGAGGAAAAGCTACACCAGGAGCAGTAGCACAACAGTACAGGCAGTCCTTTTTTCATTTGCTATGCTGAGAATGTGTGAATAGGTATTGTGTTGAAGACTGGCTTTCAGTTGTACCTCATTGTCATGAAGTGGCAGAGATAAGAATTGGGGCATTGAGCCTCTGCATTCCCCACTTTGCTGTCCTATTGTTCTGCCAGTAAATCTGAGCACTTGCCTATCAGCATTGTTTTGTCAGTGTTGCTAAGCGCTATGTCAGAGTTACATCAGTGAATAATCTACCTAACAGCCTCGTTAAAGATCAATACCATGTGACTCATCTTGTGTCATGCTTCTATCTGCCCTGGCATGGGGTATTGCATCTAGTTTGAGGGGCCCGTCTGAATTCCTTTTATCTGTGAGAATCTTTACTTGGTTTGATTTAGGAATTCATCAAGCTTTGCCACCACTAAGCTAGACACTCAGTCAAGTACGTGTTTTAACTTGGAAGCATGTGAGTGATCCTGTTGAAGTGAGAGTTTAACATGTACTTAAATACCTGCCTAGACCGGGGTTTGTAATTAAAGATCTAGAACGATATCTTGCCATGACTTCTGAATGCATGACTGATACTAGAATTGCATCAGATTGCAAATTCAGCTAGATTTAGAATGCAATTATGCACTGCCACATCCCTAGGAGAGCTCTTATTTTAAACCTGAATATGATCCTTCCACTTCTTATTTCTACAGAGAAATAAGAGCTGTTCAGTGTAGCACTCATTTGATTTCACTGAAGTGTCACAAGTGCACCTTCTAGCATGCTACAGACTCGTTGACAGAACTGTTCATATTTGTAATAACTTCTCCACCTTTAACTCAGGCCAAAGAAGGAAAAATTATTAAAGATTATTTGTTCAAACAGAAGGAATGTGCCAAAAGGAGTTAGAGCTATACTGTGAGGATGTTGGATTTGCCACATCATTTAAATGAATGCCTAATGTAAATAAAACTTAATATTCAAAGTTCACCCCATTTTGGAGTAGCAGAAGCACATCATTAAAAAAATTTCTGACATGTCAGTGAGCAATGAATTACTGTGCAGTGCATCACTGTATAGATAAAACAAGCAACTCCCAGCTGGTATATAATGTGTGGCACATGGAAGATGATACATAGAATGAGACAAGGAATAGCTCCTTAGGGGGTAGGATACTTCAAGCCCAATCCTGAGGTGGTGTAAGAGGTTTATATCTCCACTGAAAGAACTGGAACTCAGCTGATTTACAGCAGTTTGGGTGCCAGCTCTTCCTCATTAGTGAACAGAGATTATGTTCTATTTTAGATTTTCTTTCCATCTTAATAAATTTCCTTGACTGGTGGTGTTAAGATTTCTTCACTGCTAGCCATCTGCTCCTAAGGATTGTCTTTCCAATTAGACCGGTGCTCTGCCATTCTGCTCCCCAGTCTTCTGTGCTGACACTTGACAAGCCTTTAACTGGGAATGCATTTTGCCAGTGTTTTCCAGGTGGTGGTCTTCAACAACTTGTCAGGGAACTACAGAAAATCACTACCTGTTCAGAAAGTTAAAATTTACCATAGAGAGATCTGTACTTTCAATGAAAAAATAGAGAGGTTGCAAACCGATAAAGGTTTAATGCCGGAGTCCTAATGATTGATGCTTGCAACTTGAATGAGATGACAGAAATGTATGGCAGGAGGGTGGGAAACAGGCATAATCCAACACAGGAGAGGTCCTGTGTGTAATTGGTGTAATAAGAAACTGTACCACCATGAGCACAGCCAGACAGTGGAGCAAGCTGCTCAGATAAGCTGTCATCCCCATTCTTGAGAATTTCAGAACGTAACTGGACGACACACTGAGCACACTGGTCTGATTCCATGGAGACCCTGTATGAGAAGGAGTTTGGACTAGGGATGTCCTGTGGGCCTTTCTAATCCAAATTATCCCATGATCCCATGACCCTCATTGGGATTCCTTTCATGCTGTTTTTAACATTTTGATGATATTTCTGTGTTCAAAAACACTGTTAGGTAAACGTATAGATAGATAGATAGATAGATAGATAGATAGATAGATAGATAGATAGATAGATATACATATTTTATTAATTTCTGTCAACAAGAGCACACTGTTATGGGCCCTTCAGCTCCTTGGTGTGTTAGCTGCTCTGATCTCAACAGCAGATCTTGCTGAACCATTTCTTATTTTAATTTAATTAATGTTACATTGCCTAACTGCTCAAGGCAGCTGAATTTGAGTTACACTGTTGGTGCCTGTTGCCTCTTATTGTGCCCAGTTTGTATATTTTTCCAAAAAAAATTATATAGCTACTATTTAATGTAATTTTTATTTCAATAATTTAAAAAAATTAAAAACACTAATGTAAATCATTTATTTGACATGTCCTAACACCCCCTGGAAGTTACAGTAATTAGCTGCAAGCAAGCACTAAGTTAGTAGGTACAATTTTCAGTAGATGTTCTTTCTTTAACAAAGACTCCTACATTGCCTGTGCATGTATCTACAGTTATTGCTTAGCTGATGTGTTTACAACCAGTGCAATGTTTGCAAAATCCCAATTGAATGCAGAACATATGCTATTGTTGTGTATGTGGTTTCTCTGAGAGGGCCTTTACTCTGAGAAGGCATTTATCAATGGGTGTTTTTGTCCCAGTCATGGGGTTATTCTAGTGCAATGGAAGACACCCAGATAAACAACTGTTTGTAAAATTGTGGCTCTAGGCAGTGCCAGCCCACAAGAGAATTTTCGAACCTGCCTGTGTAGTCCATGACAAGTGAGCAGCGGCAGCCAGAAGGGTTACCAGAGTTCACCAAAGGCCTGCAGAAAGCATGGATTACTCAGTTGTCACAGAGCTTTGGCTGCCAAATGAGCAGGAGCACATTGTAGAATAAACAGCTGTTATCTGCATTTAGGGAATGCCTTCCAAGTGGGATGGAAGGTGCTCTGCCTTACAGGATTATCTGGCTGTTCATCCTGTCATGTGAAACAGCCATCCTCCGCTTGTTATAAAACACGGGCTGTCAACACAGGGGCACAGCATGGTTCCATAAAGTCATAGGCACCATTTCTATGGTTCTATAGAAGAAGGCAGAGGTCTTACTCAAAACATTTATTCATTTAGGTCACATAGACATAGGAGTTGTTTGGAAGAAATTTAAGGTTTCTGAATCTAACCAAATCAAATTTGCAAGGTTGTACACAAAATTCCTGTTGCTCTCTACTCTGAAATTTTCTTGCTATTTAGGGCTAGAATAATCACAGAGGTTGAGATTCTGACATGGTTTCTCTCCCCTTCTTGACCCTATCCTAATACAAACAACACATGATGGGTGTTCCTGGGAATAAACAACACTAAATCAAACCTGATGGGAAGTAACAGTTTACCAAAGTTGATGACAAATATTTGACTTTTGGCTCAGATATTCAGTTAGTGTGTACTTGAATAGCTTCTTGGGCCCTGCATGTTTTCATTGCTAATTTTTATGGGGGTGGAGCATGATCGA
This sequence comes from Donacobius atricapilla, assembly GCA_013397315.1. Taxonomy (NCBI): domain Eukaryota; kingdom Metazoa; phylum Chordata; class Aves; order Passeriformes; family Mimidae; genus Donacobius; species Donacobius atricapilla. The sequence continues at coordinate 170,532 of WBMY01013075.1, read as the reverse complement.
TGGTAGCAGAGCAGATAATGACAAAACTATGGCATCTAGAAAAGCATCAACATGACTCACCCACGTCTTTATCTATAGTTTTATACATGTTTGTTGCTTTAAACATATCTTGCTTGGCCCTTACTTTTATTCTCCATGTTGCTCTATCCTATTGCTATTTTTTAAAACTTTCTTTGAGAAGAAACCAGGACAAAATTTGAATTTAGATGTTATCTTGAGTTTAAATTGTCAGTTGGATGAAAAATATCTCACACATGAGGTTTTAGCTAACTCCTGGCAGTTTGACTGTCTTCAGTGAATGAATCCTACTGACTTAGTCTGAGGCAGGAAGGGCACAAACCTTTGCCTTGTTTCTGTAATTTAACACTTCAGTAACCAAAACTCAGAAGATTTTACCACTTCCTTCTTTACAGGCACATGTCCTTCCATAGGTCACACCATGCAACCCTGTAAGCCCTGTTGCTTTCCATCAAGCAAAGGAGAGTACTTCCTTATTCTGCCGTTTCCACTTCCTAATGCTTTCCACACGGAACCCAATGTGAAAAGACTGGTACAACTCCTGCTGCATACTCTTGTTACAGATAGAGAAAGCCCTCTGCCTAAGTAGCTATTACTCCAGCATAATATTTGTACTGCTGTTGACTTAAAAGGCAGCGTAATTCTAGAGTGACTTGGCCCACTTTTCCTACTCCTTTATTCTGGTGGTTTTTTTGGTTGACCATGCTCTTAACAGGACATTTTACTCAAGAATTCCAGAGGTCCTTTTCAGTTTCAATTATTCTGGGATTAACAGATGTCACTGAAAGAGGTCATCACATTTCAAAAGATAATCTTCCTTTCATATTTCCCCTGGGTAGTGATATATAATCACTAGCATAAGTAAAAGAGTATGATGGCAACCATGGAAATCAGAATGTTTTGTCCTGAATAATAGTGTCATGGGTTGGTCAGTTGTTATTTTTCTAATATGAAGTATTCCGTGTTTTCAATGATATTATGTCTACTGTGGAAAATCATTTCTTGTGGAAGTATTTAGGGGTTCCTGACAGTTCCAATTCTGACACCACTTGAGCTTAGAAGATTGACAGACTATTACTGCCTTAAAAGCTTTGCATTTGCCAAGGGAGAATATTTATTTTTCGACCACCTTTTGCTGACAGTGTAACCACAGGGAGCTGAAGCACATTTTATCTCATGGCACAGCCAGTTGTTATTTTTAGGTGCTAAAGCATTTATTTGGAGTTATATTCCCCCTTAATTAGAGGCAATAAGGACACAATTAACATTTTCAAAAGGGCAAGATCCCAAGTCTAATCAAGAGTTTTAGTGAGGCTTTTACATGAGATCACTAATCCTCTACAAGTGCCTTAACTCACATTGTTTCTGTTAAAAAGGGAAACCTAAGATCAATTTGATGCAAATGACTAGCCAAAAAGTCAAGAAAACCTTTTTCTCAAAGCTATTCTCCTTTTGGTAAAACTTATTTAAGATTAAAGTAATGCAAGTACCAAATCAAACACTTGTCAACAGGTTAACACCAGCAATGACTGGGAATAAAACATCTCTCCACCATCAAGCTATTTCATGAACACAGAATATAAATCCCAGGAAGGAAATCAAGGAAAAATCTGGTGACTCCAAAATACTGACTACAGTATTTTACCAAGGGCAGTCAAATTAAAGGGTCAGATAAGGAAAACAGTATAAATTATGTGTCTGAACTACTGCATTACAGTAAGCGTAAAGCCTCCTGGTAAAGCCTCCTGGTCTTCTCAAAGTTTCCTCACTAGTTTTTTCTGATAGTCAGGTCATCATTGATGAGAACTGAAATTTGACAGCTCTTAGATGGCAGCTCAATGGTTTTTACTTTTTCAGAGAGTGGAGAACATGGTTTATTGAGTGCCTATATGAAGCTGTCTAGGACTGTAGCATTTCTCCTCTTTATGGATTTTTTTATATTACTTAGATGTGCATAGGACAAGTTATATTTCTGTACCTCCTATATAGCCAATGGAAATTTAAAAACCAAAAAAGGTTGAGAAGAAGGTTGTGCTCATGATCCTCCGTGGCAGCAGTTTGGCTCCAGTTATCATGTTTTCAGTTTGTCAGTATCACCACCTCTGCACAGAATAAAGCTCTCAATCCCTGCTCAATCCGAATACAGAAGTTAGCTTTCTGACAAAGCTCCCTCTCTTTCTTCCAGTTTCCTGTGTATCCTGCCTGACATGTTACTGGCCTGGGGAAAGCTCACCCACAAACTGGCAAAAGTGGGACCCGTCTGCTTGGTACTTAAGTTTCAAGATGTAAAAGCAGTATAAGTATAGGCCGATAGCTCAATTCTCTTACAGAAGAGGAGCTGAAACTACACTTGAGGGAGTCAGGAATTTGTTCAATATTACTTCTGGTCTGCCATCTCCCGATTCACTTTTTTCAGGTTTAACAAGAGGCAGACACATTTGTTTATTGATGCTGCAGTTTCCAGTTTCTGAGGTAGCAATTCTGAAGGTCTAGAGATGCCGCTCAAGCCCTTATCCTTGGTCTTCAATACCTCTGCCCTGTGTACCTGTCCCGTAACCCTCAGCAGTGCTCCAGAGCTCCACTGCAGCAGGCTGACCTGTCACAAACCACTTTCAACTTACCAGAGTCAGCATCTGCACAACAAAAACATCCACACCCTTCTCCCCTTCCTCACTATGGATGTGTAAATACTCAGTCAGTCTGCTTTTTTGAGAAAGCAGTGTGAACATACAGGCAGGTGATACTATTCTGCTTGCCATCTAGACTACTCTGCAGCCTCTATGTGTAGTGACAGACCAAAAATGGAGTAGCTCATCTTTCAAGAGCCATCCCAGTAGAAATAAGCAGATGGGTAGCCAGTGGCTTAGTATTAGCTGGTTTATTGTTAGGGAATTAGACTTAAACTACGCAAAGTTTAATTAAGAGTTGCATTATCCTGCACAGTTTTTTTATCTCATATCATGCTGTGGAGCTGTAGGATGAAACAAACATTGGAGAAACAGATAAAATAGATAGAAATAGAAAAAAGGTTTGTTAAATCACAAATCCCAACTAGTTTTTCTCTTTAATTGTCCCATATAATAATAATTAAAAAAACCAAACAGGCTATTTCTATTTATTCACAGCACTCTGGGCTAGTCAGGAAAATATTTGACTCACAGGGAGAATATTCTCCTAAAAGATTGAACGGGTGGTACTTTCACCTTCTCTGCATTATATTGTGTCTTTGGACCATTGTAGAGATGCAGACAAGCAGTGTTCCTCTTTCCTGGCTACCTCTGCTGATCTGCATGGACATAGGGAATACAATGTCAGTGAAAAGCCCATGCAAAAGATCAAAAATACCAACACGATAATTAGATTTGTTTTGAGACCCAGAGGGTTTTTAAAATATCTTCTGGATTCATTTTAACCTCCATTTATATATTTACAATACTCTACCAGAAAGAGATGTATTTTAAAAATCCAGCTCACTAAACATGTGAGATTTCAGAGATACTCTTTCTTTCTCTCGATTTCGGGATTCAAATAAGGAAAAGCAAATCAAAACCAGAACAGAGATCTCCTGATTACACTTACTAAAATGAAAATGAAATTCAAGTAATAATAATGTGGAAAGTTAAAAATATTTTTGGGCTTTGCATTTGTAAGGTAAATGCTAAATCAGGGAATCCATAGCAAGAACACATGTTGATTACCTGAATGGAAAAACCACTGGATGGAAAAACTGATTCCAGATCATGATCTAGATTTTTTCAAAAACACCTGGAAATAACTGACATCCTCCACAGTTCTGGCAGGAACCTGAAGATCAGTAGTACCATATGAAATTCTGTCAGGTGGGGAAGGAAATGGAACTAGCAAGGCTGAACATTATTGTCTCCTTAACTACTTTTTGAAAAGTTCATCAGAGACTCAAGAGTCATGTTATGGTTTTCAGGCAACATTTTATCTTAGACTTTTCTTTTCCAAGACTCCTTGCAAAGTGCATGTTGGAGACTTTGTTGTGTTCATCTAAGTCTTGATCACTGTAAAAAATGCTCACAGGTGTACTTAGGAAACAAAATATTCACAAGTGCTGAAATCCAGGGCATTCCAGTAACTAATTATTTTAATTCTTGTGACTAGAAGTTGACCAAGGATGGGTTATCTGCTTGTGCTTGTTTGTGTTGAATTGAGCTGGTTATCCAAATAGATGTAAAATGTGATGCCGACCCCTTTAGATCCTATTTCTTGAATCAAAAGAATTAGTTCCAGAAGTAGCACAACTGATAAATCCTAATTTCTTGAGATTTACATCTTATAGTTGCTTGATTTTTTGTTATATCAAAGCTATTTTGTCAACTCATTCCTTACTAGACACCAGTAACAGACTACAGAGTGAGTTTTTCTGGTTAGTTAAGTATGGCTCTAACTAGAGCTCTCCAGCGGATAGGCAAGCAGCAGAATCTCTGTCCCATGTGCATCTTTTGCTGGTGTTTTGTGCAGCCTTTTCATTAGACAGAATGCTGATAATTGAGAGTCACTCTGCCAGCCATTCTCTTGTTTTCCTGAAGTGTGAAGCAAATCTCTATCTTCGTTATTACATTCTCTGTCAAATTTGACTGCAACGACCACAGGTTCAGAAATTTTTACAGAAAACACACACTTCTGCAGAAGAAGACTGTTAAAACTCTCTTTCCCTTAGGACACCACCAGGATACATAGACAGATATATACAGACAAAAAGGTTTTGTACTCTAAAGTGGGATACTTGACATTTGGGCACACTTCCAGCTTCAGCCCAGGATTTCACTTTCTTTCCACGGCTCCTTCTTTACCTTGATCTGTCCTTGTAAACTCAGCAGTGTGCTCTGGACTTGAGTGCTCCTAAAAACCACTTGTCCTGTCCCGGCCACTTTGCACACCTGCATGCAATCTCTTTGATCAGAACTTTGCTTCCAAGAAGGGAAAACTCTTGTGAATTGTTGGTATCTGTGGGCATATAAAACAACTTCAAGCAGAACAGGTGCACCAGACTCAGTCTGCAGGCAGCCTCCTCATGAAGTTGTCGTTGTGCTTACAAAGCAGATGTGCTGTCAGAGATATTGAGCAAGAATATATAAACAGGGAAGGGCGTCTTGACAGTATTTGATTGTAATGAGATTCCATATAAAATTTAAATGGGTTATCTTTTTAGCCCACACGTGAATGAATACCTGCACCCTCAAAATTTTTATATCCTTCATTTGTTTCTTAGTTCAGGTGAAATAGATGAAGTAGCTAGGAGAAAACCCATGTTGAGAGAAGAGGTACTGGCCTCTTTTACAGGTAGTTGCCAGGAACTCCTCATCAGTATTTGTACGACTCACCATTCCTGTCCCCTACTCCTCATAAACATGGATAATAATGGGTACAGCACATATCTTATTGGAATTCCTATGGAGAGCAATTAAAACTTTGAAGATGTAAATGTTTAACACTGTTTATAGTCCACTTGGAAACAGGAAATGCCAGAAATTACATAAGCTCTCTAGATATTAATAACTCTATGTAAGCATCTGCTTCTCTTCTTAATTGTTTGGCAGTACCTTGCACAGAGGTACTTATCAGAGCATAAGGCTCTGATTCTGAGTGGTAATCAATGGGAACTGCCTTATTATAAGTGACAGTAAATGATAATCTGAACTGTGGCATTTCTTGTGTATCCATAGCCAAGGCTGTAGTTCCCCCCTCTCCCTGGCATTTTTCTCATAGCATGGGAATAGGGAGGAGGACTCTTTCTCTGGACATTGTGTTTGTTATTTCCTTATTTTATCCTCTAAGGAAAAGTAAATATAATCCAGAACAAGTATGCATTTTCTATCAAGGGAGAACATCAAAAGGCAGCAGCAAAATGAGCATTTTGCTGTAGTTCTCACAACAAAGGAAAAGATATGCTGATGTTTTTCTGATGATGGGGCATTGTCACAGGGAGAGGCATTAAAAAATGTGATACAAAACCTGTAGGAATTGGTGGATGTTTACCCAGACTGAATGAAATTTACTTGGGAGTTCTTACAGAACCAAGGAGTAAAATAGCTATACTGATAACAAAAATTATGTTCTTTATATCGTTCAGAAAAGCTGCTTGACTGGAGAATCACCCATATTATATTGTTTTTCTGAGAAAAACTGTGTGAAGGAAATACTCTGAAGCAAAGCATTAGAGGTAGAATTACATGACATTGTGATGTGAACAGTATAATAGGGTTGAAATAGTCCTGCCTTTTTTAATCCTACTTCTGGAACGAAATTCTTAGGTAAACTAGTGGAGCAGATTCTTGGCTGCTAGGTTCCCAACCAGTACAAAAGAGCAGAGTCCCCTGACTTCTGTGGTGTGAGGCCAGGCTACAGAGGCTAGGGGATGAAACAAACCATTCATGAAAAAGAAGTGAAGTTTTCTAAATATTCCTAGATTTTTAAGGGCCTTGTTAGGAACTATTAAGTAAGCCTGAAATCCACAGGCAGAGGAAGCCTTGAAAAAGATTCAAAATTGGTTACTAGTTAGAAAAGAAAAGTCACTCTCTCATTCAAGCAGCAACATCTGCTGAAAACAGAGATTTAAGGTAACCTATGCTAAAGGAGACTAGGAAAATTCTAGGAGAGATATGATATATACAACATTGCTTTCCCTTCCTACTGTTGTCTGCACACTCCTGCAATTTTCTCTTGTGCTGACACAAGCAGTGACACAGCCTTTATGAACTGACTTGGCTCATTATAAAAAGAGAAGACTACTCCAGCAGCAAATCCCAAATATAGATGGAGCAGACAAGCTCTGAATAAGGCTAGAAGGAAAGTGACCAGAAGCAGCAGTAAAGGTAATCTATACATTATCACTGGCAAGAAGAAATGGGATGGTTCTCAGACTAAACCTTCTGTGAAGACATCTTTTCTTGGTGCAAGGTGAGAGACAAGTGATGTGGGCAATTTTTTTTAAGAGTCACATCTGCATATCTTGTGAATTACTTCACAAGATACCTGGCTGAGATCTACCAACTTGTAAGATGCAAGTTAAGCTGGGCATGAGTACTAGAGGTGCCAATAGCCTCCAATCTTCTCCTTTGCTTTGAAAGAGCCTGGATTTCTCTGTTGGTTTGTATGTCCAAATTGCTTCAGGACTGCAGTTTATTATGCATTTATGGCTTGTAGTATTAGCAATAACCAGAATATAAACACAGCCAATCCTAAACAGATGGTAGCCCTATTTAACCACTATAAGCAGGAACCATCATAGGTACACAGTTCTGACTGCACGAATCCCAACTCTCATGCACAAATGGGGAAAGTCCAACTTGCATTTTAAACAAAGCTTTCACAACATATAAGTCCTGCAAGTCAACACGGAGCCCTTGACACTGGTTTTTGGATGTAAATCATTCAATGGCAAGGGTATACTTGCGTTCAAGGAGAGGCTGACTCAGACCTGCTTATTGATCACCAGGTAGGCAAGAAACAAGTATCACTGCTGGTCATTTTATTTCTGAGATGAGAATTTTGCAAGAGCTGAAACAGTTACAGACAGTGCTGTCATTCTCCAAATACAACCTTGGTAAAACCAGCAACTGTCACAGGTTGAAAGCTCCATCTGCTCCTACGCACTGAAAGGTTGGCCCAGTAGCCAACAGGGATGTAATGCTGTCTGCTTCTGTGGTGGCTCATGCCCTGAGTCATACTGTTTACAGCAAAACAGTTAACCAACAAAAGAGATGCCTTCTTTCTGGTGTTGTCCTATCCTGTCAGGATCATAGGCCTCTTCATTATAATACAGTGTTCAAAATCTCAATTCTCTCACCTTAAGTTCTTCCTGGGAATAGTAGGCACCTAACTTTTTGTGTTTTCCTGGAAAATTTAGAGCTGCCAACTTTACCAAAGCTGAAGAAAACGAAACGGACTCCATGACCAATTAGAAATAATTTGAATTTTTAAATTAGTTTTTAAAAAGCCCTGCAGTGATAGCTTAACAGTTTGATTTTTTCCCTTTCCTAGCTTCACCACTCTGTGTTCATGATATGTATAGAACAATCTAGAGTAAAACTCTAGTTCCCAGGACCTGAAAAAATTAACAGAGGCAGTCTGATTTCCAGAGTGAGAATGTACATATCCAAAGGAGGCTAGTGACAGCTACATGTAATCATCAGCTCTGGAAACCTGTCCTACACACAGAGTCTTGGAAAAGTACTTTATATTTTCAGTATATTTATGTCTTGATACTTAAATGCACAAATCAGATATCTTTATGCAATCTTCAGTGTCTTTAAATACAGTTTTTGGGCCACTAGCTCCTCTCTGCCAATAAAGCAATTTCCAAATTTGCCAACTCAGAAACATGAACAATTTGTTAAAAAATGTTTGCTGGTTAAAATGTCTTACACTTAAAAATTATAATATTAATTTAAAAAACCCCAAACCCAAGCATTCAAAGACATTTAAAAGGTTTGAAAATTTGATCAGTCATCTCATAACTGATGTTCAAGAAGGAGGTTGAAAGCGTGGCAGCTGGGCTTACTCACCCTTTGCTTCTGCATTTTGTAAATTCAACATGAGTGGTATCAGCCGCATCCTGGACTAAACTAGGAGTACAGGAGATTAATTACTCTTTTCTTCCAACATTTGCTTAGCCCAAGGACAGGTGAGTGTCACTGCCATCATAGTGTTTCCCCTGTCAAAAGACAGATTGTTGAAAGTTTGAAACTGAATTACTGATCTGATAAGTATTTGTTGCTTTAACTGTTTTGGCCTTTTGTTGGAAGCTTCATTGTAAGAAAATGTATTCAACACCAGAGATGATGAAGGCAGTGTTCATATTGGAGTGTAGGGATAATTTCCTCCCGGTTTAGCTGAGAAGATGACAGCTGTCTTATGCTGGAACAAGGCTAGGGGAAAGGAAGTATTCACAGCAAAGAACTGTAGACTCCGATCAGTAGCTTCCAACAACCCAGCAAACAATACTCTGTCAGTTCCTTTCATGTGTTATTCAAAGCATAGGTCACAAGGTACCATTGTGTTGTGAGTTGTTTTGAAAACGAGAATGACCAGAGGAGACCCAGCTTTAAGACATCGGCAAAATGGGTGATACCTTTATTTATAAAGGTGTGTCTAGCACCAGGTCCAGTTTTACATGGGACTATAGGAGTATAAGCCCTTCTCTGTTTTGTTGAACAAAGGTGCCATGAAAAGCTAAAAAAATTCACCGAAGCACAGTACAGGGTAAATAAAAAAGCTTATGAAAGATAAGGGAATAACCAAACCTTCAGGAACCAAAAACCATGACCTGAGAAGAACAAGACACTAGAAATCAAACTACAGAGCCAAAGAAGGGAACTTTGTGTTAGCCTTAGTTACTAAATAGTGTAATATCCACCATATGATTACCTCTTACTTGCCTAAGCTTCTGCCTTATAGAGCACATACAGTAAAATAAGTGTGCAGTGTGCCTTTCAGAAGGGATGAGAGAATGAAAGGTCATTGACTATGGTTTCAGGTTGTTGTGTATATGGGAAATGCCAATGTTTCACTGTTTGAAGCATATAAAACAGAAGGTGCAGCAGCTTTGTCAATTTACCACCCAGCACTCATCTCTGCACAGAGATGAAATAAATATTTTGACTCTGTGNAGAGTCCCTGGGCACACGAGGAGATGATGGGAGATTTCCTCAGGGACAGACCTGGTGGTGGCAGTGAAAAACTCTTCCCGCAGCAAGAGTGGCCTGACCGTCCTCCCTCCGATGCTGAGAGCAAGAGCGAAGCTGCCCCCAGCCCTGTAATTTACCTGCCCAAAACCTCGTGGTGTCTCTTTTTTTTCCCTCAGAGAGAAAAACTCTCAGAGACCACAAAAGGGTGTAGCCCCGTGCTACACTCTCCTTTGGCCATTTCTTTTGTTCCAGTCAAGCACCCAGTAATTAGTCTCCTAGCGACTTTGTGGGGAAAAATTCTATAAGGAAAAAAACCCCCAAATCTAACCCCCAACAGTGTGGATCAGCTTCTAGTGCACCATGTGAAAGAACCCATTTTGGGACAACACTATGAAGATTTGGCAGTGCAGTGTGTGCACATGTCACATAATGATCATGCTGCGTCACCCCTATGTGCTGACAGCAATTTATTTAAATTTCATTAGATGAATTAATAGAAATCCATCATGGACTATTAAACACAAAGGTGAGGATACAGGTTATTCTTAAACCTCAAACCACTGAAAGACAGTATTGTATGAGCAAAAAAAAAAAAATTATAAATGCACTGTTTTTGTATTTTTTTCCTAAACCCATGTCTTTAGCTAGTCTGAGACAAGACACTGAATTAATGCACATTGTCTGATATAGCTCATATTTGTAGCTGTACCTAGAAGTTAGTATATGATGCAGCTGCATTGTTGTTGATATCTCACATCTTTTATAGTGGTAAAGTTTTCATTATTGTTTCTGTAGACAGCTTTTTTGAATGAGTTGTGCCCTTCTGACACATTTCTTCATCTGCTGCTCTTTCCAGAAAACTTGCTCATATGAAGATGTAGTCCATGTTCTCTTTGTATTACAGTATTATAATATCTAGTAATTTTTACTGATTGTCCTTTGAAAGAGACAGTAGTTCAGGTTTCTCCTTTAGCATTTGTCTCTGTGATGTTATACCGGTACTGTGTTGGAGATATTTGTGGCCAGGTAACACTCTGAACTGGAGCTCTCACCTAGTACTGGCAAAAATAATTATGGTCATCAAGTAGAAAATGGAAAAGAGTTCCAGATCTGGGTTGAGTTTGAGGAAATGCTTTGGCTAGAAAAACAACAGCAAATGTTGCAACTTGTACCTTGCATTTCAACACGAATTTGCAAATTTACCAACATGTCTTTTGGTTTGGATTGAACTAGTGTGATTATTTCCTCAGTTTTTGGCATGCTCATTAGATTAAAAAATTCACTACTTATTTTCCCTGACTTGGAAGAGAGACATCTAGTTTCTATCCCTACCAGTACATTCAGTGTGACCTTGAACACTTCCTTCCACAGTCAAGCCTCTTTTTGTGAAATGAAGGCAATGTTTACAGTCTCTTTTATGAAACACTTTAAGATATGCAGACGAAGAACACTGTAGGAGATCTGGATTACATGCAGTCATCAAACGGAGAAAAGGATTCTTGTGAGTGGCAGCCAGTTTTCACTTACACTTTTTTTTTTCTGAAGATATTTACATCTCTTTTGATAGAGAAAGCTTTAGAGACCCGTGAACCAAATAGAATAAAAAATCACAAAACCCAAAAAACACTGGTAAAGTGCACATCATTAGCTACAGTCCTGCTGGGTATATCTCTGGTGGTATTGTTAATCAGTACTTCATTAATCATCCTATAAAAAAGTAAAAATAAATCACAGAGAGATTGCAATTTTTTTTTCTTTGATGCTTTGATGGAAATTGATCTGATGTAGACTGAATGATAACTTTTCCATTTCCCAGGGAATAACCCTGCATCTCAGAGCAGGGTCTGTCTCTCTAGACTGACTCTTTAATTCATACCTACTTCATGCACCTTACTGCAGGCCAACACATGAACTTGAGTCCTGGAAGGCAGCCATAAATAAACCCTCCTTGCACTCTGCAAATAAGTTATCAGAGAGATGATAAAGACTTTTTAATACAGTTCAGGTCTTTATTTCAAACCAGATCTGACACACTCTTTCATCTTCATGTAAATATGCTTTTTAAAACATTTTCTATATCTCCACTTTAGGGCCAGCTTATTCTCCTTGATGTTACAGGTGAAGTCATAAATCCCCACAGAAAACCCACTTTCTCTTTTAGGAGCCATATGTTGGTAGGAATTATTACTGCTGTTTGTGCTGTCGGTCATACAGGTTTAGGCAGATTTCAAATTCAGCCATCAAGCCAGTGCGGATCTTCTGGTTTTAGAGTAGTACCTCAAAACCTTATTTTCTCTTTATTTCCCCCCCATCCCCGGTCTTACAGAGACCCTGACATCTCTGGAATCTGAGAGCTTATCCCAGGGAAGTACCCCTGTATGCTTGCCCTCATTTTACATTTAACCTTGGGCCTGCTACTGCCCTCCAGACACTGAGTGAGGTGGAGCTCTGATCTTACTTATGTGTATATCCTTATGTGCGTCTGTTAACACACAGGTTTGGAGGCCTTCCAAGTGCTGATCTGAACTGACTAGCAAACTAAGAGTTACATTTTATTTACCTGTCACTGGAATGAACCATTTTCTGACCATACCAATACACTAGGTCATTACACACTAAAATTAAAGCTAGCAGAACCAGGAGACTACAGACATCAAAACTTTGACAGTAGCAGCTGCAGTTTTATCTCAGTATGTACCACCTCAATAAGAGCAGAAATACAATATCAAAAGAAAACTACTATTAAGAAATGTGCCTTGAGTCTAACTGCTTCCACTTTGCTTCAAAAAACAAGCCCCAGAGTAAAATGAGAGATCAAGTTCCGTTTTTTTCCTGCATAAGATTGGGGTAAGACTTGATATTGTTTTATCTGGGATACAGTCTAAGCTCTGGGACTTCCATTTCTTCTTCAAGCAGACTCTACAGCACAACACATAGCTCAGTGTTACACTGACTTTATTACAAAAGCATTTGAGGTTACTGGTAAAGTTCAGTACTAGATAAGCTTGATAAAGTGTCCAGTCAGTTGATAATGGAAAGAGTTATTGGCCATACCTCCTTGCTATCTGCATCCAGCTCGTAGCCTTCAGTGCTAGTGATGTGGAGATAACTCTCACAGTTGCTGAGGATTCTAGACCAGAGGGGTTATATCCACACTGCATTGCTGCAGTGTCCTGAGGACATAAGGCAGACACTGCTTTCTATGGTGGTCAGTGTTTTTTCAGCCTGGTAGCTTAGTATTTTCTTATGTGCCACTGAAATGGTATGTAGCATGCCTTAGACAGTCTAAATGCATGTACAGCTGTTTTGAACGTGCAAAACCTCCTCAGGTATGACTAGAAGAGTACATATGTGNTCGGAGCCCTGCACCGAGACCAGACTGCCCTGGGCTTTGTGAAACAAAAGCCCCCTCAAGGTTCCTGGTTTTGTTTCTCATTAATGCTGTAGTTGTTGTTTGTTTGCCTTGTTGTACATACTAGTAAAGAGGTGTTATTTCTATCTCCATATTTTTGCCTGAGAGCCGACTTACTATCAAAGTTTTAATAATTCGAAGGGAGGGGGTTTGAATTCTCCATTCCAAAGGGAGGTTGGGCCCTCCCCTGGCAGACACCTGTCTTTTCTAACCAAGACAATATGGCACACCTGATGCTGTATTATCCATACTGGCTTTTGAACACAATGAGCTACCTTCAAAATTACACTTATGTCTTACATGAGAGAGAATTAATTTTCTATCTTAGGGAAAAAAAAAAAAACCACCCAGAAATAAAAACCCCAGCAATAAAACCCAACTAATCCAAGGAAAAAACCCTACATAAGACCAAAACAAAACAAATCTAAACCCCAAAGGATTACATAAATTAGCGTTTATTTAATAGAGACATCAAGAAATCAGGAAAAGGAACTGTCAATTCAGCCTAGATCAGTACCAGCAGAGAGTTATCCCAGATATCTTTCAAGAAAGAGGAAATAAGGGAACAGTCAAATAAATAGACTTTTACAGTGGATGATCTGTAAATACAAAAATCAAAAATCTTGCAGTCATTCACATTAATATAAGGTGGAAGCAGAGGATACCCAGCCTCCTGGCTACATGAGACACATAACAGCTTTCATGTGGCGGAGAAACAGAAGGAACACAGGACCAGTCATGGAGGATCGAGGAGGCAGGGTTTTCCATGATTGTTCACAGGCAGTTGATAATACTGATCACCATCAGCTGATGAGGCCATTATAGGTGAAGTTAGGATAGGTTAGCTTATGAACCTCAAGGCAATTCAAAACTCATTGAAACTCTTCTTGGCTCATTTCATGCATTGTGTGTGGGCCTGGATACCCAGGAGTCTCCTCCTGTGGAATGTATTACTATCTGTTGTGCAAGAAATGCACTTAAATGCAGTCTGTTCAAGGACTTAGGTAGGTCATCCCTTGCTCAAAGAGTTTGTGGGTAGACAGCACCCAGGTTCTTTCCTTCTAATCAAGTAATCATAGCAAAATCAATTCACCTTTTAAAATGGCATGTATAGAAATGATTCAAATTACAAGCTTTACCAAAATGACATTCTCAAGACAGACTCATCCCTGTGAATAGTTTGAGACAGGGTAAAAACTTGGATTTAACTGTAAAAGAGTAAGAAGACTCAATGATAGTATGTCTTCAGAGGGAAGATTATTATTATCCAGTAATTCATGATTGTCTCCTGGACGACTAGCAGAGATTTGTCTTTGACATGAAGCTATAAAGTGAATATTCATCTGATCTTACTATTCTCAGTCAAATTAATAAATAGGGTAATTAAAAATAATTGGGGTTTTTTTCTCTTATTATATAATTGTCTTTTAATACAGCTGGTCAAATAAAATAATGGTAAACTATGGTGAAAAAAATAGAATAAAACCAAAAAATTTGTCCCTCAATATATTAGCTTCTGAACTGTATTTTGTTATTAAAAATCTCCAGGTTTTTGTGGATAAATTCTTTATTCTCTCCACATAGTATTATTTTTATGAAACTATGAGTTTACTGGTTTTTACAATTTTATTTAACACTAACTTTTAGTTTAGAGTTATAAAAGCAGTTTGAATATGTAGTAATACTAAAACTGAAGAAGTGGGATATTTGATAGGCAGAATTAAGTGCAAAAGATAAGGCAGTATTTGTACTGATCTATGTCAAACAGAGGACGGAAATTCTTCAGAAATGCTTCAGAAATTCTGCAGAGCAGTATGACAAAGTCGTCATGTGCTGGGTTCATACAGTTAAAATTTGGCGTTGAGTATGGCCTGAAGCTGCGTCAGGGGAGGTTTAGGTTGGATATCAGGAAAAGGTTTTTCACCCAGAGGGTGGTTGGGCACTGGCACAGCTCCCCAGGGAAGTGGTCACAGCACCAAGCCTGACAGTTCAAGAAGTGTTTGGGCAACACTGGTGTGTCTCTTGGGGTGTCCTGTGCAGGAGCAGGAGCTGGACTCCTGGATCCTTGTAGGCCCCCTCCAACACAGGAGATTCTATGACACTGTATGCCAATCCCTCATCAGCTTTGAGCATGGACTCCTGCACCAAAATTACTGTAGAATTTCCAGGTATTTATGGTGTCAGTATGGATTTCTAGTAATTTTGTTGTCATAGCTTGTCATTATTATGCTGAAGTTTTCTTTTCTGGGTTTCACTATCAGTAGCATTCTGAAATAGTTGTTCTGGGCAAAGCAAGATATAACTTTATCCACAGTGATGCCATATAGACCAGTAACAGGCTGGCCTGGTATATGAGAGGAGGCCTTGAGAAGGGGGTACACAGGCTGCAGTGGAGGGATATGGCCATGGAATGATAAGAGCTGAGGCTGGTTCTGAAGGTCCTGGTCCACCAGTGATCATTTAAAGAAATGGAGACATGGAGATGGGCAAAGCTCTTTGCATGACTAGAAAAGTAAAAAAAATTACAAGTATTTAATGCATGTAAAATAAGTAGAGCATACCAAACTCCAATTTAATATGGAGCTGTTGACCAGGGAGCAAAGAATAAGGGGTGAAAGTATTATATAAAACATGTATGTGGAGAAAAAAAAAAAAAAGGGAAGGAGATTAGGAAAGAGAAATCAAAATCAACATGGCCAAGGAATTTGAATGCTGATATTTACTCCCTCTGTTCTCCTCCAGCTAAGTGGAAACCATCTACATTAGGACCCAGAGGAGCAATAGGGAACAAGTCTAACACCAGGGAAAAGGATAGAAAGTAAGAAAAGTATGTTCAACTTTTTAAACTCTATTATTATGGATAATTTTCTCCTGACTGCATTCTTATTTTTCTTTATCATGGCAATAATTAGACATGGACTGATAATTTTTTTAAATTAGCCTATTAAGATTTCATTTATACTATTGACAAATCCTTATCTTTATGTATAAGGTGTATTTACTTTTTTCATGCAAGATTTTGAGCGTAGCATGGGATAAGTATGGCTCCTTAACAGAATTCCACACATTGTGCCCAGAGTTGCCTGCTGGTAACCTCAACCATATGGCAAGAAAAACCCATGTTGAGACTTCCTGTGCACTCCTGGAACTCCTTAAATACAGGAAGAAGATCTTGAGTCTCTTGGTGGCTGACAAATGCAACTTTGACTTGCTTGCTGTGACAACAAAGGAGGTAATTTTACATATGCTCAATACTATTGCAATAACCTCTCACATGACTCTTACCAATTTCCACTATAGCTTTTTTTTCCTATAAAGCATTTTGAAGAAAGACTCCCTGGAACACATAATGTACTAATCACAGAATCACTAGATTGGGAGAGACATTTAAGATCATCAAGTCCCATCCATGCTTTAACACCGCCTCAACTAAAGCATGGCACTGAGTGCCACATCCAGTCTTTTTTTAAACCCATCCAGAGATGGTGACTCCACCAGCTTCCTGGGCAGACCATTCCAGTACTTTATCACTCTTTCCATAAAAAACCTTTTCCTAATATCCAACATATATTTCCCTTGGTGCAGCTTAAGACTATGTCCTCTCATTCTGTCAGTTGCTGCCTGGTGAAAGAGACCAACCCCCACCTGACTACAACCACCTTTCAGCAAGTTGTAGAGTGATAAGGTACATGTATACTTCTCTTTGCTACTGGCTCTATGTCTCAGTGTGTCCTCAATTCTCCAGTAAATTCTGAATTCTGTTTTCCAGGTACTATGTTTGTGCACGCATTTTGAAGCATTGTGCAGGGATTTAGTAGTTTGATTTTCATTAATCTGTTTTGTGGCTAAAACATTGAATGAGAAATAGCCCCCAAAATGAAAATATGTCTTCATCCTAAACATTCTGTTTATTAGCTGTTCATAAAATGTTCACATGACTAGAAAAAGACTGAGTGCTACTGTTTCTGTTATTATTTAGAGTAACTAGTAATACAGAGAAGCTTTTAACTCTTGTCTATCTTAATGGCATCTGTTTCTGGGAACAGCTAGATGAAGTTAGTCTCTAGTATTTTCTGTCTGACACTGATCAATAACAATAATGAATCTATTCCTATAGAACTTGTAAAGAAATGTGTGTATGATTATATATATCCTCTGTATGTAGGCCCATTAAAGATGGCCTGTGTAGAGAAGCCCATTAAGTAAAACCCTCATGGTTCAGAATAATAAGACAGGGCCAGTCCTGTCAGAGGAGATGTGTTGGATAGCAAACACATGTGTGAGGAAAGATAAGGCATTGAAGTGATATCCATGGAGCCTTTGGGTTCTGAAGACATGCAGTTCTGTGCTCTATATTTTGACTTACCTTAGAGAACTCCCATGTTCCTAGATTTTTTTCTCCTGAAACACGAAAGGTGAATTAATAGCCAGGATAATGGAGAACTCCAGAAATGTACCTCCATGGTCTAAGAAAAATTAATTTTTGACACATTCACAGCCTTTTTTGCAACACTTCCCAGAAACAGTCTCACAGTTAGATTTTCATAGTGTCAGTACTTGCAAAATCTATTATTTGTTTATTTCTCACAATAGAAAATTAAAACCTGGATGATACAAGCCATCTAAATGGTTCTCACAGAATATTAGTTGGTTTGCTTATTGATAGACATGGATGAACTTACTTTAACACCCTATATGTGTATAAAATCAGGAATCTGTTATAATATCTGTTATAATGAGCACAAATGTCTGCTAGCCAAAAATCAGGTTTTCAAGTAATGTAAGATCTGCAACACATGTTCTTGTTGCTTAACTGCAGAAGGTCTCCAATAGAATGTGTGACTCCAACCAATATGCAAATATAAATTATTTGTGAAACTAATCTATGACATTCATGCCACCTGCTTGCTCACCCTCATCTCCCTCACCACCGCCCCCAAGTATTCTGGAGACTGAATAAAACTTTTGAAAGATGACAATTACTTCTGAGGGTTAGGATGAAAATGTGTAGAAGCTGAGCTCATGAGCCTATTATTTTTCACAGAAGCACCACTGTTGGACTGCCAAAAACATCACGAGTTGTTCTCTAGTGTACCTTCTGGCTGATGCCACAAACCGTGACTTCAAGGAAGGAATGTTTGTAACCAGAACAGGAGGGGTGACTGAAACTTAGATGAAGTGAAGGGCAAAATGTGAAGGATAATGCAACTTCCTGAAAAGCCTAAGGTGTTACTTTCCTCTGGAAATAAATGATCCCAACGGGAGGTGACATTCAAACCTGCTGAAGTAGAACCTGCTCCAGGACTAAACTTGACCGCACCCACATGTATTTAATGTATGATTAACGAGCCATGATAGACATACATCAGGTCAATGAGGCTGACACTAATAGATGGAACTTTTTTTAACAAAACTCTCTGAATAATGATGTGCACATGGTAAGTGCTGCAGGTATTATATTTAGATAAATGCAACCAGACATGAAGAGTGATAGGAATTTGCTTTAGGGGACTGATTCATTTATTCAAGAGAAGGAAATTATTCTAATCTATTCTCTTTTTTTAGTATTCATAGACATTTAAAGAATTATATCTGCGTGTTGGGCAAACTTGTTTATGCGCTTGAAATAAGCCAAGCACATGGTGGGGCAGAAGAGAGAAAAAGCACAAGTTCATGGGGACTTGTTGCTCAAGGCACCTCTGGAGTTTATGGTTAAGTGTCTCTTTTTCTGCCCACCTTGATATATAGCTAGAGGCTTTGGCTCTGTTTTGGCATGCCTCTATGCTGGCAGCTGTGAAGAGTTATGTTTGAGAGAGGAAGGTTTTAGTGCATGCTACAATCCCATAATGCATATCCATGAAATAGAAAAGTATCAAGGGACTGCAGCAAGACCCCAACCTTCCCTTAGCTTTGCTAGCAGTTACTTGGATTTTGAAAAAATTTGCTTTGTTTGGAATAAAGAGACTAACTACTCATCTCCACGCTGGGACAGTGTAAGAGACGCGTGTGCCGTTCTCCCTGTTCCAACCTCCTGGCTCTCTACCAGTGATTCAAATGCTTGTTTAATTATAAAACCCAGCAGCAATGGCCAGATGTACTTACGCAGCTCAGGCCGAAGGGTACAGGGATATGAACTTGCCTTCCATAGCCAAGCTGCAACAGCATGCCATCAACCCTTGGTTGACAGGCGAAGTTTTACGGCTCTTCCCTTTCCACCATTCACCATTGCGTAAAGGCTCTCAGGGGAGCACTCAGATATTTGGACTACTGGATATTGTCCTTGCACCATTTAAAGCAAGGGGGTTTGGAACCTGAAGGAGAGTGTTTGGCTGAGATGAGGGCAAGAATATAGGTCAAATGACTGTGGGATGGCACATTTAAGTCTACAGGTAAAACCAGTCTCTTCCTCTTCTGGAGACAGTGTGCCATGGTTGTTTGAATTTGACTTCCGTTCACACTGTGAGTTCAGAGTCTTTGAACTAAAGTTTAGCCTCAATCTCAAAATGATTAAGGCAATGCTTGTGAGTGTTGCACTCTTGAACTTCTTGAAGAAAACAGCTTCTAGTTCCTAAACAAGGATCAGACAGCTGGAGGCAGGGTGCCTTCAGTCAGCAGAATCACTCTGCTCAGCAAAGCAACTGAGCTTTCTCTAAACAGTTCTCCCCACAAATCCTGTTTAGTTTTCAAAAGGCTGTCCTTCTAGTTTGCTTGCAAAATCACACAGTGAGAAAAAAACTCCGAAGAAAACAGCTGTTAGTTTCATTTGGTAGGTCTCTGCCTTCATCAGGATTGCTATTAGAAAATGTAGTCAGTAACTTTAGGGCTAAAATTCTGCCTGAGGTGATATTTTGTGAACATTCATATTTAAAAACCCTTCTGTTCCTACCTGGTTTGTTGCTATTGCAAAGGAGGTACTTCAAAAGCCTTGGGCTCCTAAACTAGTTTTGGATTTTATTGTAAAGGGGAGCATTTAAGAAGCAGCCTTTACAGGCAAATGAAAATCTACAAGCTGTTGTGTCAGTAAAGTCCTGTTGGTTCACTCACTGCAAAACTCTTGTCAAAATTTTCTGAAAGCATGCTTAAGATGAGCATCATGGCATGATACTGCTTGTACACTAGGGAGAACTACAGGAACACATTTGCCAGAGTATCTCTGTATCCAGGCTGGAGAAACCGTATGTGCCTCTGAGAGGAAGCACGGAGTGCTTAGGAGTCTGAAGAGGCTGATAAGCTCTTTGGGAGATTTTCCGTAACACTGAAACAACTTTTAAAATTCGGTTCTTCCATCCCTGGAAAATTCCTTACATTTGCATCTAACAACCAGATCGTTACTTCCAAAACTATGCCAGCGTATTTCAGAATGCAGCTGTCCCTTGCCCCCTCTAGCATGTATTACCTTGCAAATCAGATGCCTTTTTTAGTGGTTTAATGCTGAAAACAGGACTTTGCATTTCCCTTTTTTTTTTTTTTGTGACTCAGGAGGGGAAGATCTCATTCTGCTGTGTGGTCTCTTCCAGTACTCACAATAATGAAGGAGTTCTCCTTTGGGGTTACTTCAGTTCAGAGATATTACGCAAATGCAGCATGCTGCTTTTTCACCCAGCAGAATGCAGCCACTTCTAGGCTGAAATGAAGGAAGTTCTTTAAGAGCAGAACACAGAGGATATGTAAGAGCAGAAGACAGCTGAATTAAGAAAGAGAGATATCCTAAGTGCGCATGAGAGCAGTGCGTGCCTTGTGCAACAGCGTCCTGACAACACTGACTACAGCTAGAACCAATAGAAGCTCAGTGTCAATCTATTTAGAAGCAGCTGGTACCTGGAGGTTTTGCTAAGGAAAGGCCAAATCCATTCAGTAAAATCAAGTGCTCTCAGTGCAAATGAGATCTCACAGTCTTCAGGGAAGAACTTGGAAAGATCAGACGTGTAAAATGCAGGGAGTGGTTGCAGCAGAGTGGGTACTTGCATGCTAGATCAATGAGAAGTACAGCTGCTTCTAGTGCAGCAGGTATGTGAAGGTCAGGGAACTGCAGAATTACCAGTCCTCAGAGATCCTTCACAGAACACATTTTGTGGCTGTCTGACAGGACCTTCTGGTATAAACTGAAGATAATCTAACAGAGCAGCTGCAATTATGGTACAAATACTTCAGGGAAAAGGTAGAGACATGCTTCCTTGACTTGTTTCCTGAGTAATGCTAAAGTGAGCAGGCATCTGGAAGAAACAAAATCAGGGCAATAGAGACATTTTACTTAACACTGTCATCTCCTTTAGTTTGGTCACTTGCATTCCAGTCTCTTCCCTACCTAAGGAGTCATGGTATATGCCCATGTAGCTGCAGTACTAGGAACACTGTACATTAGGAAAACAAATAAAAGCAAAAAGCAGATGCCTCTGAGATATTTAGTCAGTGGGTATCATAATCCTCTTCTATACTAAACTCACTTGAGATGAGATGAGATGATTGTCTCAGCAAGCACAGGCTGGGGGTAGACTGAGGAATATGAAGTGCATGTGCTCGCCAGACTCCACCTATATGTATCAGTCAGACTTCATCTATTCATAACTAACAACAAGATGACATCTTTGCATTTCTCCAGAATGGAACTACTTCAACCTATCTTTCTTCATCCATCAGTAGTTCACTAGGGATATGGGTTAAGTCCATCAACTAATGATGGTGAATCCGCTCCCCTGAGCTGACCAGGGTGTGGTTTTGGAATGTGGTTCTCATTTCTTTAAACCATAAAAGATAAGGAATCCATGTAAGTTCTGGGATATGACATATGACCATTAAAGAAGAGTGTTGGCCTGCTGAGCCACTGCAACTTATTTTTGAGATTCAGCTCTCTGAACAAAAGGGGGCTGGGGTGAGATGGCTGCAGTAGAGGGGAAAGTTATAGCTCCCCTAAGGTAAGAGGGATGTTCAGTTTCATCTGCTAGTGCAATGGGGAGAAATGTTTGAAAGTAGATACTGTTGCAGTAGTATTGTTAATATACAAGCATGATGTGAAAGCTTCGTCCTTTTCCTCATGTTTTTATACCTACAAGAGATACAGATCTACAAGAATTTAACCAAAGCACATGTAGCAGATGCATGACTCACCCCTCTTTTGCTACAGAATTAGTTCTGTGCCTGTCATGTGTCAGCCTGTTCTATGAAACCACTTCCTTAATTTACTTTGTCTCGATGTCACGGCTTAATCACTTGGTGTTGAAACCAATCTGGGGTTACAATAAGTCATTCACCTTATGTTTGAAAGCAGGCGGTATACTCAGAGCAAATTAGAGGCAAATTTTCAGCCTAGCATCCATATGACTTCATCAAGAATAACGTGCTGTGTTGCAGAATACATTTACATTATGTAGGACAGATTTTTTTAACAGCTCAGCACTAAAAAGCTCCAGAGAAATGAAATCGCCAGATTTCTCATGCATCTCAATCCCCACTGAGCACTAGGCAGCTGCACGGTTGGGGGGGATATGAAAAGAGCTGCACCCTCTCTTCTCATAATGCAGTGAGCAGAGCTCAACAGGGCATGAGGATCTAGGCCTAAAATCTAGCACTTTTCAGTTGCCAGATGTGAACTGAGGCCTGTATTTAATTTGGATTCTGTGACTCTCTTGCATGCTTACCTTCCTTTCTCATGCTTTTCCAAATGTTTTTCTTTGACTGCCTGACTCAGTTGTCAACATAAAGGACAGGCATGTGAGTAGATCATCCTTATGTTCCAGTGGCCTTCCAAAAGTCAAAACAGTGGGAAAAGCCACAGTAGGAAAAAGTACGTTTGACAGAAGGCAAAATCAGCAGCACAGCACTTAAGTAGCTGCAATGAGGCATTATCCATCTTAAGGTCATGAAAACAAAGCTGTGCTTTAACTAAACATACTTAATGGAGGGTCTAATTTTAATGGGAGAAGTCAGGCCAAGCTTTTGCTGTGTAACAGGGATAACAAGTCCTAACAGCAAAGTCAGATTGCAACTTTACTTGTATCCAACTGATAAACTTCAATTCCTAATTGAGATTTTCAGGTGTAAATTGGGCTAGATCAACTCCTCTCTTGCTGGCTTTGGTAAGAATTTAACCATTCGGGAAGCAAAGCAAGGTGAACACTTGAAGAAGTTTTCTGTAAACCCTATTCTGAACCAGCATTCTGAAATGAAATGCTAAAATGTCTGCTGTTTACCACTTTGGACTGAATTTAACATCACCTGCTTGAGTTTAAGAAAAATGGATTGTAAGCACTTCAAGCCAGAACTTACTTGCAAATTGGTCTGTGAGGTATCTAGCACTTGTGAGGGTGCTGTAAGACAGAAATTGTATGCTTTTAACAATGCCATTGTCCAAATGCCTGGACAAATATGAAGGGTTTTGAAATAATACATTCTTTCCTGAACAATTTGAAGGTTCATACCCGCTTTATTTTTCCTCTTCTACCGAAATATACTTGCAGCCCCCCTGTGCTGTCCTCAGGGGCAGTTTTGTTTTATTTCAGCATGTTCAGGTTGTGGGAGAACACTTTGTTCTGTGAGGTTAAACATATTTGTCCTCCTTAGGACTGGCATAGTACCTGAAAAAATTGCTTATGAGGCATCTGCAAAGAGGACTAGTAGACCCAGGAATGAGAAAAGCCAAGTGTGCGGTGAATTTTCATTATAGAAGAAACATGGTCATGTCAGCCTTTGAAGAATGTAGATGATCTCTCTTCACTGAAAACAGAAGATGGAAGGAAGTCACATAGACGTAATTGATGCACAGGTTTAGAAATGTACTGTATTGAGTAATGTCGTTCCTGTCACCACACCTACTCAGTTTAAGACAGGTAGTTAATCAGGCAAAGGCCTACTATGCAGCCAGGATCATGTTTTGAGGTGAAATCTGAGTAAAAATCTCCTATATGTTGTATTTACAAAGGGCAGAAGTGGTGATGTAGGATGAACCGAGCAAGATTTTCACTCATATAGCCTTATGTACAGCTGCAATGCACCTGCAGAATTCCTGGCACTGTATTTTTGTTTGGGTATAGTAATGACTATCTCCTATCTCTTGACATACCCAAAGCTCAAAAAATATTAAACACTGGTGCTCTTTGTGCTCTGTAAACTGTAGTACCATCTGAAGCTTGAAATAGCTGCAGTAAGTTATTCACAGTTAGTAGGAATTAAATTCCAGAGGAGGGAGAGGAGATGAAGACAGACTGTGTGACTATGACAGCACCTGCGCCGTGCCACAATTGACAACAGCCACTCTCCTCCTAATGTTTCACAAAACAAATGCCCCCTACAGCGTTGCGTGAAGGAAGAGAGGAAAAAAAATAAAAAAAAAATAAAAATGGAGATTTATTAGCGTCCCTGTGGGATTTTAAGTTCCGTGTGTGGCTGTTTACAGAACAGGCAGCTGCCCAGCCGGAGCGCTCCGGTCCTGCCCCGGGCAGGATGCTGCGTGGCCCCGGTCACAGCTCTGCTGGCTGCCCCTGCGACACCACAGCAGCACCCCACTGCCCAGAATGGTTTTCAGTCCCTAACCATCCTATGCGCACCATTATGAGAGTTTATGACTTGCTTCCCCATGCTGCAAACTAACATGGAGGTCAGAGCCTGTCCGGATTAGCAGCAGCATGAATTACCCAAAGCTCCTTAAGGGAGATCATAAACAACTAAAAAAGTAAGTCTAAAGAGACGCTGTCTTGTCCCTGTCACCGCAGAGATGAAAGTCTGTTCAAACACCAATAATTTTTTGAAGTCACTAAATGCAGTTTTACTGCTAACAATAAAGGTCCGCACGGAGCGGCTGATGAAGGGAAGGCGGCTGCCCGGAGGCTGGGGCTGGCTGCGGCTCCGAGCGCCGGCAGCCCGTGCGACCGGNCCAGCTGCGGCCCCCAGGCCCTGGGCCTTCGCCCCGGGACGCCGCGCAAGGCCCGGCGCCGCCTCAGCGGGGAGCGCGGGCTCCGCCGTGCAGCAGGAGCCCGGTGCGCGTTGTACCCGCCGGCTCTGCTCCCGCGACCACCGCCCATTCTGCAGCCGGGAGGGCTGTGTGTGTTCGGAGGGCTCGCACGGGGGTTACCCCGGAGCTCGCTGGTCCCAGGCGCTGGCAAGGGGACGCATGGTTTTG
>WBMY01013075.1:124027-144847 GCA_013397315.1 Donacobius atricapilla | reverse complement strand
GGGAGGGAGCGGGGTTACTGCCGGTCACTGCCGCAGGGCGTGTGCCGCCCGCGCCGCTCGCTCCGCGCTCCTGCAGGGCGCCGCCGACGCTGTAAGCCACGCTTCTGCACTCCCCTTAAACGCTGCTAGCAAAACCCTAACCGAGGCCCGTCCTACGCCACAATTACCTCGCAAAGTAATTTTCAGTAGTCCCGCTGGTAACGCGGCCTGAATGAGCCTTCTGTTGGGCACAAAGCTTGCAACTGTATGGATTTTAGCATGAAAGGATTACTTCTGTGGAGAATTTTGATCTTGGGTCAGCCAAAAGTGTTCAAAAGAGACTTACAAAACCCCCAGACCGACGCCAAACCATTCTTTTCTGAGCTTGCAATATAAGATGGAAAAAAAAAACAGTAAAAAGAATACTTTTTTTGAGGTCTTTTCTAAGAGCGAACTGAAATATTTGCTCGGTCTGTAAGAGCTGGATATCTCTACAGTGTTAAAACCACAGTGATGAGGCATGCACAGCAATTTTAAAAATAGCTAAAATAAGTACATTGTTATGTGTTTACTGAGACAAGGCGTGAATGCTGCAGCTGGGTTGAATTTTGTGCTTGAGGAGGTTTAAATACATGCTTCCTCCAGGTAAAACTTACCCAGTCTCAATTTGGCCTTTTGTAATAATTCCATGAATTTACCCTGCAGTCATTAGCCAGGAAAATCAGATGAGGAGTTTGTTCTTTTGTATTGTAGGTAGTTACAACGTGGCTGTTCCTACCTGTGTTTCAAGGACAATGCTATAAAGATCCTAAGTGGCCTGTGAACTGAAGATACTGATTATCCATGGGCACTTCTAGCTCTGTTTCAGGATTGTTTGTAGATATTTCTGACACTGTAATTACTTTTTTCTTTTTAACTGTCTTAACACAAGGATAAGCTCTCAAAGCACAACAGTCCTTTGGTCTGTAAGAGACCAAATTGAAGGAAATTTAATGGAAGCATTTGAAACATAATACACATTCACGGTTTTTGTATACCACTCCATAAAGGACCTGTAAGTACAGTTTGTCATAAAATACATAAGAAACATTTTTATTCTTTCATGAGGTACAGATTGCTCCTGTTTAGCTATTTGAGCTGTGGCATACATTCGCAAAAACCATGATATTTGGACAGCAATGCAAAATGAAGCAGTAAAGAGGAAGAATGTCCCCTCACTCCCAGAAGCAGCTTTCCGATTTGCTATAAATACTTACGATGTTTTCCCTTGCTCTTGTGGGGTTTTTTTGGGGAGTGTTTTTCCCTGGAATCCCATTGTCCCCTTGCAGACTTTCTTCCCTCCACTTCTAAAGCACTGATTGGCTTCTCTCTCCCCCTCTCTCTCTCAGTACTCCGGGTTGCTGGATGTTTACTGGTTATCCCTATGCTGCAAAAAGGCACAAATACAATGAGGAGAAATATTTTGATTTGCTATGGGAAGTGAGGGGAGGTGGTAGGAATGTAACCATTCTATCAGCTTTACAGTCTTTGATGTTGCTTTTCCCCTCCCCCTCCCCTTGCATTGCCCACAGCTGTTGATGTAGATTTTCCACCTGCATTTGTTTTCTTTCACTTCAGAGATATTTAAGGGAAACTGCACAATTGCTGTTTACTAAGTACTGAGCTGTCTAGGGGCCCATTAAACATAAAAGTGAATCTTCTGACTTCCTCATGAATACAAAGTTTACCAAAGCTGTAATTTTTGTGTCCCTAGTGGGCTAATGAGATGTACAATTATTCACACAATTTTATTGTCTCCTGGATTTTCTAGTAGCAGGGGACTTGAATACATACCAGTGAAGAAGAAGTTTTCATACTTTAAAATAAGTGTCAGCATGCATAGGAGGACAGAATTACAAGCTAAAATTGGTGTAGATAAAACAATCTTTTGAAGAGGAGCATACCAGAGGTAGTATTGCAGCCTCTTTCTAAAGACCCTGCCTGTCATGGGTTGTCTTCTGCGTCTGTGCTTGTGAGTGTTTATATTTTTTGTGCTTCATTTTCATCTGCCCTAACCCTTTGTCCCTTCAGACTTGTGTCCCTCCTTGTGTCACTTCTGTGGTGACTCAGGCTTGTAGCTAGAGATCTCAGACTGCAGCAGTGGAAAATGTGCTTCAGGCAAGTGCATCACCTAATGTGTCTCACAGTGCTGGTTGAAATTCAGGTATACACACAGCACTTTCAAACATCATTCCTCTCCTCCTGTATTTTAAGATGGTTTTATATTTCTAATTCGGACAGCCTAAAATATAAGAGAGCTGTTCTTGAGAAGGATATCTTATACCAGATGGTAGAAAGCTCATGCCCCTATGATGTTTCTGACAAGACTGGACATGTCTTGTCAGCTTGGAAACTAAGCCAGTTGAGCTGGAATTTTAATGTAAACTGAATTGTCTTTAAAAATAGCATAGATTTCCAATTCAGTTTCCTTGCAAGTGTAAATGGAGCCCTGTTTAATGGAATGTTCATTATCTAACCTACAAAGGCAAGAACTCCAATTATACCTCATGTAGAAGTCCTGTGCAGTAAACACAGCAGTTGGGATCTTTAAGTCTTCATTTTCAGCTTCTCTTTGAGAATTAGGAGTTAGAATGACACATTCTTATCTCAAATGTGGGATTTTTTCAGTGAGATTTTTTTCCTCATTAGCAGGAATATCCCCATTAACATTTCCAGGCTGAAATTAAGACTTCAGATATGTAACTGGGATTTTATAAATAGATTTCTGAAATGATTTAGCAAAATATACAAGGCTGGGTATGGAGCTAAAGGGACTTAATTTTTTATAAAAGTTCACAGTCTGCAAATACAGTATTTCAGGTAAGCAAAAAATTCTTATATGCTGCAATAACTGTCTTCATATTTGGTGCTTACAGAGTACACAACTACTAACTGGAAGTCTTATGCATTACTACAGTAGGAACAATAAAACGTGTTGTGGCAACTATCACGTGTAATGAATGGAAAGATAAATGCTTTTGTATGAGGATGGAGGTAAAATAATAAAGCAAAATATTATGAAGAATGTGAAGTCCCCAAGAAGATAAATTGTAACCTAACTTATGCAACTTATATGTATCACATAATTTGTTGTTATACATAACATAACAAATAATTGTGGTAACATAAGCTTCCCTCTCTCTGAGGAAAATGGAGTTCTCTGTTTCTTTGTTTTCAAATGGATGTCCAACATATGATTAAACTCAGTGATGAACATTTCTCTATACATGCAAGAAATCTGGGTACTTTTCTCAACTGGGCCCCCTTTAAATTTGCTTTAAATGGTCAGAGTGTCCTGCAGTGTGCATACAGATGCTACAGATGCACGCTTGCCCTTGCATTTGATTGCTAGACCAGAGCATTCAAAGAATGACTTTTGGTCATGCCCAGCTACTGTTTGGGATTTGTCAGCACATTCATTGGCCCTGTACAGGTCTGAAATAACTGAACTGCAGAAGCTGGGCTATGGATGTGTCTTACCTTTAAAGTAATTCTTCTGTTAATACTGCACAGCTTTTCTTTTTTTCGTGCCAAAATGGTAACATACACTGATGAGCACAAAGAACAAGTTAATTTCTCTGGCACTAACTGTTCCTTACGGCTTACTGATCTACACTGTCTAAACAGCCTTGTGCTCTGAACAAAAGCCCTCCTATTGGAGAAGTAACTCTTTCTGACTTCAAGAACTGTGCTGAACTCAATAATCTCTCTCCGTTCTGTAGCTGAGGAATTGAGAGTTCTAATACTGAAAGAAAACAAAACAAACCTCTGCAGCAAAGCAATTTAAAAACACATAGCTACTTCAGGAGCAAAATGAATATGGAGGCCAGCCCTGTGCCTAGGGAAGCAAGCACATTAATTTTTGTTACAGTAAGAGCAGGATTATTGCTTTACATCATATGTTTGTTATTCAACTTTCCCTTCAAAGCCTGTAGCGTGCTCTGGGCACTCTGTAAATAACAATTCTTTCTGTGTAAGAAGCACTGTTCTTTTTTCTTTTTCTTTTTTTTTTTTTTTTAATATGGGTACCTGTTAGCAGTAACTGAAAGCTGCTGCCTGTGTCTGAGACCTAGCTTTACAACCCCAGCAGGCTTAGAATGCTAGGTGGTAAACAAGATAAATGCATCTATCTAGGAGTGGGAAATGTGTGGGTAATTTTCTGTCTTCTGATTGCCATTAAAAAATATAACTTGGGCATTTTAGTGGTGACCTGAATAAAATTCTGAATCATATGGCTGAACCTCTGCTCTTTTAAATTATCCCAGGGCCTGCAAAGCAATACAGACCTTATCAAATAGTCTCAAGTCTTCTCTTTGTTCCCATGATTTCAGTCATCTTGACACCAGTGTGAAATCATCACAGCTCATCACACTTTACCAGGAATTGTATTAGTTCAGCTATTCCTAAAGGAAATACTGGACAGATGAAATGAGGGTAGAGTGGCCATTCCACAGAAACACCATGTAGGTTTAATATATGCTCTTCCTTTTTCTATTCAGTTGTCATGGCAGGGGGAATGCACATTATTCCTGCCTTTACATTACATCATTATGTGATATATGAATCTTAAATGTGGAGCATGATGTAGCTCAGATGCAGGACATGGATCTTGCATTCTAGAATTGTCCTATGTGGTGACATCAGTGCTATTAAAAGAAAGGTGAAGTACATACATTTTTATAGGCCTGATATTAATAACAAATATATGAATGCAAATGGATGCAAGAAGTCTGGGTTTGGCTGCTGAACTGCATATTGGGATCCTATTTAATAAACAATGTATAGGTTCTCTATTCATAAGTGATTTTTGACATTTTCACTTGCTACCAAAGCAGTTCTCTGAATTGATCTCTAACATGCTAAGAAGAGTTACGGTAAAGTGCACAAGCAGCCTTTGCAGCTGTGTTCTCCTTGGAGTTACCTGGAACTCTGTGGAATGTACAGAAAAATCCTCTTCCTGAAAAGATGAGAATGGAAGGGATTTGTGGAGATGTTTTGGTGCCAGGAAAACTCACCTGAACATGTCTGAAGGAAGAAACTGGTAAAACTTCCTTGTGAGGGAAAGAGGAGTGGAGACACTGACCTTGTGTCTCTGGTGCCCAGTGACAGGACCTGAGGGAATGGCCTGAAGTTGTGTCAGGGGAGGTTTAGGTTGGATATTAGGAAAAGGTTCTTTACCCAGAGGATGGTTGGGCACTGGAGCAGGCTTCCCAGGAAAGTGGTCACAGCACCAGGCTGACTGAGTTCAGGAAGTGTTAGGACACTCCTCTCAGGCACATGACGTGGCTCCTGGGGATGGTCCTGTGCAGACCCATGAGTTGTAATGATCCTTGAGGGTCTCTTCCAACTCTACCTATTTTGTTATTCTGGGAAGTTTTTTCCTGTGATTCCCACGTATAGAGAAGGCTATTGACTTCTGGCTGGGGATATGAATAATATTGATTACAAAGGTTGTCTGTCAGATGATTCTCTACTGACAGAGGGCTCTGTTTTTGTTTCAATAGTAGTCATACACTTTGTAAAAGAAGTTCTGTCCAGTTCTAGATCATAGGGCCATCTTGAATTAAGAAATGCCCAAGTCTTTGGTGACAGTAATGTTTTGCATTTAACAGCGTAAGATTTTTTGTTCTGAATATACACCAAACAGAAAAAAATTATTTGCTTTGCTTTGCATGTTTTTACCATTCTAGAATACATTCAACATACTTCTCCTCAGTCACTGTGAGAACAACAACAAAAATGGCTAAATGGTTAAAAATTATCAAGAAATTTGACCCAAAACAGTAGCGTTTTTAGCTTTGTCTGCTAGAGTGGAGCCTTTGCTGTCCTCTGAGTTCTGTAGTGCATCAGTGCCTGAAATCTTTGTGAGAAGGGAAGAAAGATCTACAGTTCCAAACTCACCTGCACTGGCTCTGCTTTCAGAAAGAGTGGCCTTGCCCAAGGCTTAAAAATGCATGTTCAGAAGGGACAAACATTCTTTCATTTCTTCCTGTAAGTTATTTGGAACTTTCTCTTCACATTATTTTTAAATTTCCCTTTTTTAGCCTGGGCAAACTTTGTTGTTGTTGTTGTTGTTGTTGCTGTTGTTGTTTGTTTGTTTGTTTATTCGGGGTTTTGATTGTTGTTGTTGTTTTGTTTTGTTTTGTTTTGTTTTTGCCAGGAGTAAGGGTGTAGGGGCCTGAGGGTCTTTGTAAAGGATAGAACTAAACCTATCTTCTTTCATACACTATTAGGGTGTCTGCACTATGCCTAGTGCTCACTTGTAGCATGGCCTTCCTGGCAGAATAAATCAGATTATGTTCATTGTAATTTATATCAGAGAGTTTCTTCTGTCTCTATGCTTCTAAATGTACATGCCAATCCCAGAATCACAGGGGCTTGGTGTGGGACTCTTTAAGAATTTGTACTAGTCACAGTCTAGTGTTAGCCAGAGAGCTCAAGCTTTATTTTTTATTACTTACAGATCACTCAGAAAGGCAGCCCCATGTGCAAAGTGTTTATGAAATCTGAGTCTGCATACTTTGAAGCTGTCAAACCATTGTCCTCATGATTCCAAACCTGTAACTGATACAACTAGAAGAGAGATATTTTCAGACCATACTGCCATGTCTTGCAATTACCCACTTCCCACTGAGTATAGGTCTTATTCTGTAATGTTTCAAGAAGGTTTAACAGCCTGCCTTAGCCTATGTTAAATCAGAAAGTATGGGACATCAAATTGGATAGAAAAGAGAAGAGCTGATGGGTAGAACAGTTGAGTTGAATATTGAAGAGCCGGACCAGTCAGAAGAGTTTAGTTGACGAAGAAATCCTGATTTTAGGAAGGGGATGGTAGAAGGTCAATGGATTTTGCAGGGCAGCATGGAAAAGGAAATGAAGCACCAGGAAGGTTTCATTTTCCTTTTGAAAAATGTAATGATTTTGTTAACAGCTGCCTGACTAACAGCAGAATGCACTTCATGTGTGCCTGTGTGTCTGTGATGTAGCAAGAGCCTTTGCCTAGGCTGCTTAGGAGTTAACTTTCAAGCAGTTAACCTGCCAGCTGCTTGGCAAGCTGCAGAGACATATCAAGAATGGATTGCTATGGGTGATAAATATAACTTTGAAGGAGTCCTATGGTTTTCCTAGCTTTTTTCATCACATTTTAAAACTGGGTATTTCAGAGTGTTCAGCTGATTACTCTTCACTAGGTCTCACAAGTCTGATCTGCATTGAGCTGAATAGTCTTCAGAGGTTGAATCTTGAGCAAATATTGACTTAAAGCTTGAATGAACAGTAGTTTATTCCATGCACACTGAATGTGTCCACAAAATAATAGTACTCGGCTGTAAATTAACTTTCTTCCTTACTAAGAAGTGGCTTCCTTGTGTCGACAAGCTCTAAAGTCAGTGTTTGTGTTTAAACCAGCAGTGTAATGGTCTGTGAAAGTGGAGGAATGTCTTGCAGTAATTAAGACATATTTGCAGCCTGCCCCAGCAATTCAGTGATTTGCTGACTTCAAAAAGCAAATTCCCCATGTACATAAGCCAGGCTTTCATACTGGTCTGGAATGATGTGATGTAGCTAAGAGCACCCTGGTTTATCCTTTCACAGACTCCACCTTTGTATGCTGCTATTAACTGGTGAGGGACGTTTGTACAGGCTGGGCATAGGCAGAATATAAGTTCATTTTGTAGGGGAAAAGGTAGGAGGAAAGTGTAAGGGAGGGTGAGGGCTGAACTGGCATAAACAATAAATCACATTATTTATTCTCTCTATTCATATGGAAACTTGTTGATATTTCCTTTGGGACTACATTTTTCCTCAAGATAAATATTGTAAATTGTAAATAAATTGTAAATATTGTTTTTTTGATTTAAATATTTGATGGTTTAGAAACCAGTCTTGTCAAAGAGAAAAAAGATAAAACAGGGTGCTCCAGGTAATTTGAATAGTTGCAATAACACCAACAGATGAGGAGTCATCCATTTAAAGCTCATTAAACATGTGAGTAATTGATTAAGCTTGTGAAAATTTTAGCAGCACAAACTTTGCTATGAAAGAATAATTTTTAATCATAGCTAATATTATCCTGCAGCCATAGGTATGCAGGATTTGGATGCCATTTTTATGTGGCAGAAGGAAGCTTTTCACTTAGATTGGTTTGAAGAAAAGTTTGAAAAGGTTTTCCCTTTAATATATCTATGTGTCACCCAGGTTCTCTAATGCAGACCCATATAGATCAGTAATAGTGTTGGAGCTGATGAAAGTGTTATTTCCAATTAGAAGAAATTACTGTCATTTTGATGCATGACTATATGAAAGGCTGACATGAAGTTTACCAGTGGTTTAGGAACTGAATTTGAACTTTGTTGGTAGGGAAGATAAAGGCTGATTTTTGTCCTCTCCTTTATTTTGTGCTTATACAGAGCTGAGCAAAACCTGACTTCATCTGTAGCTAGTCTCCCCTGATTTCAGGGAATCACTTCTCTTATCCAGAGCAGCAGGGAGAAACTTGACTCAGAGGTGAGTGACAGTGATTTGTCAAGTGTCAGAAGTGGGGTCATTTGCCCTGCAGCTCCTCTCTCCTATACTGGTTGCATTCAATCTCTGCTTCATGGCCATCCGCAGCTCCGAGTCGGTCAGTGCACCTTGAAGAAAGGAGAAAAGCCTGCCATCTGCTCTGTACCACCACTGCCAAAACTGCACAGAATACAAACAACATATCAGAGCTTAGCTGCTGGCAGCTTCCATCCACCTAGGAAGTGCCAGGGACTGCAAGTGAAAAGATGCAAATACAAAAAATGGATGTCTGCAAATCCGTCCCAGGAAATAAAAGCTAGAAGAAGCAGGGTTTTGAGATACTCAGTGAAGTATAGGTAAAGTAAGTGTATGCAGGATTTGCACACAGTTGTGATAACTCAGAGTGTGTAAGGGAATTTGTAGTTTAGTGCAATGTATATTACTATTGATATTTGAAGACACTGGTTAAAAATTAGAGTTTGCTTCACAGAAGATTCTGAGTTGGAAGAGAAGGAACCCACCAGGATCATCGAGTCCAACTCTTCTAAAGTAAATGGTCCATATGGGGATTGGACCCACAAATATTTTTTTTATTACCACTGCACCGTGCTCTAACCAAGTGAACTAATATTAGGGTCAGTTGCTGTTTTTCATAAAAGCAGCCTTACTTTTTCTTCACCACTTTTCCTCAGTGAACAGTTTAGGCATCCAAGACTTCATGTTCTCAAAGCTTAGACACATGCCAGAAAATTGGGCAGTGAGGATATTCTCTGGAATTGTAAATGGCTAAGAAATACGGAATTGAAGTGACAAAGCGGTATGTTTAACTTCTATTACTTGCTAACACAAAACAGATGAATTCCACACATCAAACTTTTTTTTTGCAGGTCAACTTTCAAAACAGAGATCATCTATGTACAGCACTGCCTCATTCAAGTCTCCAGAATCAGTTCTAGTTGGTGGGGAAGCCAGTAACTCCTGTACTGTTGGAAAATTTTAACCTGAAACATAGTGGCTTGCATAAAGCTTTGATAACAGTGACAGTAAGCAGTAGATTTACTCGGACATTCCCAAGGTTGTAGATACTGTGCAAAAGGAGGAGGTGACACAAAACTCCTGACTGCTGGTCCCCCTCCTAGCAGTTACAGCATAGTTGTAATTTTTTTACTGTATATTTTCCTGTGAGAACAGGGCATCCAACCATGATGCCATACTTGGTTTGACACCTCCTCCAGCTCCCCTGTAGCAGTGTGTGCAGCTGAGTATGATTGTGATACAGCAGTGTGCAGCTGTACTTTATAGTTATGCTCTGTTCCTTTGCAGGGAGAGTAACATGGAAAGACAGGGTGGGAAGGTACCTTAAGAAGTAATTTTTTTCCACCATGTTTTTCCAAAGTAGGATCAACTAAACATAAACTTTTCCTTATAGAACAGTTAGCCAGATTTTCTCAGAGTACAAGATAAAATATTGCCATGGGTTGGCACACTGAGGGAATTAAAGATACAGCCAAGTAAAGGTAATAGTGTAAATCAGGATGGATTTCTGCTTCTTACTGTCATTCTGCGGTATGTTGCTGTCCACTTCTCAGAGTGGCAGTCTGTAAGAAGGGCTATAATCCAGCTGTAGCCTTCAAGGACACACCTGAACTGGGGCTGAAGTAGCTAAGCTGCCCAATGCATAGAGGATGCTCAGTTCTCCTTGAAAAATGACCCGAAGAAACCCTTGAAAAAAAATACTGTATCTTTTTTCTTTTTCCTCTGGAAGGAGTTTTTTCTTGTGTAGGCAGGGTCAGACAGCGTCCACCAATCACTGCTGTTTCTATGTGTCCACATGCAACAAGCTAATGAAGAGCAAGGTAGTTAGGCAGAACTGATAAAAAACATCTGTAATTATTCTCTGAAAGCTCTAATCTGTGGCTGATACAAAAATGAAGAATTTGTGCTTCTTAATGTGTTTCCTATTTGCTGTCTCATGTTCTTTCCAGCTCTTCCCAGATTTTTCTTGTTTGTTTTAAATTCCATTGAAACCATGGCAGCAAGGGCAGTGGAAGGAAAGAACAAAGGTGGAGAAGATGGAGTCCTTTTATACTTGAGTTTAGGGTAAGAATTTTTTTTTTTTTTTTTAATTCTGTAGACAGCAGATTTTCATTCTTCTTTTTTTTTCATTCTTACTTTCCTGGAAAACCCATCTTCCATTTTTAGAGGCTAGTTTGGGGGGTCAGCAAAACCTGTCCCCAGTTATTTCTGCAACCCTTGTTTTATCCATGCAGCCTGAGATTTCCCAGCTGTAATACCCTACAAATCACATTGTATATAAGATCATCATATATGATCTTATCTACACGAATCTATTCAGGGCACAGGATTGTTATGCAGTGTTATGTGCTTTTATGTCTTAACTGTAATTACACAGGGAAGAATATTGCATAAGCTTTCTGCTATCAGAGAGTTATTTGTTATTCATACTGGAATGTATATAAATGGATCATGAATATTACCTTTGAACAGCACCCTAATCATTGAGTACAACATGTTGAAGACAAACACAGGTGAGAATTGTGGCTCCAGAGCTGTAACTCTAGAGTGTAATGTAGAAATTCGAGTGATTGTAGGTAGCCTCAAAGGTACTCATCTGTGAAAGGCTCATAAAATCTTTAAATGGAACTGAAAACAACATAGGGAAGTGAAACCCAAATGTCCAAGCTCAAACATTTCCAAAGTGGTCTTGGAGGTAAGAGTGAACTTCTGAACCCATAACTGTGAATGGATTTTTTGAAGTGGCAAAAATTTGGACAAGCACTTAATTGAGGACTAAAATCACTTGGCAGCATTTAAAATCCAACCTGAGTTTACTTTTCAGAGTCAGTGAACTGCTTTACTTTTATGTGCTAAAGGGGCTGCAGAACATGCACGTGAACTGCATAGAATCTTTCTATCCTGAGAGAAACATATTTAGTCCAACGAGTAGCCGGTCAAATCTGAAGAAGAGTCTAAACTTCTGCAGAAGAAGTCTGTGGATGATAAACATTTATTGCAAATAAGAACCCTTCTGTATTTTAACAGGAATCCATGTAGTTTCTTGTTTTTTAAAACCAAAAAGTGGTAATGAAATGGGGAAAAGAAAATTAATAATAAGCAGTTGGGCCTGATTCAGCATGAAAGATACTCTATGAAAAAATCCCTGCATCTGAAGTAAAACTACTGAAGTAACACCCATTTAATCAGAAGAGTGTATTTTTAGAGTGAATAGAATCCTGCAGGAGTGGAAGAAGCATAAAGTCCAACTAATTCACTTCTAAATGTGATCACCTTTCTAAGATGTGATCACAACCACATCTTAAATATGTGTGTGAACACTGAAGTGTTATTGAAAGCTATACAAAGCTGTATTGATTCCATATCTCTTAAGATAAGTTTTAAGGGCACTAATGGAAAAAGATGTTTTTACAGAAGTGAGATTGTATAGGTTTCATATATGGTTTTCTTGATCATAGCTCCCTATGAGGTAACACACTTACTGGCACATGGATTCCAAAATTTTGTCCTGGTAATACTTCATTGATTTTAATAAAGAAAGTAAAATATGCCAAAACCTAGAATGTTTACCTTATGGCTAATCTTGGTAGAGCTTTATACAATGTCATACAAATAAAACCTCTATTGCATCTTTCTGTATGGCCTGCATCCCCTCCTCTTAACATTACACACCCAGTTTTCTCATGCCTTCCATTCCTTTGTACATCTCTTTTGAAAACTAATAATTTTGTGCTGATTATTAGGAATCTTTTTCACTGCAGATTTCTTCCTGGAAGGCAACACTGATTCAGTAGAATCACTGCTAAGAGAAGTCCTGGGAATCTTAGTCACAAAGGTTGTACCCGATAATAAACACTTTTAGAAAGATAGAAATGTCCATACTGATAAGCAGCTCAGGGAGCAGCCTGGACAGAGATCACAGAATACAGCAACTGTAATAAAATTCTTCCCTGAATGCGCAATAAGAAAGTGAACAAGTTTTTACAGCTATCAAGAAAAACAGACAGGTATCTCATTGCTCTGTAATTCTGGTGGGGATAATGCTGAAAACATCACTTTTCTCAAGACAAAGAAAATATTTTAATGGCTGTGTGGGAGAGCCCTGATCTAGTAGATCTTGACTTAGGGGAAAAAAAGACCAGAGTATTTTTTTCCTTTTAAGGTAGTGGAGTCAGTATAGATAGCTAAATCCCATACAATTATGAGTGATATTCTGATGCTTAAGAAATGGAGGAAACAGCTAATACAAGAAATAAGAAGTTCCCAGAATTATTACTTTTTGTTGAAGGTCTGTCTAGCATGTCCAGGAGCATGTGCAGCAGGAGAGAATGACTGTAAAGACATGAGGACAGAGAAATGGAGCTTGATTACTTTGTCCTTCTCCAAACAGGGGCAGGTGGGAATAGGCTGAAGCAGAAGCACCAAAGTGAGAAGGAGGCCTTCTAAGGAGGAGAGAAACAGAAAGAACGTCTTCTGAAGGAGGGGCAGGATCTGGATACTGAAGTCAGTGAGTTTAGATGCTGGACAATCACAAGGCAGTATTTCATTTGGGCATATCATGGTATAAAGAGGGAAACTGACCAAGAATGTAAAGATCATAGCTTAGGTACTGGAGCCTCTGTGGAAAGGCATGATAGATTGTGAGTCCATCAAATCCCCTGGAAGTTTGTTGATAACTTCACTAGTGGCTGCACAGACTCTGGCAACAACACTGGTGGCAGGTTAAAGGCAGCAAGAGCATTAGTCTCTACAACTACCTCACAAGGTGCCGCAGTAATGGATGGGAAGGGTGAGAGTGCACAGGGAAGATTAAATTTGACTTTGTCCTTTTGCTGCAGATGCTACAGCAATAGTCAACAGACACGAAGAGAGATACCTGGTCTTCATATAATGACAAAATGAGCAGAAGCAGTAACTGGCTCATCCTGAAGCCAAGAACAGGACTGTGTCTCCAGAGTGAGCTGTCTACGCCCAAGATCCAGCCCTGGATGCCTAAAGCCCCAGATGCCTAAAGCAGTTGAAAAATGTGGAGGTCAAACAGACTGCCTTGATAAAAGTGCTGGAAATATACAGAAAGTGCAGATATTTCAATGGGCCAAAATGTGACAGCAGGCAGAACTCAAAAGCTGCCTGAATTTTTATGTACAAAAACAGTGCCAAGCAAACCCCAATCTGGGTAATCAAGTTAGAGGAAAAGAAATTAGGGTCTCCAGAGCAGACTGAAGGTCTCTTAAGTGTGGAATTCAACTGGCAGTACTAAGCAGCTCTGGAAAAGCTTGGGCTTAATATTTAGAAATCCTTCATTCTGCACTATGGGTTTTTCTTGATGTTTGAGGAAACTCAAGATTTGAAGAAACACCCCTAAAGTTCACTTTCTGACCATATTTGTCCAGGTGTATAAGAGAACAGAACCAAAACCTCAGTCCTTTCTCTGTAAGAAGGAAGCATAAAGGAGGTGTTTCTTGCCTCCTGGAAAGCAAATCCTTGCTTGTAAACATGGATGCAGAAAAGCTCAGTAAAGCGGGGTACTCATGAGCTCAGTGGAGTCAAGAAGATGGGAGGAAGATATGGTTTTGACAACAGCAAGAAAGGGTGACCTCTTCTTTGAGGGCTCTGTAGTTTATCTAGACAAGAGACCTTTATTCTCCCTTCTTTTAAACATGGGCACCGGTTGCACAGAGATGGTGCAGAGTCCTTTTGTGGAGGTATTCAGAAGGCATCTGGAGACATTTCTGAATGACAGGCTTGAGGGGACCCTGCTGGGGCAAGGGAGGTTGGACTAGATGACATCCAGTGGGGCCTTCCAACCCAACTCATTCTGCAACTGTGTGAGGTGCTGTCAGAAGGTCTGAGGCACTCTTCTGGCCCCCAGAGGGATACAGTGTGAGCTGGGGAAGCGATGGAGGGCCTGGAAACACAGCTCTGCTTCTGTGGAGGCCACAGGGCTGATTGGCCTGTGAATTGCAGTGAGGCTAGGTAAAAACCTTCCAGGACCTGAGGATGGCTTGCTCTAAATGTAACTTGTCAGACCAGAGGTGAGGAACGACAACTTTCCCTCGTGGCCTCTGGTCATGCTGAAACAAGTAGTACACTTACGGACTAGTTCCATCCTGTCTTTCCTTCTGGTTCACAGGCTGGTTTTGAACACATGATGGTACATTTCCTTCCCTTCTGGAATGTCATTATCTAGTGAAGGAAAAACATCACTTCCTAAAACTTATCCCCTTGACACTAAGATCTGAACTGAATATTGTTGTCTGCAGCTCAAAAGCTGTGGGTGAAAGAAGTTTTGTTAATCAGGAACTAACTTCATTTAAATCTACAGACAGCACATGCAGTCAAAATCCCAGGTGCATATCTCCACTGACTTAATTGGGCTACTCAAATCTATGCTGTTTATATAAAAGGTTGAAAATTTGTAGTAACAAACTCAGTGTAGGAGTCCTTATTCAGGAAAAAGTTGCACTGAGTTCCATAACCATTGATGAAGGACCTTAAACAGGCAATTTTATTTATTTATTTATTTGTTTATTTATTTAAAGTTTAAGAAACTAAAGTAATGCAGCTGATGTGTCATAACATTTGGCTGACCTCAAGGAAGTTTTGGCAATTGACCATTTTAACATACAACTCAGGAGCTTAATTTGTTGAAGTTTGTATCTTGGATGATCCATGAAGATTGCTCCATCAGTACCTAAACTGAGGCTGGATAAAAACATATGGCATCCTTTTATTTGGCTTTCTTTGCATTTGATCAAGTTCTATGTCTACTAGGCTTCATTTCTGTCTTGTAATGAATTTTTTCTTCCTTGTTCCATGCACTGGAGATCTTATTAGCATATAAATTTATAATGAGAGATGAAGTGCAGAATTTTTGAAGGATTTCACACTGAACTTTAACATTCTGCATAGCTATCCATTCAGACCCATGGCTGGCACAGAAACTCTAGCTCACACAGGCCAGCCTATCCCCATGTCCCTGTCTGGCAATGCATATGTAATGCACACTGAAATATTTCCAAAGGAGTCCTATTTTGGGCTAATTTTTAGAAGGGAGACAATTGCACAGAGGAAGGGCGAAACATTAAAAATACTTTCATGCTGCATGCCATTAGGAAGTATACACCTGAGGAATCTGAGGAAATCAAAAACTTCTCGCTGAATTAAAGTTCCTACCTTCTATAACTCCCAGTATTTTAACTGGCACCTCTACATATTTTCCTTGCCCCTCAAATTACAAGTTAGGTCCATGGTTTGGTAAATCAGTTTATTTCTGTCAAAGACAAAGAATTTTTACCACCTAAGTGTTTAGCTGTCTATTTTACATCTAAAAAGCAGTATTTTTGTTAACAGTGAGCTTCACAGCACCCTACTTTATATAGCTAACTGCAGATGTAATTTTACTCATATTAATGTTAAGTCTTTGTGACAAATTACAAGGTAGTGCTTGTGATGATTGTCTGTCTTCTTAAAACAACATCAGTCATCTGCCAACTAACCCACATGAGAAATGGCTTTTAAATCACCCTTCTTAAACACAAGATAACACTAAGAAGGGTTTCTAGTAATTGCTTAAACTGTGGCTTGCTCGTATCCGAGCTACAATATATTTATGTTTTATTTAAAGGGCTCAGAACACTCTTATTAACGACTGCTGCCAGTTTGAAGCCTATGTTTATCTTGCAAGATGGAGAGGATGAGCACAAGCTCTTTTGTCCCTGTCAGGCACTAGGACAGGCCTGCAATACACTTTGACTGGGAGGCAGCAACTTCCCAGATTCCCTCCTTCTAATGGCACAGGTAAGCACTTCAAAGCTTCCCCACTGTAGGGCATAGCAGAGGACGTATTTAAACCTTCTGTATCTTTGCAGAAACAAAGGGTAAATAGGATGGGAAGAAAAGTGTGTGTGGAAGGTTGCAGCAAACAATATGTTGTTGTCACTTGTACTGACTGGGCTGTACACCAGGCTGGAGTGACTAACACTCCCATGCTAGGTAATATAAATCGAAGCTAGGACATTCAGGGAGAGCCTAGGTTGCTATAAAGTAATAACAACGCAATTACCTCTTTCTAAAAGTTAGGAAGCTCTTTCCAAGAAGACCTTACAAATGCAGTCACCATCCTACGACTCAGATATTTCGAATCAAGGGAAAGTAAACCAAAACAGAACAGATGCTTGAAATACAGAATACTCTTCAGCATGTGTCCCAAGAAAA
Organism: Donacobius atricapilla; assembly: GCA_013397315.1. Taxonomy (NCBI): domain Eukaryota; kingdom Metazoa; phylum Chordata; class Aves; order Passeriformes; family Mimidae; genus Donacobius; species Donacobius atricapilla. The sequence continues at coordinate 128,074 of WBMY01013075.1, read as the reverse complement.
GAGTGAGGAATCTTTTTGTTTCTGCAACAAGAACGCCAAGTAAAAAAATAGAGGTAAGCAAAGTTCTTTGAAACGTAATTTTTTAAAATTGAACTATTGCTGATCTGCTGTCTTTCCTGCTTCTTGAATTCAGTCTGAACTAGATCATCTAGGGCTAAAAAGAACTTGGATTTCCAGATGAAATATCTTAATAGTTGACAGCTAAAGGTGTATTAAATTGCAGCTTGCTTTATTGATGAAATCTATCATAGAAACGTTTGGTTTATACCGACTTTTCTTGGTGTGCTTTTCTAAGCCCACAGTCTTCTGTAGTATCCTGACATTAGGAAACATTAATCTTTCAGAGTTAACAATGGTGTGCTTTGCCTTGTAGAAGTTACAAGTACAAAGAAACAACTTCCTCCTCACTTCCTCCTGTGAGAACACAGCGTGTTTTCCTATTTTCAGTTCCACCCCTTCATTCCACTACATAATGTCTTCTCCATGAACAGCAATTTACGTGTCCTCTGACATCTCAGTAACTGGTGCAGGTCTGCAGCCCTCCCTTCCACCCAGCCTTGGACCCTACTGTGGGCTGCTTGTTCAAGGCCAATGTAACAAGGGAATGGGTTGAAAGGGAGGACTAGCTTTTGGAAAAAGACAAAGGATCGGGTCTTATCTGAAAGTGCACGTCATGTGAACCGCATATTGGGCATAACTGGCAGGCCTTTAGTATTGGAAGATGCAAGGGAAGAGGCCATGGACTCCTCTGTGCCAGTTACAGCTGCTGTCAGCCAGTTTGAAAGGCATGAAAACAACTTATTGTATGAAAAAAAACTCAGCTAGGTGAGAGGAGCCATGGCATTTCTGCTCAAACATATTTAAACAAAGAGCAGGCACTAGGAGAGGAGACACTGGAGAAAATACGAGGATATCTGTGAGGTGGAGGAAGCAGAGGAGACACGTGGAAGGAAGAGACACTGTCTTGGAAGGAGTCACTCCATGCCAAAGAAGGAGCACCCTGTAGGGCACTATGGCACATGGAGGACTCGCTGTGAAACAGTGGAATATTAAGGCAAGAAGCAATTGAGGGAAATGAGTAAGAAGCAAACAACAGCAGAAAGAACCATTACACACTGACCCCAACTGTTCACATTGCCCAGTGCCTCACAGAAAGAATTGAGGCACACAGCCTGACCTTTAACCCTTATTGAAAGCAAGGGATGTCAAGACCAGAAAGAGGTAGGAGAGGTGTTTAACTTGAGCTTGGGAAGAAAGGAGAAAGGTCTTTTCCTAAGTGTTTATGTCTGCCTTTTTGCTCTCTGTATCTGAGTCAGTAGTTGAAATTTTGTGTTAGCTGTCAATGAATTAGATAATCAGGAAGCCCCATGTGGGACTGCTTTATCTGCAAAGACCTATCATACCTTCCAAAGGAGACAGAAGCCAGAATATTTGCTGTGCATGAAGGAGTTGGGAGGTACAAATGTCTTTGAGATATCTATAGGAGTCACGTGTGCTCATCTGCCCTGAGATCTCAAACTATTCAAATGTAAGAATATTCTTAGAAGCTATTTGCAGTGTGGTTATTGACTTGGTACAGACTACTTGTTGGATCTAACTGTGCCCCCTTCCCCTGTCATCCTTGTACCATTTGGCAGTACTTGTCCCTCAGTGACCTTACATCACTGCCATGCCACAAGGAGAAGCAAAATTGGAGAAATGATAGCCAGTGGTGCACAAGGATTTCACACCATCCTACAGGTATTTTAACAGAACAAAATAAATCAAGTGCTCGATTCACTTCTCATGAACAGCTGTATGTTAGCTGTCTTATTGGAAAATGTTGTTCAAATGTTTTAACAATTGTCACCAATTTTAAAAATCCAGTTTTCTGATGATGTTGCAAAAACTCACACTTTCCTTAGAGGAACCTAGGTTTAAATAGACATCAGTAGCAGAACAATTGTCAGCTCTTCAGTATTGACATAGCTCTGTTTCCACTGAAGTTAAATCACCAATTATTTTAAAAATTCCATCCAATATAACCTCTTATTCAATCTCCTTTTTATGTGGGATGAGGCATAATGCTTTGTTTACTGTAAACTAAATGTGCTCTTTCTCCCTATCTTCTGACTAACCATGCAGAAATTCTTTGTTTTAAAATCTAAAATTACAACCCAGCAATGTTTGGAAATGCGTAAAATGCAAAGCTCTAGCATATGGTGAAAAACACACAGCTGCATTTATACACTAAATAAAGACCTTGTTTTTATTTCAGTTTCACCGCCAGATTAAGGTAAGACAATGAATCTGTTGAAGCCAGTGACATTATGTACCAGTTACACTGGGGAAACCATGGTCAGAATCAGGAACATTTTTATTTTGTCCAGCCCTTAGCCCATTTGTGAGATGTTGACACACAGGTACTAAGGGAAAGAGCTAGGGTCACTGTGAAAAGAAATGCGTCATTTTTTACTCAGTGTAGGAGGGTGCCGCCCTGATTTTTTCAGCCTTCTCTTCTGTTTCACAGTTTCATATTCTGGGTTCTTTCTCACGCTCTGGTCTGTAAATACCAGCAAATGTTTATCATACTTCAAGGTAGTTTTCATTCTTTGTCTTAGAGATATGGACAGCTGATGGACAGTTGTCCTGACCAATGGGATGGGGAGAGGTGTCAACCTTCTCCCCCAATCCCTGGCCTTTGTAGAGATACTATATAATAGAGTCAGACTTTTAAATAAACATAGTTCTTAGTTCACACCTTCTGATCAAAGTGTGAGTGTGTGTTTGTGTGTGTGTGACGAACTGCGTCAGAAGGGTCTGCATTAATTTGAATATTCACTGCTACCTATGATACTCTGGTCCATTATGTCAGATTACAATATGCCTGAGCTCTCTGGAATTTCCTTGCAGGTGTTTGTATTTCTGTGTCACTTAAAAAAATATCATGGTGGTAGTCTGAGCATGGAAATAAAAGCCAGGAAACCTATAAGATACAGTTCCCTCAGTAACCATGTGTCATCCAGATTGCTCACAATAAGGCAAAGCATTAATAGCGTGAACAATAACATCCACCACTTCACTGCGAAGAGAAATGGCAGTGCATTATGTCTGTAGTGGGAACCATAATTTAGAGTTGCCTGCCTTTTGTGCATCACTTGTTTTCATTCATGGAGCATTTCATGCCTTAAAAATGCACTGCTATACTTTCACAAATTGCACTGCATGATTTTACAGGGCTCCTGACATGTAACAGGCAAATAATTTGGAAGAGTTTGCACGATGAGTGGTTCCTAAGGGAAGACCCCCTGTTGGAGGACAGCTTCAGCCATCAGACAACATTGCTAAGACCAGGCCATTTCTCTGGCAGATAAAACATGCCATCATTCACAGATTTTGTATTTGGAGGAAGTCAGCTTGCTCACTGTGAACTGTTAAAAACAGAGACCTGTGTGTATAAAGTTCATGAATAGTAATTTTCCCCATCAACTGACACAACTGAATTCATCCTTATTTGCGGCTATCTATCCAAGTGTTATCTTTCACAGTTCCTTGCCTTTTTATTGCCGTAAGTGACATGGAGTACAGCACGTCTGGTGCTGTTGGAGCTGTTTATTATTGATTGATTCCTTTCAGGCCAACACGCTGGGTACACTCAGTGCCTCGGCAGCTGTACAGCTGAGGACGGATCTGCGCCCAGTTTGTACCGGCTCAGCTCAGGAGATGCGGGAGCGGCGCAGGCCCGGAGACGAGGGCTGCTGGAGCACTCTCACCTCGCAGGTAACTCCATACTCGACTTTCTGCCCTTCCAGTCCCCGGGAAAAGGCGCCCGGGCAGCCGGCGCGGGAGGCAACGCGAGGGGATGGGGCGCCTCTCGCCGCACCTGGGAGCGCGGAGTTTCACCAAAAAAAAAGCAGCGAGGACGGGGGCAGCCCACCAAGCGCCGTCCCGCCGTGCGGGGCCGCGGCGGGCACACTCATCCTCGCAGTTTGTTTTCGTGCACGCCTACATGCAAATCGCCCCGCGCTCCCACACCTCCCCTACAGCAGCCGCCGCCGAGGGAAAACA
>WBMY01013075.1:21163-123509 GCA_013397315.1 Donacobius atricapilla | reverse complement strand
TAAATTAGAAGTTTTTATTTAACCCTATTTTTTCCTAGTTTTAACCAGGCTTTCCCCCTTTCCCAGAAGCTGCTGGCCTGGGAGATTTTAAAGTCTGTACAAAAACATACTTAAAGGATCAAAGTTGATTTCAAGTGTGTTGGAATAGACCTCGTTGAAGCCAGAGGGGTGTAAACATCTCCTGAATTAAAGCCTAAAATGAGTTGAACCTTTTTGAAAATTACTGCTATGAATTAATGCATTAAAATTTATTTTCACCTTTGAAAATGAGTTGCTCCTTGTATTACAGAGAACAGCCAGATCTTGGGGATGTTCCATTAACAACAGATGGTCAAGCCTGCTGTCGAAAGACTATTGTAATGGAGCAGTCTTGCTCAGTTTTGAAACGGGGTCATGGTAGTAAACATTCAGTACAAATGCTGTTTGTGCTTCTTGTGCTTTTTGTGCTTGTGGCACAGCTTAACTCCCTAACAAGTGGGAATGGCGACGTATGCTGGTACTTTCCTGTCTTTCAGATCAATGCGTGTTTCTGTGAAGACACAATAGGCTATTAATCTAAATGGGGAGTACCTGGGACTCTGCAGTGTTTTACTGATGTAACAGATAAAAATGGTGTTGGTGGGCCGTTAGTGTGCACATCTGAATTTTAATTTATGTAAGAATGAGTTGTGTGACACATTCTATATCTGGTATGGGCAGGAGCTTGACGCCTTTACTCATGACATGAAGCACCTTGTTTCTCATGATCGTAAGAGTTGATTATGGTAAAAATTAGAAGTCAACCCCTAACAAAAAAGATGGAGTTGTAAGTTCGGTAGCATGGAACACAAGTGTTGCATAGTAGGATTTAAGTTGAGCCTGTTAAGTTGGGAATATTTAGCATTAAATAATAAAATATCACGGTTTTTTGTGCTCATTGTAGGTGTTCTGAGGGGGGGTCACTGACTGCCCTCTGGAGTATAAGAAATCACAATTTGCTGTAATTTGGCTTTAGAGTGTAATAATCCAGCAGCTAGCCCTAATGAATTCACAGTAACTTTCCCCTGATAAGTTGCTGCTGAAGGACGTGCAGCCGTATGATTGTTACGCGGCATAAACACCTTGGGTGCAGCTATATGTAAGATTGTAGTGTTTCCAGGAGTCATGGTAATCTTTTGGATATTAGTTGCAAATTTCCTCTGAATAGAGCTGCATAGCAGCGCAAGCAGGTGTGTTGAAAGTTTCTTAATGGTCTCTTCACGTCCTGAGGCTGGGGCGCTTTTATAAATCAGTGTCCCATAGGCAGCTGCTAGCAAACCCTTTTGTAATGCTATATTTTTTTCAAACCCAAACACCACTCAGTGCTGTATTGGTGTGATCAGAGACTTGATCTGGCACCAGATTTGGTGTAAATCATCATTGTGCATATAAAGAATAGCTCCTGGTCAAGTACTGAACTACTGAAGATGAGACGCTATTAGCTTAAGAAAAGGCCAGTATTTTGGCCTTTGTTCCAGGAGCAGCCTTTTCTCTAGCATTCCTTAGACTGCACTTCTCCCAGTCTATATAGGTGTATATTAGTCTTCTGTGGTTGAGGAATATGCCTTAATTACTTAAACAAAGTGACAGCAGATCTTCTATGTGGATTCTGTGTTGAAGCATTCTCACCTGTTAATCAAGTATAATACACACATTTCAGAAAGGATGTCTTCCCTTGCCTACATCTCTGCAAGGCTGTTCTCGCACCAGTGAGTTCACCTGACAGAGCTGGACTGAGAAAGGCAGAGCAGAATGACGATTGGTACAGAACTCATCTATCCCTGGCCAAATAGGATCAGCTCTGCTCGTGTTTATGCATTGCACCATACAGACACTGTATTTCTTAGGGTGTGGTTTCTCCAGAACTTTAATCCAGAGTAATTGAAGGTTGCTAGTGAGCTAGTAATGGACCTGCTTCATTTCCCCTGGTCTGCCTGTTCTTTTCTCTCCCTGTCTGTTTCATCCTTTGTGCAGGCACTGGAGTTCACCAACCCAGGGTGAGTAATTGAAAACAAACTCGTTCTTCTTTTTTACTTGGTGTAGTTGTGTTTTTTTGTTGTTTTTTTTTTTAATGTACTTTTTGGTGGGTTTTTTTGTTTGGCTTTTTTGGGGGGGTGGATTGGGTTTTTTTGGTTTGTTTTTTTTTTTTTTTTTTTCCCTTACCCCAGCATCCTGTGTTCAGAGTCTTTTCATGGCTTTGTGAGCACTGATGCCAGCGTGAAGATGGTGACAGAAGGGAGCAGAGAGGGACCCAAACTACCACTTTGTTTGAGGAACCTTGAAGCAGGCACCCTCAGTGTTTATGTAGGTCTTCCATGCTGAGCAACACACCAAATCCTGAAATAAGTCCAGAGACCTTGGCTGACCAAACATCATGTTTCTCTTTTGCTAGTTATTCTTGATGATTCCTGTGAGAGGAGCTAGAGTCAGGGTTTACTGTGTTTAGTCAAACACATTATATATATATTTTCCTTGATTATCTGAGGCTGCTGGGGAGTCTGCCTGCTTTCTTTGTGCTTGGCATGGCAGGCATTCACTCTCTCTAAGATTATTTCATATTTATGCCAGCTAAGGATTTGAATTCTGAATGCTTGAAACGTTTTTAGTGTAGTTGATGAGCATGGGCATCTGCAGCTACTGATACTAAGAGTATAGGTAAAAAATACCATGGTAAGACTCTGCTTCTAGTGTTTAAAAGATGATCACCACAGAAAAACCCAAAAGTTAAAATGTCTCATTCTGTAGCTGCATGTTGTGTGTTGATTGCCCAAAATAATACTGATAATTCAGAAGAAATACTGTTGCTAAAACTACTGAATGGAGTACCTGAAGTACCCAGTTGCCTTTCTTTAAAATACGTGGCAGTAAAGCTAGTCCTGTCTTTTTTAGCATTTTTGATGGGGAGAAAAAGTGTTTTTTCTTGCTTCAAGGACCGAGAGAGAGTCAGAGTAGGATTGAAAACTGTTGATGCAGCTTTCCTGATGCAACAGGCTAGCACTGTAGGAAAAGTGGGAGCATTCAGATCTTTTTTGGTGGATTATTAGCAAAAAAGCTTGATCATAGGTGAATGCATGTCAGTTTGAATGCCGTAAATATCCACATACAAGCTGACCTTTTTCCTCTTCTGTTATTTTTCTGGAGGAGTGTTGCTTAGCAGAGCTCTGTCTAAAGCAATGAGATTGGTTTGCGTTATGCTGACTTTGTTAGAGAACAATTGGAGCTGGACAGAAAAAGGAGAGCAAAGAGCCTTTCTAAGACTGTTCTGGCTTGAGCTAAATAGCAAGGTTATTCTCTGTGAAAGAACAAAGTTGGAGCTTTTTACCACACAGCTCAGAGATCATTCTGGGATCTGATTTCCTTTTTAGCAAATAACAGGCAGTGTTGTGTGGAAGAGAGAGGTTGCCAAAGCCTGTTAGCACTCTACTTGCTTGACTCTCTGAAACAGCTTGCGATTTTACTAGCCTGTTTCCAAATGAGTGGTTGTTCCTGAGAGCAAGCAAGTAAGCCATGCAGCTAATATTTGTTAGCATAGTACTTGTTAGGTTAGTAAAGGCCAAGATTATGCCATGTGGAAGGTCTCTGAGCAGCAGTTTCAGTTATGTTGGTGGCAAGAGCAAGATTAGGGACCAGGAAAACTTGGATCTCAGCACCTCTGCCCTTCTTGTGATGACTTGACTGTTTCCTCTTATCGACTTTGACCATTGTTCTAGCAATGTCATGACCAGAGTTTATACTCTTTATGGTAGAAGTCAAAGTGTGTTTTTTCTCACATTCACCACTTAACACATCTTTTTTTTAAGACTTCAGGCTGTCTTGCTAGTGCCAGCAACCCGGGTTTAAGTCCAATGTTTTTAGAGATATGCCTGTTTTTGCAGTTGAGTTTTCGTGCCTTAAAAAGAAACAAGCAAGTTATCATAAATGTTCTTTAAGAGCTGTATTCATAAGGAATATATTGATATTCTGGGGATCTATTGGTGACTTTTTTTTTCTCTTCCTGTTATTTTAATTATGTTCTTGCAACAAGAGTTTGGTTATGACTGCCAATAAAAACAGTTAGGACCAAACTTGAATGGTTTAAACAAGCCCAGAACACTCATCCAAACAATAAAGCAGGACTGAGCTTTTCTGAATGCAGATCTGTGGATAGTTCTTTGTGGTACTAGTACAGGAGTCAAAGTTCAAAATCTACTTTTCCTCTGAATGCCGTGTTCTTATTTAATAAACTGAATGAATGGATCCCACATTTGTATTTTTATTCTGCCAGTGGGGAAAAAGTGCTTTTTATTTAATTTATTTGTTTTAAGGTATTTTAGATTTTTAAATTATTCTTTACCCTATTAAATCAGAGTAGCAGTTCTTCCTGTTACGTTTCCCATTTCTCTCAAACCTGTATTTAAATATTCATGCTAAAGTAAACAGTAACAGTTATTGTACTGTGTTTGGGGAGATCTGGACTCACTTCTTTATTTTAGCAAATGAATGCAATCATCTGTCCACCATCAGTTTTCATATTTCTACAGATTTTTTTTCTCAGATGTTTTTTTTATTCTCCTGATTGCTAGCCATGTCTCCTAGAGCTGCATGCCCTATTCTTGTACATACTCTTAATATTCACTTCTCTACATCTCTTCTCCCAATTATATTCATGTATAAAACCAGATATAATTCCAAATGGTGTTGTCTGTTGTGGTGTGCTTCGGCTCCAGTGGAACTTTCTCAACACCATTAAGGCTATTCCAAACTTAATCCAAAAAATGTATGTTTTGGATCACATATCCATAAAAAAAATGGCAAAATTTATTTTTGCTCACCTTGCTCTCTTGTAAGCTTATTGGCTTATTGCTTTTCCCACTTCATTCTACTTCTGCACTTGCCTCCTATTTGAAATCCTTTGGTTGAAATTTAGTCGACCGCTGCTCTTCAGCTCTGTGCTTAGCCCCTCGAAGCTTTAGGAGCAAACTAATGGAGTTCCATCCTGAAAATACTTCTGAATTATGAGGACTGGCTTAGGACTTGAGCAAATTGTCGTCCTTCTTTCCTGGATATGTCTGTGCATGATGTTGAATTAGGCATACATTAACCTGCTTTGCATGGCTGTAACTGCCATGCTCACCCTAAGGATTGAAGCTTCAGTGGCAGGGATGCAGGTGGAGCTGAAGAATAGAAAGTGTGAGTAACAACTGTTTGCTGTGTGGGTCAGGCAAAACGGGGAAGATTGGCACACGTTTTCTGGCAGTGCTCCGAGTTAACTGCCCTGTGCCACATCTGACTCAGCAGGTATGCGGGCTGCCTTATCATGTGTGACAGCTATTTTCATATTCTTCTATGAATAACTTTAGAGATAAGTGGTTATTGAAGTCTGTATGGGTTGCCAAGATGGATCAGAAATTCATTCCTCTTCATAGCTGACACTCACTGATTTCAAAAGTACTTGGGCATCTCTTTATCACTCCAGTGGAGTACCATCTTCCATATCAGCACAGTTGGATGGCTGCCATCTGGGAGCTGAGGTCTTGTTGGCTTTATAGACTCCAGCTCTGCTCAAGCTGACAATGGCTGCTAAATACTGACTTAGCTGGTTTATTACTTCTTTTCGTCAATGTAATTTCCTTTCATTGTGCTAGAGGCTTTTTCTTGGCTGATGTTTGTCTGCATATTTCAGGGATGTTTTTGTTTCATTTACTGTTACTTAGAGCTGTGCCACAGATATCGGTGCAGTTGTGTAGATATCAAGCTTAACAGACAGATTATTCTTTATGCCTCTGAATCTCAAAGGCGCCACCGTGATGTTCTCTACACTATAAGCTATTTTGTGTTCTGCGCTGTTACTGAAAACATGCACTGGTTTATGGCATGATGTTCCCAGATGGCAAAGATGGAGACAAAAATAGTACAGTTTCTTTTGATGTTGCAGGACAGGCATGCACTCAAACTGCAGTTTAATCTTGTACAGAACACCGTTGGTGTCCTCATCTTGTCCCAGGATAAACAGCAAGTTCCAAAAGTGAGGTGTAGGAGAAGTCACTCCTTTCCAAAAATTCCCTATGGATTTGATGACAAAGACACAAGGCTTCATAACTTTGTTCAGCAGAAGATAGAAATATGCCAGATGCTTCAGTGACTCTGCAGGAGGATCATGGAGCACCTGTCAATGTTGCAGTTTGTAAAGCAGCTGTCTGGCTGATAAGCATAAATGGTTCAGTGACCAGGACATCCTGTGGAAGGGTGGTGGTTAAAAGTGTTTCTGTCCTAATATTGTCTGAATACATGGATTTCTTTTGGGAAAAACTGCTTTCTTGAGGAGGCTGTGTGCTCCTTCTCCCCTTTGTGGTTGCTGCCAAGCAGAAAGGCACCTTTTGCAATGTGAAATTCTTTACCCATTTTTCCTAATTGTAGTTATATTGTCCTTAAACAGAATGTGTCAAAAGCTGGAAAAAGTGACTGGGGCTGCATAGCACAGCTTTTTGCAAACTGTGTGCTGACGATACTATACTTGCTCAGAGATCAAAGCTTAATGGCGTGAATTGAGCTCAAATGTCGCAATTATTATTGTAGCAGGATGTTCTATTATTTCTGCATTCCACTAGAAAAGAGCCATTCTTTGAGAGCCAAAAAAAAAAAAATCATCTGCTAATATGGACTATGGATTTTTGGACATTGGCCGTGATAAAGCAAATCACATTTTGTGTTTGTTTTTGCCAAAGAATGGACTAGATTCTTGCTTTTTTTTTCTTCCATGGGGAAAGTAGGGGACGCTCAGTGTAATGTTGGAAATTGAAGTGCTTCACGTATTTCACAACCTTCTAGTGGTAGCTATTTTTTTTTTTTTTTTGTAAAACAGATGACTGCATTTCATCTTGCATATTGTACTTCACACTTAAGCAATCCTCTTGCCTAATTGCATGGCACACTCCTTTGCATGTACATTCCAGCTATGGTGTATGCAAACTTGGCATCTTCCATTGCTTGGAGTTCATCAATAAGCTTGTTTTCATCAATAAGCCTCCTATAAGCATGCTAGAATTAATGAGAACCAGTTGTTTTGGCCATTCTGCTAGGTAGATGTTGCAGATCTGTGACAAGTTTTTCAAAATTACTTGGCATGTTGTGTCACAAGGGAAGGTTGTAAAGCAGCAGCCATTTTTGAAAGTGTTCATCTGTGTAAATATTATAAGGAGACACCAAGGACTCTGAAAAATGTAGTTCAGTCTTTATTATGGAGCAGCTTGTAAGACAGTGCTTTCCTGTGTGAGGAACTATCCTACGTGGTTTTTTTCCTGATTGGTAAGGAGAGGCCCTCCAGTGTCTCAGAAATACATCCTAAGAGTTTGGCTTTGATGGGAGAGGCATGTTAGGTACCCTGAACAGTTTAGGGTCAGGAATGTCAGTGCTCATGGTATTAATTTTGGGCCAGGTCTTTCAAAATTATCATTTGCTCATCTGTTCATAGTGGAATATTCAGAAGAGCTCAGCACATAATATATTGACTTGTGAAATACTCATTTGCTCAATTCTCATGCCAAGGCTAAATAGCTTTAGAAGCCCCTTGCCATTTTGCCTAAAGAGTTGGGAAGCTGGGTTTCTGCTCCTAACATGACATTATGTTGAGCCTGAGTCATGTCAGAGCAAGATCCAGGCTTGCTTCTCTGTGTAGTACCTAGTGCAGCAAGTAGAACCTAATATTGGGCTTGGGTTCTCTAACTAGTTGTTTTCATTGCAGCAGTTTGAGCAGGTTGTGAATAAATATTTTATTGTTGGCCTGTTCTGAAAGGAATCCTTTTCCATCGGTTGTCTTCAATATTCTGTGAGGTCGGAGCCCCCTTAAATAACAATGTGAAATGATTTATTCAGTGTTTTGTAGCTGTGCGCATGCTGCCTTAAGGGTCCTGTGGATGAGTGAGAGGCTATGTGTCTTTGACCAGAGGTGGCAGGTTGCTGGAGGCACTTCATGAGACTGTCTCATCAGTTTCCTGATATTTTGGCATTATCCTTTAAATGTTGTTTTTACCAAATTTTGCATGCTCATCAAGGAGGGAAAACAAGTTCAACTGGATGGCCATGTTGAAAGCCATTTACTAGTTGCCTTCAGAATTAGTAGGCACTGGAAAAATAGAGCAGAATCTGTTTATTACCTAACCCAAGGCCTGGGTAGTAAACCAGTAGAGGATCTTGCCAAGAACTGCCACTAAAATATTGTTTGTCACCCTAATGAAGTTCTTGTCTGCTGACCCAGTTCTCTAGTCACATTGCTAGGAACAAGGAGTTGGTGTAAACTGTGACATGACCTGGGTGATTTTGAAGAGGAAAGCACTTCTCACTGAAGGACTCTTTAGGTGGAGTAGAAAACTTTGTGTCCCATATTCATTTGGCAAAAGGGAGAAAAAATGTCCTTCGTGGGGAGGTTATGAAAGACCAGCTTTTAGTGTGTGTGCCTCCACTGATAATGATCCTGTGTCCCAGGCAGGAGCCTGTAGGTCCAAAGCTCACTCCACTCCAGCTGCACTGGTTGTGACTGCTACAGATTCTAGCAGTGATTAAGCCAAGAGACGGATGTGTAGGATCTGATAGTTTCATTCTAATCTCTGCTTTTGCTTGCTTGTGGCCTTAGGTGAGTTGCTTGAACTCTGTGCTCCTAATGCTTTTTATGGTATCTTTTTGTAACCTATTTCAGGCTCTTTGGGTTAAAAGATTACTTTAAAAGATCAGTACTGTTATTTTTATAAAATTGTCATTGTTCATGTGGCAGTTTCCCCTCTTTCCTAGAGCTCCAGTAGATGTCATAAGTTTTTTGACTGCTTGGAAGTTCTAGAGATTGGAATGTCAGATTTGTTCCTTTGGGTTTTGCAAGCTTAATGTGACTTTAGATGACATAATGGACAGTACTTTAGGTTCTTTATGCACTGCCTCTTTCTGCTGGGGGATTTTATGTCCAGTTAGATCTCTAGCAGCAGGACAAACTGCTTGCACTTGACCACAGGTGCTCTTTATCTAGCCTAATCTTAATGTAATCAGGATCAATACTGTTTTTTCCTTCTAGTTACAGCTGCAATGCTGAAAGAAGGGAAACCTTGTGTTTGGCAGAGAAATTGCCCAAGATACTAGACCTCGATTTAGGAGATGAGGATATAATTCTGGACTCTAGACTTAATTGCACCTCTGTTAGACTAATGCCTATCCAGGCCACTAGTCCTCTGGTGTTTTTTCTTGTGTAGATCAGAATGTCGGTTCATGAGTCGGGGCCTTCTGTTTTGCCTTCATGTGCGCAGTCCTCAGAGGGATCTGCTCTCCACCGATGGCATATGGATCACTGAGGGACTCTATATCCGGGATTTGCAGAATTCACATGGCTCATGATATTATTTCCTTCAGAAAATGCAGCTTGGCGCCACCTAATAGAAATTAAATGTCAATACATTTATCAATATTCATGTCTGCTTTTGAGAAGAGAAAGTACTAACTCTTGTATCACATAAGGGCATCATATGTAGATTGGTACTCTCCATGGCCAGTTGGTCTGTGGAGAGTTGCCAGTGGTGCTAGCTTCTGTGATAAGAAGTATCTGATTGAGAGGACAGGGCCCACTAGCTTGTTTCACAGAGCCTTCCATTAACCCCTGAAAACTTTTTAGCTCTGCTGACAAGAACTTAGCTTAAATTGTCTGTAGAGTCTTACCAGAGAGCCCTGAAATCTTCCGGTCTCATAAGGTTTGGTAAGTTCACTTTGTTCCCTCTTGAAATAGTGATTTAATTTTTTTTTTTCTCTAGGGGAAAGGTTTTTCTGTCTCCACAAAGAAAGCAAACAGCTGCATTGTTTGCAGAAAGCTGCTTTTGAAGGCTGTTTTATGTTTACTTAGTACAGACACCAGGCATGGGGGCGGGGAACTGATTTTCTGCCACTTGAGCTTTTTACTCTCTAAATCTACAGCTGTAAAAATACATTTATTTAAGAGGGATTAGGTCTGGAGACTGTTGGTATACCAGCTAATGGGATGTTCAACTGCTATTCTACTTGAAAATAGCAGCTAGCACCCTTTCTGAAAGAAAAGGCTGGCCAAAGGATGTGTTTCATTGTTATGATTTTCAGAGGTTGCCCTGTAGCCTAACTTTCTCCTACGTAATTTTCTGAATTGCAGAAAATGAGAGGAAATTGCAGCCATGTAGGTTGGGAGGCTGTTCAGAATTTCTGCAGGAGGGTGAAAGGTCATGTGCAGGGAGTCTTCTGCAAAGGCAGACCATGGGATGAGTGTGTAGAATCTCTACTTTAGTTGTGCAGGTGGGTGTTGTACTGTGGTACTTTATATCGCAGGAAAACTAATGCTGTGGGGATGAATTCCTGCAGCTTTTCTTACTCTAGACAGAAAGCAATATTTCTGCTACAGGGAGTTCTGGGTGAGTGTCAGCAATGATCACTGATATCTGCTGTTGGCTCAAAATTTTACACAGGTGAGACATAAAAACCATTGTTGGAAACTAATGGAGTTTTGGCACTGCAGTACTAAATGGCAAGTTGCATTTCCTGGCTATGTTGAGCTTATCAGACTGGTCTAAAGTGGAGATAAAGTGGGACTTCAGCTCTAACCACGTTGGAAGCGATCAGTTCTCTGCATCTCTAGCTTACAGTTCTTGCCTATTGTGAGCTGGAAGAACATCTGAAAGGATGCTAAGCCTCTGATACTAGTTTGCTGGGTGCTTTCTGATGGATCGGTAATTCAAGTGAACCAAGTATGTCAGCCTCTGCGGATGAAAATCAGAGGTGACTACTAACAAACCTGTTCCCTGGTCTGTAACAGGTACTGCTTGGGGCATGCAGTGTCATTACAGCTGCCACCCAGCGTGGCTGGAAGAACTGGATACACTTCAGGCTCAGGTGTTGTGCTCTTGGTGGTTAGTCCACTGTTAGGCCCCATGCCCTACTTTTATGCAGGGATTTAGCTGGTATGCTGACATCTGGGCAGTCCTTAAAAGTCAGTATTTTTATGTAATTTCAAACTTTTGTCCAGGCAGAACAGGCCAGATCATTTGCTTTGTTCCCAGTAAAGTTTATCTTCACTCCAGAGAGCTGAAGTTCAGGCAGGTGGCACAGCTGAGTCTTCCTGGCTGTGAATGCTTCTACTGATCAACTGAGATGAGTTAAATGATAAAATATGTGCCCTTAGCTCACTCTAGTTTGCTAATGTGATATGAGTGTTACAACCGCTATAAAGCAGTATTTCTGTGTTCTGTGGACTGACTGCAGTTGCAGGGGATCAGTATCTGAATTTTCAGTGATGTGCATTAAACCAGCTGCCCTTTGATTTGCCCATTCCACAGACTGATTGAACTTCTGTTTTGCCTCTCTGCAGGGTTTAATGTGCAGGAGTAGGGTCTAATTCCATTGATGAGAACACCAGAAATCCCTTTGACTCTCCATAGGCTGGATACTTTTTGTACTCTTCCTGTGGCACTTCATTCTTACAGATTTTGGTGTTTAGCTTTAATTTCTGGAAAGCATTGGACATTAGTTTTTCTTGCGGAGATTTACCAGTATTGGGGACCTGAGCATGAAATATGGAGTGGGTACTCTGAACATCCTTCTGAAGATAAAAAACACCTGTTGTGTAACTACCAGTGACTGTAGAAGGCTGTACAGTTCCTTCCAGTTGTCTCCTTCTGTATGTCGCACTTGTGCAGTGGCTGCAGGATTAGACTCAGGCAGCAAAGATTGTTTTGTGGCATGGTGGACAGCATGAAAAAATCAAATGGAGGTCTGTGACCCACAGACCAGTACCAGTATCCTTGTGGAAAAACACTTGAAAAGAGCAATTCTCTGTGTTCTTACAAAGATTTTTTTGTACCACATTAGTGGTCAGTAAGTGCCTGTGTACTAGAAGTTTGTCGCTGGAGTGAGTTAAAGTGTTGCCAAATCCCCCAAATATTATGCTGAAATTGGAGTGGAGTTAGTACAAAGGAGAGGTAACAACATTCCTGACTTATTTGAAGCTGGAATCAACCTAGCAACAAAACTATGTAATACTGACATTGAGAGGAGGTGCTTCAAAGACCCCCGCCATGTCCAAGACTGTAAGCAGAGGTGTCCTTTGGGTCTATAAGCACGGGTGCAGTCATCAGCCAGGATTTGCCCTCAGAGATTCCCTACAAAGGGTAGGCTTTTTCCCTGCTGTGGATATGCCAGAAGCCTACCAAGTGCCTTTCTCGAAGTATATCTGGGAATTCATGGTCTACCAGCCAGATGTGCATGCATCTGCAATGCGTCAGTGCCAAGGTGTTCCAGCCAGTAGGATGCACTGGGCAGGGAAGGGTGGCTGTCCTGTCTGATGAGTTGGGCACCCCTCTGTGAAGGAGTATCTGTGGAGGTCCTGCCAGTGAGTTAGAGCAGCACCTGGCAGAAGTCAGCGAGCCCATGCTGGCTGTACGCTGTACTGCTGGTATGAGCTTCAGTTTGTAGGGTTTTGTCGGCATCTGCTTCTGCTCTTTGGTTCTCTGTACTGGCCTTAAGAAGCACTGTTGTCCTGTTGTGATACTACAGTGTGATCATCTACAGAACTCAGTGTAACAGGGGTTTTTTTTGTTAGTCATGTTGGAGAATTTTTTTTGTAACACAGACCTGCATTATTAAGAGACATATTTTTAATCTGCAATATGTTGTAATGATAGAATTTACCTTAGAATGAGACTTAAAGATGACATTTTTTCATCATCTCAAAGCTCACATCCAGAATTTTTCATCTAGTCCTATTCCAATGTAGGACTGGTCAGAGCATTTCCTGAGGAAGTCCTATGTTCCTAGTACATTTATGGATTTTTGGTAATCTTGTCAGTACTGTTTGCAATCAGACCTGCAACTCTGAATCTTAGGGCTAGGATACTGTTACGTGGAGCACCAGAATCAAAAGCGTGTGTGTTCTCAATTTAACAGGTGTTGCAAAGAGTGATTCTCTTGGGTTGCGTTTGAATCAACTGCTAGTTGTCCTCTTAATGCTGATTCTGTCAACAGAGTATATTCAGGTACATAAATCAGAATTAATTTAATGTGGAATAAATAAGTTCCTGTGCAGACACTTTCTCAGGATTCAACTGCACTTAATTTGAAGTGGCCTCAAAACTCAGAAGTAAATGAAGATATGCTGAATTAATTCTGGAAAAATGGTTTAATGACACTTAACTAATATATTGAAAGCTTACCTTGGAGCTTAAAGATTGAGCCTTGCTGGAAGGGTACATGTACCAAGCCTATACTATGCTCTTATTAACTGCCACCAAAGCAATTAATTTTTTAAAATAATCATAATTAATATTTTTTAGTCCTTTGTGCTCTCATACTTTAGCAAGACACACACTTAACAGATCTAATTCACAACAATGTTGAAAGCTAGGTGGTTGCAAGATCTGAACACTATCTAAACAACAGTTTTCCATTTACTTCATCTAAATGTTGACGCTAGCATCCATCTTAATTACTTACCTTCAAAGGAATGAGCATTTCTTCCTTGCCTGTTAAGTGCACAGCACTTTCTCCTACAAGTGATGTTGACTGGACTTCAAAACAGAGGCTTTCCTTATTTGGCAGCCAGCTTTTCACCATTGTAAAAGTAAATATGGAAAGAGGCTTTAGGGAGAAAGGTTGAATTGTATGGTTCATTCTTACTCGGAGGGATCTTTAAATGATTTTTCAAAGCCTGTTACTTATTCTCAATCTGGGCTGTCCTTGCTCTTGGAATTTCTGGGACAGAAAATAAGAGAATCATATTGCAAACCTATTTTTGTGCTTTGGAGCTGTGAGATAAGAAACAGTGAGTCTAAATATGAGCTTATTGAGACCCATGAGATTTTGGCTGGAGTGCATGGGGTAAGAGAGAAGGCAATGGGTTGTTCCATGGAGAGGCTGCAAGGTCACAGAGCGCAGCCTCTTGTCTTTCCTATCTTGTTGCCTTTTATGTTTTGAATGACAGACCCTTTCTACTTTTTTCCTGTTTTTTTTTTTTTTTATTTCACTAGTTAATGCCTGGCCACAACATCTGTACTGTGTACTGCTGCTGCTACACAAAGGGAGCTTCTGGCTTTGCTGAAGGAAGATGGCTTTCTGGACACAGCTGGGATTGCTGCTGTGGAAGAACTTTACCTACAGAAGAAGACAGACTGTAAGTATTAGCCCAAGGGTGTTTTGAGATCTTAAGTTACAGTGATGTAGCTTCCATGACTATACAGCTTTTCAAGAAAACTAGGGAAATAGCCTGTATCTTTCTTAATGTTCCTCCTCTAGTGATCCCTGGCTGAGCAACTGGTCTGGCTTTGGAAAGACCCTTTTCAAACTGGTGAAGAGTGGTGGGTGGACAGAAACCAGAGGGCTTGAAGGTGCTCAAGACTTCTGTCCTGAATTCCAGTGTGAGAGCGTTGGAGTACTGAAATGCTGGTGTTAGATTGGGCAGAGAGGGTGCGTGACTGCTGTGTTCAGTAACAAAGATACGAAATGAAAACCCATGCTGAGACCTGCTCTGCTCTGTGGGTGAGGCATTACCAGGCTGCAGGGATGTGCCCATGAGTCTTAAAACCTTTTGAATGCTGCAAGCTGCAACAATGGCAACAAAATCCTGCCGGTTTCTAATGGCGGAAGGGGCAGAGGCAATACCAGACATCTCCAGTCACTTCAATCATTGAGAGAATCCCAAACCTGTTATGTAACTTTACAACAGAAGATATGGATTAAGTGGCTGGCATGAAGCATGTTCTTGTATTGGCATGAAGCTAAACCCAGGCAACTGATGTTCTTCTGCCAAGGTGTATTCTGAGTGGCTAAAATGCTGTCCTCACCATCTGTTAAAGAGTGTGGAATTTTACCTATTGAGAATAGACAATATATAAGAAGAGTTTCTCCTTGTGATAAAAAGGGCACAGGAGTGTGGATCCAGTATGATGTTCTTAAAATTACTTTGCCTTTAGATTGAAACCTCATAGGATGCTATACCTCTTGCAAACAGCTAAAAGTCTGAGAAATTTGGTATTGAATGTCTAAGGGTTTAGGGAATACCTGTGTTGATCGAGGGCATGATTTGTGCAACAAAAGGCTTGTTCAGAGGATCTGGCCTGTTAGGTCTGACCCTGAGGAGGTATCAGTAGGGAGTATGAAAGGAATATGAGTTACTGAAGTGGTGAGTGGAAAGTGGTCTCTGATAAGATTTCTGAACCCTGCAAATGTCAAGATGTTTGCCAGCTGGTTGTATTTGGTTGTTTTAGAAACTCAGTATCACAAGGGGAAAAAGGCTATCATATTCACTGCTGGTAATGGTCACACTCCCTGAAGTCTTCACTCGGGTGTCTGAGGCTTGTTTATATAGGACTTGGGTCCAGTGGCTTCAGAGATAGAATTAGTCCATTCTTAAATAAAACAGACAAAAAGGACTCATGGCCTCTTTGTCTTTTCTTGTAGATAAACAGAGCTGCCAATTATGACAAAGTTTTTGTTCTGTGCGTTTTTGCCGTTCATGGATCTTGAGCTCTCAGGACAGGACTGCCCACGAGAGAGGTCATGGACTGTGTCAACTGCAAGGAGTGAGGCTTGTCTGCTCTCTGCATGTGGGTCACATCCTGGCCTTGTGAACAGCCTCATGGTTTAGAGAAATGTTACAAATGAAGCTGGGGAAGTAGTCTTAAAACTGGCTGTGATTCCTTAAGGTTGGCTCTTCTCAGCTATTGCCCATGTAACCTAGGCCCTAAGAGCTAAAAACACTCTTCCTATCTTGCTACTAGAGGTCTGACTTTTGCCTATTACCAGACTGCCTTTAAAAATTCAGGGAATTCTACCACGTTGTGGGACCTTCTGGAGTGATGTTTAAACCAGGAGGCTATTTCAGAGGAGCTGAATTTACACTGAGAATGATGGCTTGGTATTTTTTTGGCAGAGTTTTCTGAAAATATTAGAATCATAGAATCACTGAGTTTGGAAAAGGCCTTCAAGATCATCAAATCCAACCTTTGTCTGAACACCACCACACCAACCAAACCCTAGCACCAAGTGCCATGTCCAGTCATTTTTGAACACTTCCAGGGACAGCAACTCCACCCCCTCCCTGGGCAGCCTCTCCCAATGCCTGACCACCCTTGCAATGAAAAAATTGCTCCTGATGTCTGACCTGGCCCTTGACACAGATAGAGGCTATGTCCTCTGGTCCTGTCACTAGTCCCCTGGGTGAAAAATCTCCATCTTGCTATAACCTTATTTCAGGTAGTTTTAAAGAGTGTTTCTCCAGACTGAACAATCCCAACATTGCATCAGGTGTGAGAAGGTCTGAGTTTAGCATGCATGTCATGCCAAGGTTGCTGTAGGCTTACTGGGCAGCAGAGGTCCATTCACATCCCTCGGTGGTGCCAGAGAAATGCGATAGGGTAGCCTTTCTGGATCTGCTCAGCTATTTCTTGGTACCTTCTAGTAGCTGCTGTACTGATTTCCCGTCAGGTATCCCAGAGGGCATCAAACTGCTCATATTCTCTCTTCCACGCTGATTATTAGTCAATTCATAATGGAGACCTGGGGCATGGCTTGTTTTTGTGGGGCTCCTCAGTTATGCGGTGGTTTTCTCATTAATGGTTCTTATTTGGTATTTACCTGAAGATGTCAGGAGGAGAAGTCTACTTAACAGGAAATGGCATAGAAGAAGCAGAATATCTGCTCTCACTGTGCTGTTATCACAGCTGCACAGTTCTTCATCTCTTTGTTTTCCTGTTAGGAGACTGTTGTCCTTGAGTTGGGTTGTGCTGATGAAGGCTCTCTCCCATTTGTACTTACTGAAGGTGTAGCCTAGAAATAGTTTGATCCTTACCCTTCTCGTGAAAAATGTGGGCTAGCCTTGGCTTCCCGCTGAACCCCCTCGTTGGCTGCTGTGAGTTTGGGCTGCATTGCGAAAGCTGGGTTCAAAGCTCACTCTGATGTGTGCAGTTCAAGTGTTACTTTATACTGGATAACTTCCAACAGCACTGGAGTGGGGGGAAGGAGCTCACACAGGGAGAGAGGAAAGAAAATCATGTTCAGGGGTCACTGTATAAAAACATTTCTTTCCCTGCTTTCTTGCAAGTGAGGAGACATCTCAAAAGTTGCATGGAGAGACTGGTCAGCTTCTGGGAGCTCCCGCCTTAAAACTGGGCCATAAAGGTGGGAAGAGGAGTTGACAGTGGGATGGGTTGATGGTCTGCTTAGTTCTTGCTCAACAGATTTCCTGTTGACACAATGTAGAGCTCAGTGTTTAATGGCATCCCGAATCAGGCAGCTGGTATAAATTTGGCATGCTTTAGGGATTAACCTTGGTAAAATCAGGACAAATTTGTTCTTAGCTGAATTCACCTGCTCTGTGCAAATGGATGTTCCTTCTTCAACTCCAGATGGAGCAGGGATAGGTGAGGGATTAGGTGCTTGAAGATTAATTTCATTATTTTACCAGGCTGATTGTTACAGCACCAAAGTGGCAGAGGAGACTTGATTTTACAATATCTACTTGGACTGAATCTCAGTGAGACATGCTCCCTTTTAGTGTCTTTGTGTCCTTGTCTGGAAAGGCCAGAGTGGGTGAAAAGTGCTGTCACAGCAGGGTCAGGAAGCAGTAGGGGAGAGAGCTTGCTGACCTTTAGAAGCAAAGGAAGATAATCCAGTTTTTGTTGAGCAGCACAAGAGACTTGGCTGAGGAGTCTCTACTGACATGCACCTGACACTGTGATCTTGTCCCCGTGCAAGCCTCTGGTGCAGCTGTTGCCCGCTGCTCCCACAGTGTAGCATTTTGGTGCCTGCTATGATGCCTGCCTTCAGCTGTAAAGGCGCAGCTTGGTTGGTCTGAGCTGTGTCCCGCCTTTCTCTATCCTCCCTGGGCCTGTGGATGTGCCAGGCTAGGTGTGTTGTGCGCGCAGCGCACGTGTGGTTACCTTTGTGATTGTGTAACCGGGTGTGTGGAAGAGGAGCTGTGTGTGCAAGTGGCCAGTTCCCCCTTCAGCAACAGGGTGCTGGGGCACTACTGTCACCCCAGTGTGGTGTGGCTGGGGCTGATATTTCTCTGAGCAAGCCGTGGCGTGAGCTCGAGGTTAGCATTTTCTCACTGGGTCTGTAGCAGTTGAAGGGCTGTGAGTGGCTGTCTGTCCACACTGGTCACCCCAGGAAGCCTCCATAAGCCCACCTGGCACTGCTCTTACCCAAACAGTGTAGCAGCAGTTGCTTGCCTACAGCCCGGATGGCAGAGGGCTGTGATATGTGCTAGAGCATGACCATTGATGCTGGAAGATGGAATGGACTTGTCCTGGTTTCACAGAATGGACTTGTCCTGGTTTCATGGCTGCTTTTCTGTCAAGGGGAGGAAAAGTGCTATGCCATCCTGGCAGTCACTATAAGAATATCCTGAAAACAGGAGTAGAGAAGTTGTCACTGTCCTGGGTCTAAACATCTTTGATCTCTGGGACTCACAGCACTGTTTAATGCAGATGGAAGCAGGCTGTCAATGATAACGGCGGAGTGTGTGCTGCCCCTACACTGTTTATTGTAATAAGAGACCAAAGATCCTGAGGCATCTTCCTGGCACCTCTGTTAGTGTGGTCTCAGTGGAGTTTCTTACCCAGTAGTTGTACGGTGTGTGCATGACAGTAACAAATGATGGAATATTCTGAGTTGGAAGGCACCCACAATGATCATCAAGCCCAGCTCCTAAGTGAATGGCCCGTTGGCAACCTTGGTATTATTAACACCATGCTCTAACCAGCTGAGCTCATATGCTGGGTAACAGTATTCCAAAATTATCTTGCAGAGACACTGGCACTTTTACCAGGAGTGCCTGGGAGACTGATGCTCAATTTTTATGCCTTCTAAATAGGGGTGCTATTTGCTGGTTTGTATCGGCTATGAAAGGTATCTGTGAAAAGCTATCCTACATCATTTCCTCTGCTGGATCAAGTGGCCTTTGTCTTAATGCCCTGTTTTTACAGAGTGAGCTTATTTTGAGGTACAGTAGTTACCTAGAAGTCTCTCACCTCAAAGTTTGCATGGAATGCCTTCTTCTAAGTGTTAAAGAGTTCAAGTTTAGCTGTTAAAGATGGAATATGCAAAAACAGCTTTGTGGGTGGGGATTCTGCCTCCCACTGGGTTGCATGTCTTACACTCTGGCTTTTAAGGAGAATGATGTAGACCTTTTATTAGAAAAGACTGTTTTTCAAGAAAAAAGGGGAAAAGATTTTTCTTCATTTGAGCAACAAAACACTCTGTTCTCCTACTAGTAATAGATGAGAAACATATGAAGTAGCAGCATAAAAAGTTTTCAGGTTTTCCTTGTCTGATAACTTACAGAAAATGCATGTTTGGGCAGACTTTCTGGAGTGGGAAAGTAGGGGTGTGGCTAGTAAAGCTCAAGTCTGGGAAACTTCACCTTGTGTCTCAGAAGCTCTAGCTGGAGAGTTGCTTTGTCCACATGCTCCTGTGGGATGTAACACACCTCAGTGAATTTTTCTGCACTTCAATTCTCTGTATAAGAATTTTTGTGGAACTATTTGATAGCAGGCCTTTTCTTCTTCTCATCTCATCCCTCTAAACTGAGTTCTTTGTTTATTTACCTTATACTCACTGCCTTTCCAAAGATGACCTGTGCCAGTGGGTGCTGCCTACTTTCAGTGAAAAACGTAAATCAGAACAAAACAAAAACTGTATATGAGCCTAATCTCAGTAGCTCTGCTTTCTAGATACAAATATATTTCTGCAGAACTGAAAGAGTAGGCATAGCATGCATCAGCACAGTTTCTATACCTGATGTGTTAGTGTAGAAGCTTAGTGGTCTGCTGTGAGGGTGGCGTGTAAGTACCCCACTACCTCAAAATATGGGATAAAAAAATTCAGCTCATTGCTAGAAAGATTCATTGGGAGGTTTCTTTCAGTCAGGGGACAGACAACTATGAAAAGAAGTCAAAAATAGCCCTTAAGCACATCCATTTTAGTTGAGTAACTGGCACATATCAATGAGAAAAAAAATTGTCATTCTTTGCAGATTATTGTCTGAAGTTGGAGGAACAAACTTCTTGATCCTGGAATGTGTAGGCAAAGCAAAGGAGACAGTGCTTACAAAACTCTTCTGGCTCGCAAGTGGACTGTCCTAGAACTTCTGTTCTGACCTTTATTTTGAATATGATGTCCTAATACTTTGCCTTTATTGTTTCCAGTTCCAGCTGCTGATCGAAGTTGCCTGGCCTCTGTTTATCTTCTTCATCCTGATCTCTGTAAGACTTTCATATCCGCCCTATGAGCAGCATGAATGTAAGTATCAAACACAGCAGCTGCACCCAGAATGCTTGTTGTTTCATGGTTAGAACATAATAATGCAGCTGGCAAGATATAGAGACCAATGGTTCCCTACTCCAGTCAGAAATCTGCAGGAGGGCTTCATAACTCCTTTGCTTTCAACTCAGGATCTCCAGTTAACTGATGATGTTGCTCCAGGGCTGTACATTGGTGCTCTTCTTCTTGCTTTTTCTCATTTTGCATTTATATGACCTGAGAATTTGCCATACAACTCTGACATATCTGTAAAACCTGCACAGAACCCCAATTTTATTTTTCTTTTTTGATCTGTGTGTGACTTAGCATAAAGGAGTGCTGTGTTCTGATCTCTAAGAAAGCAATCTTGTTTCTAGGTAGTAAAGTGCATTAATGTATCACATTAAAGAGCCTAACAGCAATTCCATTCTTCAAACAATTACAGTGTCAGCTCTGCGTTTAGTAGATTCAGCACTCATACACTGCTGACAAAAAAACCCCCACAATTCTATTTTGCTCTTTGAACCCTACATGGGCACATTTCTGCTTTTCTTTCAAAGGAAGCTTTTTCTTTATGAACTCCTATCTATAGGCCTCTTTGGCTGCCATTTGATTTAGTAAGCATGACTTGTTTATTAGCAGCATGATGTTATTTTACTGTGTCTGGTGACAACTGCATACTGCAATTAACTGATTGTGGAAGAGCTCTGTTTATTTTTCCTTAACCTGATTACTGCAAGGTAAGGTTTAAGGATCAGCAAAACATGTTTCTTAAGGACCCCCTTAAGAAAGGGCCCTCTTTCTTAAAATGAGGAAAGAATTCCTTTTTACAGCACTTACCTTGTCTTTGCAGTGGCTGGAGCATTCTGTGCTGTTTGCTGGGTGTTCCAGCTGGTATCTTTAAAAGCTGAGGTGTTGGAGTTTGCAGTTTCCTATTACACTTTGGACTCTGCTGATCTCATGTACTGCCTAACTTGCCTTCTTCAGCACTCAACAGCATAGTTGAGGCTTCTCTAAGTTAAATCTCATACTTTACATGGAATTTGAACTGTCTCTTCAAAATGAATGTTATGGTGACATTAGGAGTGATACCTGTAATATGGACATGAAGCTGAAGATAAGCAATAAGCACTCTTCTTAGCTTTTATAAATAATTAGCAACCTCAGTGGAAATTAATTTTAGGTATGGCAGGGCTGTATATAAACTCAAATCTAGCAGGAGCTGTGATTTTGTGGAACTATTTGGTTTGGTCTTGCTAGTCAGTAGCCTTCTTGTAAAGCATTTGCTCTGGCACCATGGTGTAATAAGTATAGCTTTGAGTCTTTCACCTGCAATCCTTTTCTCTTCCCATTTATGCTGGCTGTTATTGCTTTGTGTGCCTTCTTACATTACAGAGGCCAAGGCATCTGGTAACTTTTAATTCACTTCTATGGCTAATTCCTCTTCATTTTTTGAAGAGCTTCTGTGAAAAGGTTTCTAAACTGTGTTGTCTGGATTGGTTTCACTGAATGTTCACTTATGCTGACAGATGTGGATATGTTGTGAAGTGAAGCCAGTTTTGCTGATCTGTGAGCAGAGATAGGATAAATGAAAGCTTTTGGGTTGATGGTGAACTCTTTGGCAACCCTGTGGATGCCTTAAGGGAAGTAGGATTGTTATCTATAGTGGCAGTGTTGTATGCTGTTATGAAATCACTTGTAGGTAATGCCTGGTGATATCAGTAACGGAGCCATGTGCAAGTACTTTGTAGCCTCCACGTAGCCTCAGTATTTTAATGGTACTCATTTTCAACAAGCAAGTAAAATTTTCAGTTTCCTTTCCCTGTTTGTGAAGAACCAAGGATTGGACTACAGGGTTGTCAGGGCTTCTTGTTTCTTGTGGCTTGGCTTAGTGTGAGGAAGTTTTCTCTTAAAATGTGGAAGAGCAATTAAGTTTGAAGTGATAGTTATGTGGCTTTCACCAGACCAGTCAGAGAAGACATATTAGGTTGCTATTGGGCCAGAGTGCTGTCTTATGTCATGTAGGATTTCTTTGCTGTTCCTGTGGCCCTGCAAGGTATTCAAAATGCATTTTTTTGGTGGTGGGAGAGAGAGAATCTGACAAGAAGTAACTAATCTTTTCTGAAAAGATAAATGTTTGCAGCAATGTAATTGAAAATTATGTGCTGTTGCACTGTTTTCTGTGTATCTCATCTGATTTAAAACCGACAGATTACTGCTTTACTCTTGGAGAAACAAGCATCACTGTGTAAAAAGTTACTGTAAACTCCTGTGTACCATTCCTCTTTCTGCATTGCTCTGAACATTTTCTTGGAGTTACTAACAATGAAAAATTAAAGGCATGGAGGACAGAGGTGGTGATTCTCTGAGAAATTTTATAAGAATATGAAAGTCTTAGCATTCTTCTTCTTTCTCCCTCCTCACCTTCTCTCCAAACCCCTCAGCCAAGAAGAACAAAAGAGCAAAATGAAGCAAAAGTCAGACAGGTCAGGTGAATAGCTCTGCTATTTTAAACAGAGAAGTAGGAGCAAGAGTTCCCTGGGTTCTGGAAACAATAAACCTTCATTTCCTTAACCTTCCTTCCTAACTCTCCTACACAGAGTCCTTGGCTTTCTCGAAGGAGGGCTGATATGATTCCCACCTTCCTTCAGCCACCCACATTAATTAGCCTTGCTGTAATTTAACAGCTTTGAGACTACTTCTTTCTTGGGATTTGGTACTTCCATTGGGGTTGTGGAGGTAGGGAGCTAGCCCTCTGAGTGATTGCAGATGTGCTAGGAGGGCAAGGTAAGCACCAGAGGGGAGGGTGGGTGTCTGATCCTCAGAAGTCTTGAGCTTTGAGATATTGGGAAGGGGCATAACCTTCCTCCGGGGTTCCTTCCCTAGTGTGGGGGTGAGGAAGCAAGCTCATTGCAAAAAGCAGCCTGACACCTTATGTAGCGTGCAGGATTATGCAAGGGAGGCCTTTCTTCCCCAGTCATTGGGGCGTATGGGATTTACAAGTATGCAAGTGGCATACCGGTGAAGATCTGCCGTGAGTAGTTTGTTACTGCTTTGTTCTTAAACAGGATGTAAACTTTGGCCTATTGACTTCACTAGTTCTTTAGTGGAAAGGTTTAGACTTCAGCAAAAGAAGTTTGAAAGAGCAATGTGGAGAGTCTAATACAAGCTCAGTCCTTCTTAAGTGCTGGCTGTTCTGCTCTTTCGTAGCACTTTGGGGCAATAACCGGTGTAGGGTTAGCATTGCTCTTCAAATGCAATGCTACGTAGTAGAGGCTTTTGCCGTGTGTTTGTCTCCTAACCCTGTGTTTCTGTTCTAGGTCACTTTCCAAATAAAGCTATGCCTTCAGCAGGAACTTTGCCATGGATACAGGGGATCATCTGCAATGCCAACAATCCATGTTTCCGCTACCCAACCCCTGGGGAATCCCCCGGTATTGTTGGAAACTTCAATGCCTCCATGTGAGTCAGTCTACTTTTGCCTCATTTCTGTTCTTGGGGAAACATGGGGGAAAGGAATACTTGGAAATATTTATCACTTGTGAAATCTTACACTATGTGAGGGTTTTGCAGTTTCTACCACTTCTGAAGTACCAGATTCTTCAGTTACCAAGTTCATAGAGACTAGCAGACACAGTAGGTGTCCAGAATTCCCAAGTCCAAGCGTCTGAAGCTCTTGGTAAATGAAAAACTTTGCTTGGATAAGGACTGAGTCCATTCTCTTACCTGGGCTCAGAATTTGACCTCAAAAAGTAAGGTTTTTTAAGATGCTCTTTTTTCAGAGCATCTTTTTCCCTGGTTAATGAACCTCTGGACAGCATAGAGTCAGAGGCAGTTGAACAGGTTTAAGGAATACTCCTGATGTTGATTATCTATTACTGGCTAACATGGTGCAGGAAGCACACTTTATGGCCAGATTTCCTGTACCTTTCCTTACTTGCTACCTTCATGGTGTCAGGAAAGATGGGCTTAATGCAGAATATAATGTGTCTGCAACCTGGAGAAGCATTTGAAATGAACAAGGTTATTCTTAAATTATTGTGGTTCTAAGAAGCAGCAGTTTATAGGCCCAAGGAAGCCCTCTCCATCCTGGGCCTAAAAATGCTTTCAATGCAAGATGTTTCCAGTGTAACTTAGATGGACCCTGCATTAGTGATCATCTTTTATTAGGCTCCTTGGATTGTCACAGGCTAGTCATTAAAGGAAGTTTTTTGTGCTAGAGTGACATAACTAAAGGGGATTAAATTTGGAACTGGTATGTAAAACTGTATCTGTGGATGGTGGCTCATGTAGCTGGTGACTACTTAGTTGTTTTTCTGTTTTCCTGCAGTGTTTCCCGCCTGTTCTCGGATGCCAGGAGGTTACTGTTGTACAGCCAACAGGACACGAGTATAAAGGATGTCCAGAAGGTCCTGGGAAAACTACGCAGATTGGGAAATTCCTCTGGCTTAGGTAACAGCCTGATAGAAAGAGTCAATATCTGGTATTTCTGACCTGGTTAATTCCGCTTGCACGTAAATTTCAGGAACGTGTGTGATTATAACTTACAGCTTATCAAACCTTTTCCAGTCCTGCAGAAGTACCTTAAGCCTTTCCTGTGTCAGAGGTTTGTGTGCTCTTTAACTTATTTGCTGGAAAAAAAGAGGCGTGGTGCATAATGCCAAGAACAGCTGTTTTGGATGTGAAACTATAATCCTGGGCGCGCTGAAGTTAGTCAAAGTGCTTGTTTTCTCAAAGGAGTCGAAGTAGTGTGTCTTTTTGGAAAGCACTAGTTATTTTGATATTTCGTGGAGCAGTGAACACAGTGTAGCTACAGTTTAGTGTTCTACCCCCTGAGCTCCAGAGGTACGTATGCTGGAAAAACACAGATGGGGAAGAGCTGATGTTGGCCTCCAATTTACAAACTCAAAGTTAGTTATTATCTGACAATGAAAAATCCATTTCCCTTCTTGTGTTTGGAGGGGTTTTTATGTGTTGTTGTTCCTATATGACTGCTTGGTGTAGTGTATTCTGATATTGTCTGGGCCGATTTTGAATGACAGGGTACAAAGGAATACTCTCTGGGGAGCTTTCACAGCCCTATTTCCTATGAAAAATTAGAATCCTCCCATTTTTAGCTTGTGTGAGATGGTGTGCCTTCTCATCCTGTGCAGCTGAATGAGTGACTAGTGTGAGATCACATGGGAAGCTTTTAGCAGAGCTGGGACATGAAAGAGCTCTGTCTAGTCTCAGGAAATGTGGCCGATCTCTTGTTATTGCCGGGTCTCTGACATGGCACCTTGTACAAGTTTTTCGGCGTATTCTTCCCTGAAACATTATCTCTCTTGGCTGCCATGTTAGTGTGGCATGTATCTAGTGGAAGTGATGGAAAATAATGGTTTAGAAAGACATACAGCAGGAAAATAGAAAAAGGAGCACAGCCACTGAGGGTTTTTACCTACAGCCTTTATGCAGCATGTAAAGCTCTTTGGACATAGGTAGTATTTTAGTGTTCTGTGAAAATTGTCCTTGGTTTCACAGCAATATTTCTTATCGCTCATCATTTCAGGATGACTCAAACAGGCTGCAGGAAGAAAAATATCTGGCCTCGTATGATGTGGACAGTGTCACATGTGTACTGTGTACTGAGCACGCTTAAAGCAGAGATGGTGTTTTTGCATTCTTTTCCATGTTGCTCAGCACATTGTAGGTCACCTTGGAATAATCTGTACTGTTGGTGACAGGTTGGCAGATACATGCTGAATGTATGTGCAGGCATGGACTGTGCAAGGTATTTGTCTTGGATATTTTCTCCACCCCCCTCCCCTTCAGGGTTGTGCAGAATTTTGATGTGATCAGATCTGCATATAATACTGTGGTCTACTGACTCTGACCATTAGTTGCTACTTGTGTATAAAGGACACTCTTCCTAGCTGAGGAGCTCAGTATCCATATCGCTAGGCCTCCTCTCTTTTTACTCAGAACTGGTGAGTGGCATTCTCATGCTTTTCCTCAATCTACAGCAGCTTCAAAGGGGAGAGGATGCAGAGTGAACCCTTTGTGCAGAGATGGACACATAATGAACGCAGCCAAAATAGGTTAAGATGACTATTTCCCAAGGAGAGTTCTAATATTATTTTCATGGATATCTGCAGCTGTTTGGTTCGACTTGCTGTGAATAAGGTCTCTCCATCAGAATGACAGATGTTGTTACTGGTTTTAAACTTCTAGTGTATTTTACTCTTTGGTAGTACTACTTTTACGCTTTTTTTGGCAACTTAACTCTTCTAAAGAGGGTAGATCCTGGTGTGGTGTTTTATATTGAGACATGCAGTGAATGTCAGATATGGACATTTACAAGAACAAGCCATAAGTTAAAGTTCTTGCTGCTGCGAAGGTCTGAGGGGGAGGAGTGATTCCAAGAAGAGTTTTGCATATGGAATACTATACGAGCTGAAAGTCAGAAGGCTCATGTTTCTCTCCACTCTAAAGACTAGTGGACTGTCTGCAAAAATAAGCCTCAGACCCAGTCATCACAGATTATATTTCAAATGTGTAATCAAAAAATCAAGCCTCTGTGTCATTAGAATGACAGAATGTCCATTGTTGGTAAGGGTTTTGGAGAACAAAGCCTTTTTCTCTTTCTCATGAGCATTTACAAAGCCATCCAGCATGGTGGACCCTACTGCCCACTCCTTGGCTGTGTGATTCATTCTCTGACAGCATGCATGAAGCAGCATCCTCTAATCTTTGGAGCACTCATGTATTTATACTTAGCAGTGCTTAGATTCCTGTGCAAGGAAGGTAATCTCTCAGTTGCTGTTGACGATGAGGTGTGAGAGATGCAAATCCTCTTCACTCTGGGGCATTTCCTCCAGTGACTCTGGGAACCTAAGGAGACAGTAGTAGGAGTGGATGTCAGATGTAAGTGCACCACTCAGCCTGGAAGCACTGTCTTTATAGATGTGTTTCCCCCAGTAGCAGGAGGGCTAATCATCGATAAGCTAGTAATTGAAAATTTTGTAATATCCTGTATGTTTTAACTCTGGCTTGGACCTGAAGCCATGTGAATTGGTGGTGCAGACAGGTACAACTCTGCAGCTTCCCCAGTGGGATGGACTGTATGCTCCTTGGTGTGTGACATGGACTCTGTTGGAGTGTCTGTGGTTCCCTTGTCAC
This sequence comes from Donacobius atricapilla, assembly GCA_013397315.1. Taxonomy (NCBI): domain Eukaryota; kingdom Metazoa; phylum Chordata; class Aves; order Passeriformes; family Mimidae; genus Donacobius; species Donacobius atricapilla. The sequence goes on along the minus strand of WBMY01013075.1, from coordinate 96,068 downwards.
ACACTCTTGCCACTACTTCCTGATGATTTTGAAACAGGAGTTGATCTCTCATTGCTAGCACGTGAATTGGAGCTAATGCTAGTCATGCAGCGTTAGCTAATGCTAGTTGTGTCTGTATCTGGCTTCTCATGTCTAAATCTGTTCAGAGAGCATTTGCCAGTGTCCTTTCACTTGAACCTTCTTTAGAACAACCCTCACAAACTAATGATCAAGGTGTGATTCTTAGTCATCTAATCTGAAGTTAGGTATGAGATGAACCTTGGGGATGAGAGACCTACTTAAGATAGCAGATTGCTCATGCTGCTTGCCCAGGTATGTGCAAATCAGTGGCTTCTTTAAAGACTAGGTAGGACACAAAGGTTTTGTTCAGGCCACACTATTCACTCATTGCAGCAGGCTTTGTATCTTAGGCACTTCTTGATAAGGTGGGAGGTAATTCCTCATAACAGGGCTGTTTGTGCAGGAGTTTGAGGAGAAACAGCAGAGAAGAGCACTCTGTTGGAGAGAAAGATGCTATCAGTAGGGAACAGCCCAGTGCTGCTTCATGTAGCGGCGTTATTGGCCGGGATGGCAGGATAAAGGTCTAAGTGCTGGTGTGAGGGAGTTCAGCATATGCAGCTGTCAGGCTCTATGGGCACTGCTGTTGTGTGGCTGCTTCCAGCAAGCCCCAAGCAGGGAAATCTACGTGCAGGCATACACATACCATAACATAATCAATTTTGCAGGCAGGTGCCAGGTGCCCTCTCTGTTCCCACTTGTTACATCTCTGTCCAGCGATGTCACCAAGGTCTTTAACACTCATGATAAGGCAGAGTGCAAATCAGTACAGAGAGTCAAAGACCTTGGTGACGGGACTTTCAAGAGCATGACAAGGCTGCTGGGATTGCGAGCTGCAGTAGGTTTGGATCGCTGCTTGCAGGCACTTGAATTTGCAGCTGGCCTCAGTTTCATTTTATCAGGTTAAGTGTTTGAAAGAAATAAGCTTTTCTTCTGTTTTGAAAGACAGAGATACAGCTTGCTTTTGACTCTGAGGAACACTTTATTTCTTCCTTCTGTCTACAAGACTCCAAAATACTCTGTTCTGCAGTGCCACAGGGTAAAAAATTAACAGGTATAATTAAAGCTATCTTCTTTGGTTGTTGCTAAAAGTTGCAGATATAAGCCAGCCTGGCTAGTATTTCCTGTATTGCTCTTAATTTTCAGTGATCCCAAAGGGCATGTGTCTATTTTTCTTGAAGCCAACCCAACCCAACTAAACAAAAATGGAGCAATGAAATAGACGGAGGGAAACAAACATCGCCTAAGAAATTGCATCAGATCTTGGGCTATTATTCCACATGTGCCCTGCCTGTCCTGGTTGTTTGCTGGATTGGCATTGCTTGTGGTAGAAGAGACAAACATCATCTGGGTGGCATTCTTTGCTGATGTTGCACTCTGCTGCACAGAGAGATGTTGAGACTGAAGGAGTTTGCAGCCTGTCTGGTCAATGCCATTAGCATTTCTTTAATTTAACAGGTAAAGGATGATAGAGGGCTTGGGCTAAAGAACAGCCTTTGGAGAGGTTTTCTGGTGGCTTGTGTATTGCTGTATGAATACAGGGTGCTCAGGGAAACAGGATGTCATACATCATCTGCTAGGTGACATTAGGGTGATGGCTATCTCCTTCCTCATTGTCTTGTCTCTAACAAAATTAAACCCATGCCCTCAAGCTAAACATTCAGATTGATTATTACACCTGCCTACGCCTGCCTAATTAAACTAGTTTCCTCCCTGACTTCCTTCGGGAGTAATCCTAGCAAAACCAAGCCAGGCTAGAATGAAGACTAGCAAGCTATAAGTCCAGGCAGCCTTCATGCCCAGAAACACCTGCAAACAGCAGCTGTGGCAGGGTGGCATTCCTGTTGCTGCACGTAAGTACACACCTGGGTTCTCTGATAGTGTGCTCCACAGTGACATTCAGGTCCTTGCCTTTCCTTTAGGCCAGGGGAAAAATGTTGCCAAAAATGCTGCCCTGTGGTATCAGTAGAGAGGTCTTGATTTATTGGGGAAGGTAGGAAGGCTACTTGACCTGTGTTTTCAGTACCAGTTACCTTGCACTAGCCCTCAGCAGAACTCTCTAGGGCATTCCTGGCCTTGCCTCCCAGCCCGAAGTGTCCCTCCAAGAAGAGGAGCCTGGGTCTGTGTGGGAACCACTGTGATTTCTGCTGTGGTCAGATGAAGCCTCTCACAATGAGCAAGTGGAAGAAGTGGCCAGTACTGGGTACTTGGGTTGCACCAAGATTGTGGTGTGCCATGTTGATCAGGTAGGAGATTCAGGCACACATGGCAGGTCTCCCACATTTGTCTAATTAAATTTTTCTTCAAATCTCTGTGCTGCTGAAGAGGCGTCAACATCAATGTCCTTAGAGTTTATTTTTCTACATAAATGGAAATTGTTTAGGCAACTGCAGATCTTCTAGAAAAACATTGCCAAAATGTTCTTGGAAGGGCTCTTTAAGGCCCTTACTACAGGTTGTGGATGAAGTCTCTGTGAATCCAATGGGTCTATTATTTTTTTCTGTCCTCAACTGAAACTGAGAGGCTGACAGTCAAGAGATGGGTAAAGGAAGAAAAGATTTCTTGTGGCAGCATCGGTCCCAGATTTTTTATTGGGCAATTAGGTATATAGCTTTAATTAGTTAGGTGGCATGATATTTGCATAATTCGGGAAATAGCATCCTGTAACTACAATATAACCAGATACAAAATTATCACTTTCAATAGGGCCTGCTTCTGCTTTCCTTATTATTTGGAAGGCAAGGATGTGATTAAACTAATAAAATTGTCTTGACAGAGGTCAAGGTACAAAGGTCTGCTGTACTTTAAAATCTGTTTCCAGGAGAATCATACTTGTTTTCCATAGGACTCTTTATGAACAGTTGTTACTATATGACTTTGCTTAGAGGTTGAGATGGGTAAATACATATGGCATAATGTGTATTGCTGTATTCTGTTTCTGTAGAACTGGGCTTTTTTTTTTTTTTTTTTTCCTATCTAAACTTCCTTTATACAGGGATACTTTTGAAGACAGAAGTTGAGAATTATGCCACCTTGGATTCCAGGTAGATGTGTATAGATGCGGTAGAGCAAGACTGAAATCTCTTTGGAAGTGGAATTGAAAAAATATATGCAGTTTTACATTAAATCTGGCCTTGCTGTAGTGTCTGAACTGTACTAGGTGACAGGAGCTGGAGAAAAACAATTCTGAGAATCCTGTTGCAGAAGGTTGTGTGAAACCTGTTAAAAAACCACAAGGAAAACTGCAAGCCTGTCAGCATAAGGACGCACTGACAGTACGGTTACTTTAGGATTGGCTAAGCTGATGGTGCCAGTGAATGGTTTGACTGCGTGTAGGGAAGTCAACAGCACTGGCAACTGCAGTTAGTGACAGAACTATTCCAGTGGGTACCGAATTGCAATTTCTTAATTTCCTTCGCCTTTATCTTTCTTAACTTGTCTAGATAAGGATACAGTGATAAAGAAAACAAGAGTTGCTTACTGTGCTTGTTAATAATTAGTGTTTGCTGCAGAGGTAGGACCATCTTTAAAAGTTCTGGGTGTTTTCTTTAGTCTTTAGCCTTGTCTGTCAATGCTGACTTTTATTTCAAACCAGCTAAGGAAGTGGAGAGTGTTGAGTGAACAGTTAAACCTCTCACACTTTGCTATTTTCTCCTGCCTTGTATATAGCCTGGTCAGTACGGCCTGTTAATGTCAGGACTATGTTGCCAAAACTTATGCCGTTTTAGCTTCTATTTGCATTTATTTTCTGCTTTTCACTCTGAAAAATTCTGCATTTGTGTTCACTGACTTCTAGTCTCAGAATCTTGAGAAATTGCCTGATTTGTGGAAGATTGCACTGGGTTTTTTTAAGCTACAGTCTGAGGTTGGTTGAGACAGCAGGATCGAGACTTTCCACATTGAGCTTAGTGTTAGTAGTCCCCTATGAAATTTGTAACCCTGTTATCTGATGAAAAGTTCAGCTTTCTCAGGGGATTTTCATAGGCCTCAGCTCTCATGAGAGTGGAGGTTATGAAATTGCTCCATTTGGAAAAAGCCCTGTACACTTCTGTGTTTGATTGGTACTGAGGCCAGAGTGCCTAATTTGAGTCTGACCTCCCATATCTCTCAAGTTAATATTCAGCTTTGGAGCTGTCTCTGGTAATAATACATTTTATCTTCAGCATGCATTACAAACACTTATTACCTAATTTTTACAGCATTCCTTTAAGCTAAATAAATAAACAGCTGCCTTCATTCTGAAACACAGTAGGATGTGGCAGTTTTCAATGCAATAAAAGCTGATGGCTTTTAAAAAATGTTGATGGTCAATCAAGTTCTTTTTTACACAGGCAAGAGGACAGAGCACTGCTTGCCTGATTTTTTTTTTTCTTTTTGAAAATCCATGGGAGTCTTTCATGTTCTATTTAAGTATTTTTGGTCATAAAATGAGTGTTAATTCCAGGATCCTGACTAAAATGGAGCAAAATATTCTGCCACCTGTTGCTGAATTTCTTTGCAATTTCATTAAAATGTGACATTCTCCACTTCCAGCCCTGGAGTATTTCTGCTGTTGCAGTGTTTTATTTAGTAGTTGTGAATTATTTGAAATGTTTCTAATTCATTTTATGGATTTTATGCTTAGATGTGCCTGTGCTTTATTTTCAGAATTTCAATGGAAAAATCCATTGAATTACATGCACCAGCTGCAGAATTTAAAAAATAGGCATATGCTTACGTATTTACCGAGCGTCAATAATTAACAGAGTTTGTTAAAACTGCATATTGCTTAGGCCTGTGTATCAGGAATCCTCAGCTGATAAAAAATTGGTGTAGCCCTGAAAATTCAGTGGAATGTGGCTCATCTATTAGCTGAAGATCCTGCCCTAGCTTTTTTTTTATGCTGACCTGGCAGCATTCTGTGTGCTATGTGTGGGGGAGATGCTTGCTGTTCTGTGACACACATGCTCTGTAAACAGCTAGTTTCCTTCCCTTTCTAATTTAGCTTCAGTTTTAAGAATGGTGCAATAAAAGACCCTTTAAAAGGATTTAAAATAAGACCCTTTCCGGTGAGATTTGGTGTTGTGTAGTTGTTTGTGGTTTTGCCGTCCCTGAACCTTTCCGTTCTTCTAAACATATTTTTAGAGGAACATACTACCTGAGGTAGTATTTAGGTGTGTTTTTCTTGACATTGTCAGAAGGTTTACTTAACCACAGCCAGTCAGAACTTAATTAGCATAAACTATAATATCTTCGGAGGTCTTTTCCTTGTAGTTCTCTATCTATTCTAACAAGTGCAGCTGAAATGTAACTGGACCATATTTGAAGCTGACTGAATAGATATGTGCCAGAAGGAGATTTGCTGATGGGGCAAAGACAGCTTACTGCAAAGATAGCAATATCTGAAGTCTTAGTGCCTATTCTGGATTGTGCCAAACACCTCCTTTGGAAAGCAGTACTGCTGCCTACCCAACAAAAGCTACTTCAGAGCAATAGGGGGGAAAAAAAAGTAGTTTTGACACTTGAGACGTGGTATGGTTGTCAATTGTCCCAACATTTTTCATTGTAGCAAAAGCACAACTCTGTGACAGCATGGTTTGGAGCCATCACCTGTGGTTTTACCCTGCTCTGTTCACGTGTTTCCTGCCTAGCAGGTGGGGAACAGTGGTGCTGTAAAGCCAGAGAACAGAAATCTAGACAATGAAGTAGCCATTTAAGGCCCCAAGTGTCTTCACCTCCCTGGTCTTTTTCCTTCTTTTTCATGTTATCTCTGCTGCTACCTATAAGTGCAAGGAGTTCTACCAGTGTATCCATAGAAATAATGCATAAGACCTCTCCAGCAGTACATATTCCATTTTCTTCAGGTAATTGAGTGTTTTGTGACTCTGGTGCACAAAATCAGGCTCCTAAAGTACCAGGAGGCAGTGCTCTTCTCTGTGCCTAGAAGGAATCCAGTCCTCTGTGTTAAACAGGGTGGTGCAAATGCTCCAGGGTATATTTTCAGCCAGGAAGTTATGTCAGTACCAAAGGGAAGGACTGGTTAGTATACTGACAGCCCAATAGAAAAGCAGCTGGAAGGATGAGCTCCTGAAACTACCAAGGGAGAGTCTGTTGTGACCATCCTGATGTTGTGTAGTATAGTGTCACACTTAGAATATGAGAGACATGATTTGCAGCCAAAACTTCATGTGAATTTGGGCAATCATTATCTGCTAAGCATTTGTTTTTCAGTCTTTCCCAGAGTGAGAAAGTTCTGCAATTGTTTTAAAGAATTGTTGCTCAACAGTCTGATTTACAGTAGTGAAGGCCTTGAATGGTTGCAAATGTTGCCCTAAACTAGGTACAGAAAACATATTTTCTTTAGTGCTGAAGTTTGAGGGTTTTAGTCCCTTCCATTGGACTTGAGACTCAAAAGCAAACCTAAACAACTATCCATAAGGGTGACTTTGCAGTGACCAACTAAATTGAAATGTTGGGAGGTTGAAATAATTTAGATGTAGATATGTTTTCAGTGAAAGTAGACAGTGTTTCTGGTTAAACTAAGTGCTGTATAATGATTGGCTTATTGCTGTTATCTTAAACATTTTTCGATTGGTTTTATTCTTTGTTCTGAAGGTGGCTTAAGCTGCAGCATGCTAGATAAAGGAGCATAAGGACTTGGCACTAAAATTCAGAAGTGTCAGGTCTTTCTGAGCATGGAAAAAGTAAAAGCTACTATGATCTGCTTACTACAGACTTGGTATCTTGCTAAACTTTAGAATAAGTCAGATGTCAGTCAGGTTCCCCGAATCTGTGACAAGTAAGAGGAACAGGTATGTGGCAGGGTGAGCCTTCACACCCAAGGGAGGGGTAGCTTTTTCCCTTCTCATCAGCCGTTCTGTAAAAGGAGGAACAAATACAAGTGCAGGACAGTCAGGGTGCTTTGACACTGGAAAGCTCTGCCTGCTGTTCTGCTTAAGGTTCATCATTACCCATGCCAGTTTCATGGGAGAAGCTCTTCAAACTGGATAGATGGTGCTGTGATAATTTTCAATTAGGAAGATGCTGCTGGATTCATTCTGCCTGCTTGTTTTGGGGGTTCAGAATGATTCTCATATTTGTGACTTCTGGTTTCATTTGAACCAGCATCTCATGGATGCATGCTTACATAGCCATCTTATGAAAACACTTCTGCTGTTAGTAATGGCCACTTAGTTAAAATGTCCAGCCCTGCTTTTTCCTAAACTTACAATCGCTTGCTCAAGTACAAGGAATTCTGGACAGGGTCCTCCTTGGTCACAGCTTAGTCTTTCAAAACTTCCGCTTAGCTCCATGCATTTTTAATACCATAGCGCCAGTCTGTATGTGCCTATGCTTGCCATTGGAATCGTGGTATGTGACTGGATGTGACTATAGCGTTTGGTTTTCAGTCTCTCTATTGCTTGAGGGTTTTTAATGTATTTTACTTTCTGAGCTGATGTTTTGAAACCTCTAAAACCTGTATATTATCCAGGGCATAATATTCCTAGTGCAGAAGGAAGAACCCATCTTGCCCTGAGATGGGTTTGACCTTTGTAGGGCCTTCTCTGTAGTTTATACCATGCCTGAATGTGTTTGGTTTACCACTCCTGAATATAATTTTGCTCTAATAATGAGGTATTTTATATCATCACATCTGTGGTCCATCATCTGTGACTGACAAGCCAGTTCAGAGGCTAAGAAATTTGCAGCTTGTCCTTATTTTGTGAACATTAACAGGAGAATTTTCAACCGATTATAATGCCATGCAGTTAGGAGATCTGCTTCTGAAAGCAATACAATGACTATTCGTAGGGTGTTTCCTTTAACCCTGCTTAGTTTTTTTGCACTGTGAGATGTCTGTGTAATTTCGTTCTGTTTTTTCACTGGCAAGCTCTATTTTACAGTTGTCAGTGCAGATAAAAGAATTTGCCTTGCAGTGGGGGAAGCAACGAGGCTATCTGTTCTGAGCCATAATGTGGGGCTCAGGGAGATGGTTGGGTGTGCCCCTCCTTAGGCAGGAGCTCTGCAGGCTCTGCTCTGCTGGCAGGGCTGTGGTGACCAGCCTGAGGCTTTTGCCTCTGCCTCTTGGCTTTCTGACGCAGTCTTTCTCTTGTCGTGTGTGTCATACAGGAAGAGGGCCTGATGGCTTTCACACAAAACAAAGGGATGTGTTAGCCTTGGGTTTGCTGCTGGCTTCCCACGCAGGGCAGAGGTGGGATCTCAGCTTAATGGGCTCTGCGTGCCCAAAGTCAGTGCAACCCCAGTGAAGGCCAGCTGAGGACTGGTTTGTGTATGTGCGTTAGTGCATGCTGAGAGCTGTGCTTTCTGCCACGGTAATTGTGCTGGACTTTTTCTATATTTAAAGCTCTTCCAAGCAAAAATAGTGACTTAGAGAAGAATGGAGGTGGTCCCAGGGTCACAGTCTTGTGATGAGAGGGAAGACCTGGGCTTGTTGCACAGTATTTCCCTTTCTCTTAGGAGAGATGCTAGCTGCTGGACATGGATGGCAGGCTGCCTCCTCTTTACTCACATCACCATTTGGCATGGCAGATATATGAAGATGATGGGCCCTGGTTAATGGGGTGTTCACACTGGTATTATCTGGTGTCTGCAGAGGCAGCACTGTTTGATGTGTGACGGCTTCAGAGCAGAGTGCGGTAAGCCTGCTGAGAAAACAGGCCAGGCCATAGCTGCAGAATGAAGAGCACTTTGACTGTGAGCAAATTAGGCTTGTATTTTCACACAAGTTGATCCTGCACAACAGGCCTGCTGAGCTGCTTGATTTCTTGTAAGCAAATCAGGGTATGCCTGTCCAACTTTTTCAGAGGACAGTTTAGCTCTTGCCAGCATTAATAGGTACACAGGCAGCTCTGAGAGCTGGTTTCACCTCACAGGGGGGAAGCTGCCCTAGAGGAGAAGAATCATTAAAACATCATAGCTGCTAAAAAAGCCAAGACCAAAAATCTTTAAAAATATTACTTTATCATGCTTTTTGGAAGTGTTGCCCAAGGTTAGGAGTATAATGAAAGCAGGTAATAACTTGTTGCCTTGCCCAGCACTGTGAAAAGTTTGCTTTTCACGTTGTCAGTCAGGGTCATTGGCTCAGTAGGGTACACTGCAGTAGCATGGTTCACCATTAGGAGCTTGCTGTTTCCTCTGGATGGTTGTCAGTTTACTCTGGATAGTGATGAAATTAAAGCCATTTAGTCTTTGGTTCTGCTGTTGAAATTGAGAGTCTGTTTTTATTTTTATGGGAAGTAGCTTCAGACATCTTTTGTCAATAAATCACAGTGATAGGTAATGAGTGTGAAAATCAGTCCAGGTGTTCAAGTGTACTTGTCACCTACTCAAGAGGAATATTTCCCAGATAATGAAAAATTAGTACAAACTTCCAGTGTACAAGGTAATTCTCTGGCAGCATTTGATTTGCCTGCGCTGGTCATCTCACCATGTGGGGGTTTCCTAAAAGACAGGTTTCTAGCCAGAATCTTTGCAATGGTGCTACCAGTAAATGCTCTCAGCTGCTGGAGCTTCTGCTCTTGGTCTCAGCTTCAGCATCTCCACGGCCTTGTGTTGTCCAAATCTCCTGTTGCTGGAAGTATGATCAGTGAAGATGCAGTGACCTGAGTGAAGCAGGCCTGTGTGACCAGGGTGCCTTGTGACCTTGTTCTCCAGTCACGCCTGGGCACAGTTTTGCACAGATTTGACAGCCAGCTGTGCAGTCAGGCTGGGCCTTCCCTTCCTGTAGAAGTGCAGTTTTACCTGAATGGGGATTTGTCAATCTGAAGTCTTTGAACAGGAATGAGAAAGTATCTCCTTTGCTTGCTTGACATTCTTCCTCGCTTTGCTCCTTCTGTTAATTGGTGGAGGCAGGTGCTGAGCTGGGAAACCACTTCTCTTTTTTTTTTTTTTTGTCTCCTTTGTGCACTTGCGGAACCTTGCTGATTCCAAAAAATGAAGCTAAAATGTCTCATGCCTCATTCTGTCTCCCTGTTCCATCTTGCTGTGACGCCTTAGTTGCTGTTACAAAGATGATTGGGTTGCCCTATGAGCAGTCTCTATGGTAAGAAATAAGGGTCAGAATTTAGTACCAGCTTCTGTGTTGGGTTGATATTTGACTATGATGAATACAGGCTTAGTCAAAGGCTAGCAAGTCTCCTCAACTGCAATAGATATAAAGAAAGTAACATAATTGTTTTTGCTCTTGTACGTTTCATCAGTAGAGAGAAATCTCCTGATGACAAAAAGTCTTGTCTGTAGATCAGACATATTGCCCTGCTCTCCTCTTAGCTACTGAATTAAATTAAGGCATGAAGCTTCTTCTCTTCATCCCTTCATTTGTTTTTTATAGGGAGTTAAGGTATGTGAAGCTGGGAAGTAGGTCTGACTTGTCAGAGTGTTTTTACTGAACTTATTAGCTTTAAGTGGCTGAGAAACCTGGTATATTGTAGATTATGGGCGGAAACCCCACGAATTAACATGAGACTTGGTGAGCTTTGTACTCTGCAGTTGTTTGAGATAAATACCATTTGAATGCCTTTTATTTTTATAACATACTGTTCGGGATATGAAAAACATAGCTACAATTTCTGTGGGGTTCTGTTTTCTCACTCTGCTGTTTAATTTTAAAAGACACTGCACCGTTAAGTTTCTGAAGGAAGGTATGAGACCTCTGTGCTTCTCAGTGAAGGAAGAAAGAATGGGAGAGAAGTTTAAGAGTCTTGTCCTGTAACCTGCCTCTAAAAGCTTTTTTTCACTTGTCTGTGGATCTTCCCAGTACTGTTGGCGATTGTCATTGTTCACTATGGGACCTGTTATGATCATAATTGTAGTAAGATTAGGAAATTAAAACTGATTCCCAGTGATGGCTTCTCTTGAGCTTAGATCCACCTTTTGAGCTTGTGAAAGTAACTGGGGATGTGTTTCTGGAATGAAGAAACTAAAACTCTGTGGCTTTCAAACTACAAATACTTCCTTCACTGCACAATTAGTGTTCAGTTCTGGTCCGCGTGGAACCAGAGACCCCCACATAGCACTGATTTTCTATTTTTTTATAATGCATATTTTTATTTTGACATTCATTTTAATCAATAATATAGCAAGCATAGAGGTTGTTTTTCTTCACTAATTCATGTGATTGACTTGAGCTCTTTGAATACATTTTTTGGGTTTCGGGTTTGTTTTTTTTGTCACAAAGATTTGATTCTTAGACAAGGACTGACTGGTCTACCACTGTGCTCAGGCATGAAGGTTCTGGAAAAGGTTAGGTTGTCAGTAAAATATAAATTTTAGGATGTAATACAGTGTTACAGTGGGAGATGCTCTGTGATTCGAAAATCCGAATTTCTGGTTTTGATGCCCACAATGCAGCCCAGAATGCAGGTTCATTTGAGCTGTGTGGAAATGAAGGACAGCTGTGCCTTTTGTGGAAACAGTATCTGTTAAATGCTGCCATGTGTGATTGTCTAATCCTGACTGGTGACTTCAGAGAGGAAGGGATGTTTTGTGGTTAAGGCACAAGACCTCCAGGTCTGTGAGTTCTCAGCTGTGCTGGAAGCTTCCTTATGTGACCATACAAAGGATCTTTCTCCCTGTCCCACATGGGATATGGACATCTCTTCTGCTTGTTTCATGTAGCTGGGGATGGTCTCCTGTTGCATTGTCATACTGGGCCCAAACTGGAGCTAATTACAACAAAGACATTTCAGCCCTGCTGTTGGTTTTGGGGGTTATTTGCATGGTTTATAAGCAAAGGTCTCTGTTGTCTGCTGTTGCTCCCTTGATGTCAGGACTGAAACTGCTAAAGTAGTCTGCCATGGGGAAAAGCTGTCTCAGTATTATTTCTGCTGACTATCCCACCTCTGAATCAGCAAAATGGTTCACATCAGATTTGACAGACTTTGAGTGTGTTTGCTCAGTCTGACCTCAAGTTTATCTCCCCATTTGTGCCTAGGGGCTTGGCTTGCTTGCTGGGCCCTATGGCTTCAGCCAGGAGGCCAAACCCTGTGCTGGGGTTGAGGGAGCCTACAGGGCTGCAGCTCCCTTGGTTTTCTGTTGAAGATGAAGGAGCGGGCAAGGAGAGGCTGCCATGTCCATGCCAAAGTACATGGAGAGATTGGTCTCCAGTGTGTTGCCTGGCATCGTTCTGTGCCCACCCGCTTGCAGTGGCTGCCTGTAACGATGCTCTTGGCCACTCTCAAGCAAGAGAGGGGACGTGCAAGTTATATCATGTTTGAGCTGACAGTTTGTCTTATGTATTTGAGTGACTTGATAGTGTGTCTAAATTTTTATGGCAGGAAAACATTGCAGTAGTAGGCCCGTGGTGGTAAAATATGTTCTTCCACTCCAAGTGTTTGTATTATTAAGTAACCTTGGTATTAGCCTTCAGAAAACTTGCCTGTTTCTTCTTGGATGGGAATGGCTGTTTTCAAGAGGAAACTCCTGTTAATTCTTGATTTTTTAAGGTATCCAGAGAAAGAATTTAGATGCGTTACAGAGTTTGGTGCTTTCTCTGGTTTCATGTGCAAGCTGTTATGCATGCCTCTGTGTTCGAGAGGGATTGCATAAGACACTGACCCACAAGTCTTGGGAAGTAGGAGCAGATGGGGTGGGGAGAAGATGCATGGTACAAAAGGCTGGCTGTGTGCTTAGGGCACTGCAGGCAGGACTGTGGTGTTGGGATTCAGTGCCCTGGTCTTGCAGAGCTTTCACGTGTGGTCTTGGGTAGTGATCACGGCTTCATGATCAGCTGTCTAGAAGTCAAGCACTGCCCTACAGTTCTGGTAACCTGGTTCTATTTCCTTCATTGTTTACTCCTTTTTCATCACATGGTGATGAAAATTTTTTCAGATGTTTGTGGGAGTTCCTTGGAAGGCAGCACTGATTTTCAGCAAATTCTAGTGCTGAGCAAGTCTGAAAGAGCTTGGCATGACAAAAAAGGCAGGGGATGAACTAGATGAACGCTCTACTAGTGCTGGGCTGGTTAATTACAGCTGTGAAAGGTGGTGATTCATTGTTACTCCCCCTCATGATTACAGGGAGGTCAGCAAGAATCTCAGTGTAGTTCAGGTTGCATTCCTGCAATTGCATACAGAATATCTCCCTGACCATGAAAATTATGCCTCCATATGGCACAAAACCTCGAAGATAAAATAAACTAGCCAAACCAAAAAGCATCTCATCACTGAGGAAACAGAAACTGGAAGAATTATTGCTTGGCTACTTTTTTTTTTCTTTTTTAAGGCATGTTGCCCTTTAAGAGAAGCTTGAAAAATATCTTAAGTAGGGGTAGATTCAATGAAAAAGCTTGCAAACATCTGATCTCTGCATGCCAGTGTGCCTTCAGTCAGCCACCCCTTTGTCCATTTGACTTTCTGAACAGTCGATGATCTCACCAAAAAATAAACAAGCCGCAGAAGTGTTTAGGGAGTTTGGCACATGTAGGAAGTAACCAAGGAATCGGGGTGGGGGAAGTTTTTTCCTCCACTTGCAGTGAAAGAGGGTGCGTTAGCCTCTGCTGGAAAGAAAATGACAGTTTTATGTTATTGCAGGAGACAGATCTTTTCCCAGCCTTTCCCCAGGAAGGGAGTGGGGTGATGGTGGATTTTGCTAGTGGGGTTTAAGTGGGGCATTTGCACGGCGTGTTCAAATGCAGCATTTTCATGAGTGGTCCTGCTGCGTGGGAGAGAGGAGGGCGAGGGAGAAACTTCTGACCCAGAGTAACCTCCGCCTTGCCTCAGCTGAGGCGGGTGATTTACTTTTTCATGTGGAACAAAAAGGCAACGGGGAATTTGTAACTGGATATGTAGATGAGGGAGCAATGACCGTCAGTAACCCCGTGTACTTCATGCCTCAAGAGCGGAGCGCGTGGTTCCCTCCCTTGCTGGCTCCTCCGCCAGGATCGAGCTGGGAAGCAGAAGTGGCGCCCGAACCGCTGGTCTCCCTGCCACCTCCGGTGGCACCCCGAGTCCCGGCCATCCTTTTCCTGATGGGGCCCATCCGTGACAGTATCACCTGCCCAAGCTAAGCCAGACCCACCCCCTACAAAACCAAAGCCAACCAACCAAAAAAAAAAACAAAACAACCAAAAAACCAAAACCCCCAAGAAACTGAACCCAAAAACAAAGCAACAAACCTAAGCCAAACCAAAAAACCTCTCCTGCGTAAGAGGTGGGGGAAAAGGTTGTTACAGCTGTCCCCTGTAGGAGGGGAAAGGTACAAGCCCCTAGTTCCTCCATATCATTGCTTTCTGTTTAGCGCTCATTGTTTTCTGTTATTTGCTCTGGGTTGCAGCATCCTGTCTTCCTAAAGTAGAAAATACTTCATGACACCTAGTTAGCTGTCTTACCTCACTCTGGTAAATCCTATAGGACTTGGTCTTTCACATCCTCCTGGCATAGCTGCTTTGCTCATCCCTTCTTGCTTGAGCATTGTGGAGATAGAATTGTCCTCTCTCTCTCTTAAAGAAACAGCAATGAAAACCAAATCAAAACTAAGCACTACTACCCCCTCCCCAGAAGCCCCCAACCAAACCACAGAACCAATCAACCAAAAACCAAAACCGAACGCAAAAACACCAAACAAAACCTCCCCCAGAAACAAACAACCACACACACAAAATCCCGCACAAAACCCCAAAAAATAACCCAAAACAGTATCAGCTGTGAGAGTAAGCTTCTGAAGATCCAGTTTTGTGGACTTTATAGGGTGCTTGGATTATGATTTCCAGATGGTTCTGCTCTGCTGTAGGTACAAACTTGTTTCAAACTCAAGAGCTGAAATGCTGATGGCTTGAGAAGGTGAAGCACTGGGGAAAGAAAATGGAAACAATGCTGCAAATGTCCTTGGAATTCCAAGTAGCTAAGATTGTTTCCTAGATCTGCATGCGCTTCTGTGTCATACCTGTGTGTCTGCATATGTCAGACTTTGAAATTCATGGTTGAGTACATCAGCTGTTAACATAATTAACTAAAGGGTAGTAAATCCCGCAGTGGTCCATGCACCAGCTCAGTCCCATATTCAGTAACAACACAGGGATTAAGTGCTAATGCTATGGTAGGTTTCAGATCAGTGGAGCAACTTGGTGTGCCTTGCTTCAGTGCATGTATGAACAAATTGACCTGAAGTAATGATATTAATGGGAGTGGGTTTTGAAGGTTGATTTTTTTTGTTGTTGTTGTTGGTTAAGGAGGTTTTCTGAGACCAAGACATCATGGATTTACATTTCTGAAGCCTGACAAGTTTCAGAGCACTTTACCAGCAGCTCCTCTTCCTTTTTTTCTATAATTTGTGTGATTCCCTCTCCCCCATTTGTCAGCTTGACTTTTTCTGTTCAGTGCTCTCACATGAATTTTCTTTTGGCTTTACTGTGACCAGAATTTTGCTTGTTTTGTCATTTTCCAGACTTGAAACTTCGAGATTTCCTGATTGACAATGAAACATTCTCTGACTTCCTCCATCATAATGTGTCCATGCCATCATCTGCAGTAGAGGATCTACTGGATGCAGGGATCAACCTCCAGCAGGTAGAGAGTACTTTCAACTCCTAACCTAATGCTTTTCTATTGTTTGTTTAGCTGTAGTGCCAAGATCCACAATGCTGGACCCCTCTGTGCTAGGTGCTGTAGAAACACAGAAGAAAATGTATTCCTTGCTTCTCTCTTCCCTCCTGCCCTCAATTTACTATCTTATATGACTTTAAACTGTAAAAGAACACTGGGGCACCTTGAGCAAATGTTTCTATCTGCATAAGAAAATAGTATCCTCAAGCTAAGCTTAATTTCTTCCTTCCTCTTTTTGTTTTTTAAGTGGAAGTAAAACATTAAGTTGCTAGCACTGTCTGACTGTTTCGAGTCACTTGGATTGGAGCAGGATTTCTAGGTCTTGCTATGCCTTACGTTGCTGTGCCGCAGAAGGAGTTCTAGTTATAGGTTTGTGGCCAATGCATCAAGGCAGACATGTCATAAATTACATAATACAAGAGTCCTGCTATCCTGAGTGCTTCATGATTGAAGTCATAAACATAGCCAGTGGTGATAGTAGGCTAGAGCCCCGTCTTGTGATGGTTGTCTTTCATTGTCAAGCTTGTAACATGTTTTTTGCTAGGCTTGATAAATTAGTCCACCAGCATCCTTTCTAACAAAGAAGTCAGAACAGACTTCAAAGAAAGACCCAGGATTCTCTTGAAATAATGCAAAAGATGGTATGCAAAAGGAGGAGGAAATCTGTTTTGATCCTCAACCCCATATCAGATCTTTTCATTGCAGTGGAATGGATTAATTGTCCTTTTAGTCTTTGTTTTCCTGTAGTTACAGATGCTGTCCCTCCTTGCACACATTGTCTTGTTTTTCAGTGAATTCTTTCAACCCATCTCTTTCAGTGCAGTTTGATAAGTTATCCGACAAGTTAAGGATACATTCTACTAAAAAATGTAAAGCAGAGAAAAAAATTCTTACCCGTTTTAGGCTGCAAGTTTTGTTTTATTTGAAATTAATTAGATTAAGACAGAATCATGCTACAGATGATTCTGGGATGGTAACTGGAAGACTGCAGCAACAGCATTCTCGTCATTCTCCCCATATTAGTGGAGAGGCAGAAAAATTTTCAAACAGGCAAAAAACCTTACCATACATTGTGACTGCCATACGATATTGGTTGTATATGGAAAAGGAAGGAGGAAAAAAGCTTAGCTTTTATCTACATAATGTGTCTGAAGGGTGGCGAAAGGCTGGTCAGTCACCTAATTCTTCCTTGAATGCTTCAAGCTGTGCTCTGGTGTAATTCTTGAGCTGATTCTGCTAAAGCACTGGGAGTGATGCTGCTAAGTCATAACAGCATTCTGTGCTCAGGGATGGCAAGAATGACATTAAGCTGCAGAGCAGAGCAATGGCCCACCAAATTTTCTTTGAGCAGTTTTCTAATACAGATGGTAATGAGAGATGCAGACCTCACCCTTCCTGCAGAATGACTTTATCTGACTCACAAAATGGACATCTTTGATTTTGCTGGCGATCTGGTTTGGGGATCTGACCTCACTGCTGAGCTGACTAGTGACTCCAGTATTAATAGGCAGTATTTGTTAGGTCTCTGAATGAGTGGGTCACAGCTTCATTCAGAAGTCATACAGTAAAAAGGCCTATCCAGAGTATGCCAACCTTTCATGGAAAATACAGCCTTCTTCTGCAGTCTGTTGGTGTCCTGGGGTTGTTCAGTGAAGCTGGAGGTTATGATACGCAATCAAGTAAGGAACTGAAGTCGCTGTGAAGATGGGACTGCTCATCAGTGTTACTGTAATGACAGCACTCCAGCGTGTCCAGCAGGGTTGTGTATCCAGCATACTGAAATTAGTGCAAATAGATAACAGTGACCAAAGCCTTGTCTTGATGGGCTTGTTGCTTCCTGGGGCTGAGCGGCTCAGCCTTGTGTTTTTCCAGTGGTGGCAGGTGTGCTCAGAAGGGTGTGGGATTTGGAAGGTGCCTGGGTCAGCAGTAGGCAGGCAGCTATGTAATCATGTCTGGTATGCTGCTGCTGCACAGGTGTGGCCAGACAGCTCTTGTGTGGCTTGGAGGCGAGAATAGGTCCTGTCCCTCTGAAAAGCTGAAGGCACAATGAGATCCTGGGCCCGTGCTGAAGGGTGATGCTTTGAATAGCAGTGTAGAGTAAATAGTAATGGCCAGTGCATACTCTGCTTGGAACAAGTCTCTGTTTCATGAAGCAGAAAAAGTTCCAAGGAGAGAATTATATGATGTGTAAGGATAGAATAATTACCTATGACTACTTTCAGGCATGAGTCTGGCATTTTGAGAGTCCTTAGGGGACTAAACCTGTTATTTGGGATGTATTTTTGCCTGCTGAAGACACTGGGGGTTCAAATGACTGCAAGTGGTTAGAGAACCTGCTGACTTGGTAAGACTGGGAGTTTCAGTCTGGGGTGGATAAGGTAGAGTGTTTTTTCTAAGGTCTCATACCGTGGACCTCAGTGCTTGAAAAGGGCAGCTTCTCTGTGAAAGAGTATAAAATCTGGGTGAAAAAGGTGGACGCTTTCAGAATGGTGGAAGGTTGGTCACCTTCCCTTTTTGCGAGTGAACAATGAGGCCCTGGGAGACACTGGTTTGTCTATATGTGCACCCAGGGAAGCTTGTTCTGGGGATGTTGTTTCAGTGCCCCATAAATATCTCCTTTTCAGCATGGCTATGGCACTGATAGTAGTATCCCTGCTGGCAAGAGAAAAAGTACCCCAGATCTTCAAAAGGCAAATCTTTTTGATGTGAGAATTGTGCAGCATTGCAAGATCCTATTTTTGGCATAGAGATACAGACCAAAGTTAAAGGTTTGCATGAGTATTGCATTAAAAAGCCCTTCTCTCTCCAGTCGGTTCCACTTGCTTGTTTCCTGAACGTAATGCACTTTTCCCCCCGGATTGTGCATATGACTTTGGTTTTGGCAGGCAAAAAAATTCAGACTTACCAGCCTGGTTCAGGAGCTGCTAACTCTTCTGGAATGTAGATCAATCCTCTTTAGTTGTTGTTGTAAGTTGGGCAATGCACCCTTGGTCTTATGAAATGACAGAAATAAGAAATTAGGTCCTCAGCTGTTGTTACCTGTGCATTTACAGTAAAATGGTTCCATCTGTCTAGCCCCAAGGCAAACAAAAGTTTCTTTACAACAGTAGACTCTGGATTTTTCCTTGTTTATCACCTTTGAGAAGTATGCAGCTTTTTGACATAGACTTTGTTGTTCTGCAAACATGAAGTTGGTAACTGACCTTATTAGAAGAATTTGTGTATCAGGTCTGAAACAGTCTGGTGATAACCCAGAGGGATTTTATCAATTTCGTTAATAAGGTGATTGCATGTGGGTTAGGAAACAGTATTGACAAGGGAATCATTACCTTAAGAAAGATGCCTGTGAAGGAAGACTCTGGGATCTTATCTCTATTGTTGCAGCCAGTAAGATAACTTTTTTTGCTGATACATTATCTGCTCAAAAACACTGCAAAATGTTTGTCTCAGCAGTTAGTGAGTCGATACTTCAGAGTTAGGAGAGATGATTCTGAATCATTATTGCATAGAAAATGTAGCTGGCAGATACGTCTAAGTAGTTTGGGACATAGGTCTTTTGCCCTTCACATAGATTTGTCAGACTTGTGTCTGGTCACGAGCCTTGTTTTTCTCTGTGGCTCAGTTCCCAGAAGACTGAACATTAGGCAATGCATGTACCCTTGGTTGAAAGAAATGGCTGCTGTGGAGGACAGGATCGCTGCTACTTTGTGCATTATTTGCGGGGAAGTGAAGAGAGAGCTGCCTCTCTCAGTACTTCTCTCCCGTTTTCTCAACAGGAAAGGGTTTTTCTTGGAACTAAGTTGCATATGAACAAGGGCTGCCCAACCTGTAGAGAAGAATGCTCCCTCACCTCTATCTGGAAACGTTATGAATGGTTTGCTTTGAGCAATAACCTGAGCAAAATTCTTTTGTTGGAGTCTTAGATGAAGGCAGACTTACATGCTTTTCCCACTTTCACAGGTCATGGTGTCTGGTCATCGAATGCGACTGCGAGATCTCTGCAATAACTCAACATTGTCTGAATTTCTTATGACCAAAAATCAGACAGCAGCCATGGACTCTGAAGCCTTCATTTGCACCTTGTCAAAGGAAAAACTCCATGCAGCCGAGCAAGCTTTTCGCGCTAACCTGAATCCTTTGAAGCCTCTTCAGGTGAGTTCACTGGCCCCACCAGTGGGAGTCTGTCATTGACACAGTGACATTTTCCACGTCTTTCAGTCTAGGAACTCATCCCTGCATTTCCAGGACTGCTTAGAGGCAATTAGAAGAAAGAAGGATTGTTGGTCTTTGTCATGGGAGCATGAACAACATTGCTTCTTCCTGTCATTCTTACCCTTCCTGCTCAGTCTGCCACTTGTAGAGCATAAGTCTGTGTGGTCTGCAGTTCAGTTTGTCCAGAGGAAAGTCTTTAAGCTGAACAATAACAGACAGGCTCTTGGTTGTCCCTGTGTTTTAGTCAAATGCTGCATCTTGGCTGGAATGAGCCCAGATATAAGCCTGGCTTGTGCTGAGCCCTGAGACCACTGCCCTCAGCATGGGGCCACCGAGTGCAGAAGTTTCCAGCCACTGACAGGCCACAGCCTTTAAATCATGTGAAGTGAGTCAAGTTTTAAAGTCCTGTTTCAAAAAATAACCAGCTGAATGGGTACTGGGGGAAGAATTCATTGAACTTCAAGAAAATACATTATTTACAGGTTGAGCAGACTTGGATCTAGGAAAATCTAGTGATGTTTTGCTACAGATCTGCAATATGTGTAAAATATGGAAGTTTGAGAAATTCAATGCCGGAAATGACAGAGTGAGGGAAGGGCCACAGAACCAACTCTGTTACACACTAAAACAAATATTCTATTGTCTGCTGTGTGAGTTTTCAGATTTGATGAGCCTTCCAGTACTCAGAAGTCATGTACCACTTGCTTGGCTTCGTCCCCGGTCAAAGAGGGTCCTTATCGAGTACTGGAATCATATTACTCTCCTGCACACTATGTAGCAGTCAGTGACTTCTCTCCACAGCTCATCCTCTGTTTTCCACGCTGTCTTTACTGCTGGAAGAGCAAGAGAACCCGTAAGCATTAGGAGATGGGGTAACAGCACTAAAATTGTGACAAAGTTGGGCTGTTCAGAGAGGAGTGGCTATAACTTGTTTGTCTTCAGTTGTATGTATATGTGCACATATATATACATATTTTACTTAAAACCATTCAAAGATGCTAGAATTTTGGGGTCTGAGGGGGTTGAAAATAGCCAGCTATTGTACTACTCCAAACTGGTTTTCTGGGCCCTGTGGAGACTCAGTCTTGCTTTTCTTATTTATGGAAGCTTCTGCAGCTTACCTGATGGAAGCAGGTACTGAGTGTGTCTGTGTTCTTAGGTCTATATTGCTTGTTGGTGAAAGGAGACACAAGCCACTCTGTGCCTCTTGGCAACAGCACTATAGGTTTAAGATGTGCAGTTTTGGGGGCTTCTGAGAGGCTGGCTCATGATCTTGTCTTCAAGGGGAAAAAAGCTGGAGTCCAAAAGCCAGCAGTTGTAAACCTGCTGTGCATTGTTGTCTGGTAAAGGTCTACAGTTTTCCTCAGAAATGTCACGATGTATGGTGTAGCTGGGAGTGAAACAAAAACTAAGTGCCTTTAATGTGGCAAGGCAAAATGGATAAATAAACTGTAGGATCAGACCAAACACATTTGAAACTTAGTGTCTTTAGAGGCTAAAAAGTGCCCTGACCTGCAGTAACATCTTTAAACAAAGAGGAACTTTCTGTTCATGAGGAGAGGAATCTTTTGACAGGGCTTATTGAAGGCATTGTGTGTCAAATCTTGGACATAGACACTGAAGATAACATGCTCTGTATCTACTACAGAGTCTGTAAACTAATGCCAACAATTTGTCAAGAGATTAATTTTTTTTTTCTTAATTCTTTTGATGTACTTCACAGCAAGGCATTTCAGTAAGCAAAATAAGGGCCAAGTCAAATGCGGGTGCAACAGCAATTTGGAGACAGGTTTTTAGCTTGTGTAATTGGACATGGGTTTCACTGGTTACACTATTTTGTGATTTATGGAGAGGCAGCATCTTAGTACAAGAAGATTAATACAAGGGCTTGCAGCTGTGTGCCAGGACTCTGCAAATTCAACATCAAGGGTTTGAATTGTAAACTGGAAATTTGTGCCTCTCTGATATCTGGTCAGTGAAGTGGCTATGGTTTCTTGAAATATCTTAATACATATGTCTTAGCCTGACATCCGCCTGCTTGTTTTCTTCCCTCTGCATTCCTGTTTGTTATTCCCTCTGCAAGATGATGCAGTAAATTTCATCATGGAATTGATCCGGATTAAAACTGATTGACCTGATTGTATATTTACACAACTATTTATGCTAAAACAAGAAGAGGAGGGTGCAAGATTGAGAGACCTATGATCAGGGAGTGAGTGTGTGGGCTGAGACCCTGATGATAACAGCCAGTTCTGCTGGCTTAAAGTGCATGTGCATTTGCAGCCTCAGGGAAATTCTAAGTGTTCTAAGTAACTCTCAAAAATGCAGTAATTACTAGCAAATTATGGACAGATCAAGGTTTTTTAGAAGTAAATTAAAGTGCGTGCTTGATGAAATGTACGCGCTCTAAATGTCACAGCACTGATGAGTTTTTTTAAAAAGAAAGGCAAGGAATAAACACTTTACATACATGCTCCTCAGTTCTATCCAGAACACCTTGAGTGTTGCCCAAAGGGCAGTGATACAGTTAAGACAAGAACTTCTAATTAAAATTTCACACTAGGATTCTAGTTCTATCCCTGATCTTTTGTATTACTTCAATTTAGCCTCTTCTGTAGGAGGAGCAAACAGAGCCAAGCACATGGAGGTATGGTAGGGAGGTTGAAGTTTGTGTCCTTACTCTTTTGCATGTAATAACCTACCTGAGGCAGGCTGTCTAGATCAAAACCCAGCAGAAAATCTGGGTGTGATCACGGGTGCAGGATCAACTTTCCTTCTTCTGAGTCTTCACAAGATGAAAAAATGTTTCAAGAAGTCAAATTCCCTATTCTATGACCCATGTCTTAATCAGCATCCATGTTCTGGAGCCTCTTGACCAGCAATACTGTGGGACACAGGGCATGTTGTACAAGCTCCTTGTGGACACATCATCTGTTCTTGAGGCTTACCTTGCACTGGCTAAATGAGGCTGAGGCAGGAGGAGCTGGTTTGAGAACAGCAGTGAAGCAATACATCTGACTGCGTGCATGCAAATTTCCTTCCTGGCTTTGTCCTTGTGGTTGGCCAGCAGCTGTCCCATAGAGCAACCACACAGTTTGGGAAAGGCTAACAAGAGCTATGGCACTGAGTTCCCAGCCGTTACAACACAGTACAGTGGGACATTTCTGGCTGTCTTATATCATAGAAATACCTGTTTGTATATTCCTCTGCAAGCCTCCTCAGTTTTGAATGTGATTTGGCAGGAGAAAGTTGAATGATAATTCAGATTGCTCCTGTGGGATTTCATCTCTTAGATGGCACTGCCTAATAAGGGCTTTGCCATACTCACCTCCAGTGGTATGGATCTGTAATAAGCCATAAATATGCTGTGGCTTGTGTACTACAGTGGTCCTTGGAATACTGTGGGTGAGCACATGAAAATCCATTTTTTTTTCCCTCCGTAATATGGGTGGTATTTTGTCAAATGGTTAAGCGTGAAGTAAGCATTAGGTAATAAATGCATTGCAGTTGAAAAATGGCTTTTAGGAAAGGTCTCCTAATGTAAGTGTGAGCTGCAACTGAAATTGTAGCTTTCTTTGATCTTCTGAGAGCATTTTCAGTCAAGCAGAATGATATCATTCTTTTAAACAGCAGTGGTTTGAGACTTCCACTCTCAGGAAGCAAAAGCAGAAGCTTAAAGCATGTGATTTTTCTGCAGAGACCAGTGGAAAGTTTCTGGTAAGATCAGTATGAAGTTGTAATAACTATTTCAAAGCGAATGTGGCAGGGTTGTCTTTATTAAGGAGAAACAGTCAGCTGTATGACACAGACTGAATTTTGGCTGAATGTTTTGACTTCCTAACACTTTATACCCATGCATTCTCATGTATGTTAAAAAATCAGATTTGTCCACCCCCTGTAAGTCTCATGGGAATTTATTCAAAGCTTGTCTGCCAACTTCAGCCATCTCAAGTATTTGTCACTAGAGTAAATCTTGAAGCATGCACATACAGAGAGTTCCCCCTCCACAGTGCACTCAGTACCTCAAGAGCATTATGATGTTGGATGTCCCAAAAGACAACTTCAGTGACTTGCTAGCCACAACCACGGTAATGGTAGAGGGCAGTTGTGTTCAAAACCTGCTAGAGCTTTGTCTTTCCACAGTGTGCCTAAGACAGGTGATGTTTTTGCTGCACATTGCCACTAAATGAGTCACTGCCTTCCCACCCCCTAGATGTAATGCAGATAGATGTCTGCTAAAGACTGTCTCACTGTAGGAACAGTCTTCCTGGATCTACCCTGAATCTAGAGGTTTCTTATTAATGTAATCACCTACTTAGTGAGTCACTACGAAGATATATATTACAGGGAAATTAATGACATGCTCACCTGTTCAAAGAAGACTGGCCCTTGCGACTGGTTTTTTTTGTTGTTGGTGGTGGTTTTGTTTTTTTTTTTCTTGTTTGTTTTTGGTTTTTTGTTTTTTTTTGTCTCTGGAGATGACTTATGAGAGGCTTCCTGAGTGGGCTTTGAGG
The DNA here is from genome assembly GCA_013397315.1 of Donacobius atricapilla. Taxonomy (NCBI): domain Eukaryota; kingdom Metazoa; phylum Chordata; class Aves; order Passeriformes; family Mimidae; genus Donacobius; species Donacobius atricapilla. The sequence continues at coordinate 71,746 of WBMY01013075.1, read as the reverse complement.
TTCAAGAAGTGGTGGAGAGAGTAAAATTTCCTCCATATCATTGATACTATTGCAAGTTCTGGTGAGAAATGATCTTCAAGTTATATGGATTTGTTAGGGAAGAAAGGTCAGGGTGCTGTGGTATGAAAGAATAGATGGGTACTCCTGACATTTTGGAATACTGTTTGCAAGCTCCTTGAATCACCTAAGACTTATGATGTATGAGATCAGGAAAAAGTCCTGTTAAGCTCAGTGTCCTCGACTGATAGTCCAGCAGTGGCCCTCAATGGAAGCATGTGAAAGGATGCAGCCATCGGGCAAGTACATGACATTTCTTCAGTGTGATGGCCTGCTCTTCAGTAGCTTGCAACCCAGACTTTCTCATCTGCTTCTGGGATCTTGTTGTTTAATGGCATTTGGTAAGATTTTTATGTTCAATGAATTCTTTTAAGTCTTTCTCCAGCTCACAATACTTTCAGCATTGTGTAGACTCTACTGATTTTTTCTGTTTTGACTAAGTGGTGTGTGCAGAAGTTCCTTTGGTTTTGTTTTAAACCGATCATTTCACTGGAAGTTTTCTGCTCCTGTATGATGAGGCGCAGAAGGCAATCATCCCACTTCCATTCCCCATCCCACTTGTAAGACTACAGATCTTTGTCATAACCTCTGTTTGTCCTTACATATCCCATTGGAAGAACTGTGGTCTATTGTTCGTCCTCCAAAAACCATTCTTACCTTGAATCATAACCTTTGTCTGTACCTGAGCTCCTTCAGAGATGGAGAACCCAAAATTGCACATACTACTTGAGAACCAGGATTGCATTGTGGATTTATGTTCACGTTGATCTGTTTATCACTGTACTCCTAAGATCTTTCTTTTTGAGTGGCATTAGCTTAATTCAGGGCCATACAAGGGGTATCTTTAGGTAGAACTGTCTTTTCCCTATGTACTTTACTTTGCAGTGCTGAATTTTGTCTGGCACTTTGTAACAGTGTGTTAGTAGGAGAATGTTCACTAATCCTTTGCAATTGGATTTTGACTTTTCACTGTTCTGAGCCAATCAGTATCTCCAGAAAACTTTTTCTCATCCACCCTGTCCCTGAATCACCTCTGGATGCAGTGAACACAAATCTGTGTGGCGACTGATGAAGTATCTGGAGCTGAACAAACACATCTCTTGTTATGCATGAACCTGGAACTTTCTACCTCATCTTACTGCTAAAGTTGTAGTGGTAGAGCAGATATGTAGCTTTGATATTTGCTGGCTAAATTTCTTTAAATATGTCTTGAAGGTCTAAGCCTGTGGGAATTTTTAATTGCTTTTCTCCTAGATGATATGTTTTTTATTTATCCAAACCTTAAGGGCTGTATTTAGTATAGATCCATAGAGGCTGGAGAATCCTCCCTGAATTTGCAACTGCCTTTGGAGCAAAGACTAACTATGCACAAAGAACAGTTAGCTGAATTTTAAACATCTCAGCAGATCAGCAGAACAGTGCCAATTTACGCCAGCTGGCACTGACCAGGTCTTACCCATCTCCAGCAGATCAAGTAGAACAAGTGAAAACCTCCCAACTTTGTTCCCAGAAATTGCCCTAGGAAGGATGGGAAAAGGAAGAGATTCAGCTTAAAAGATGTGTGCCAAAATCAAGGGCCCTGGCTGTTCATCTGTGTGTTGCAGTGCTGTAACTTCAGTATGCTTTCAAACGCTGCAACACGTGAAATCTTGGGAATTTATTTTAATCTTCATTCCCTTGAAACAAGAATTGTGCTCAAATCTTTTTCCATGCAAGATAATCCAGATACGTGAACAGAAGCGAAAAAGAACCTCACAAACCAAACTCCAGGCCACCAGTTACATGTAGAGAAATTGGAAACAAGGAGTTGTCTTCAATGTGACAAATAGTTTCCTGAAAGCTATGCCTTCCTCTTCTGGAAGCCTTTCAGTCTTGCTCTTTGGTGATGGTGCATGCCAGCTATTTCCTGGAAGCTGTTTGTTTTAAAATACACCCTTGGTTTGGATAAAGAACATCAAGGCCTGATGGGAGGACTTGAGTGATGGTAATGTACACTGCAGTAGGGTATCCTTTTTATGTGAGCTGGTATCTCTGTGGTCTCACTGAAAACTTGTACCCACCAAATTGTCTTTTCCTTCACTGTACTGACTTTGCATTGCGTGCTTAGCACTGGCTAGCAGGATTTCACCCATGCTGTCCTGTAGACTGTCCTTGTTTTGTGACCTGGAATACAAGCCACCCTTTGCATTGTGTTTGTGTATGCATTTAACATTTTGTTGGTATGGTTCTGATTATGGCATCTGTGTACTTAACCTGTGAAAGAAGAAAGGGGTAATCCTAGCACATACAGGGTACAGGAGCTCATGGTATTTTAAGTTCAAGGTTACACAGAAAGCCAGCTCCATCTTCCCCACCAGTGTTAACAGTCCTAACTGCTCTTTGCAAGAATGTTTATAAGAGTTTAATTTCTTCTTTGTGCTTTGCAGTAACGTCTAGTTTCCATTTCCTCTCTTCCTGCAGAGACAACTTTCTTTCAATTCTTCCTTGTGGGATCTGTCAGAAACTGTGGAAACTTTGAGAGAGAGTGTTGGGAAGCTCGTTAAAGAGGTAAGAGTCCTTGTGTTAGGAGAACATACCACTGTGGTTGCTATCTTAGCCTGTGATCAAGTACAAGAGGCAACTCAGTGTCAAACCCCTGGCTTGTTTTGAAACTTTTCCCCATCCTACAGCTGTTTTCCCTGTGTCAGTGCAGGCAGCATGCTCTTTGCAACCTCTTGGCATTTCAAGTTACAAATATAACAGTAATTAAGACATTTTCTGTACTGTTTTGCCTCCTCAGCAGTGGCACAATGGTTGGGCTTGCAGTACATCTGCTACCAGGTAGTGCCTTGCAAACTATATGTTGGGGCTTTGCTTTCTATTTTTTTTTCCATCCGGTTGCCAACTCACATCAGGGTTATTTCTTGGCTGTATCTGCTGGGTTTCATATGCAGTGAAGGTATGGCATGTGGAAAAGGTGCTGTGGCTGTTATAATTTAAATTAGTAGCAGTCGGCTACTGTTTCCTCTTTACCTATCTTGCTTTTTGAGCCAGAGATTGCTTTTCAGTCTTGTGGGGCACTCAGGATAGTGACATCACAACAGTAAACATAAACAGTGGTTTGCACAGCCACATTGACATTCTAGAGGCTACAAGTGTTTGTTTTTGCAGGTGAAATGATGGATTAAGAAAAAAAGCCCTGTGCACCTAAGTATGAATCAGAAGTCTGAATCTGGGGGGTAGGGGGTGGTTGTTGAGCCAGAAACTCATCCTAGTTTTTTTGTCTGGCTCTGACTTTGAAGTGCTGCTCTTGGTCAAAAACATTCTCTCCCTGGAGCAGAAATCACAACCATCTAAGCTAAACAGTGCCGCCACCTCCACATAAGCTAAACAATGCTGCCGCCACCACCTCCTCCTCCTCCCTTCGCTAGTCTTCCGTCTTTGCACCAGCGCGCAAGCACTCGGCGCCCGTGAACGGCAGTAACCTCCAGGAGCATGCACAAGAGCGGGTCACTGCAGGTTAGCATGCGCCTCACTCCCACGGAGGGGCAGCTGCCGGGAGCCTGCGCCGTGCCAGCCAACAACTCCTGGCACGCACCCCTCCCCGAGCCCTACAGCCTGCTGCGCAGCCCTCTTCGCACTGAAATGAAGATGATTCCAGGATCTGCTTCAGTTAGGACCATGGAAGAGCTTTTGCTGCTAGCAGGGAGGCTGCCCTTCAGAGTTTGACTACAGCTGTTTCCTGTTACGTCATTTACGCTTGGCTTTTTTTCTTGTCTGGGATAAAAATAATTGAAACCACGTGATACTCAGTTTGCTGATGTGGCCGAAAGTGTCCCAGGGTAACGTGCCTTTTGCTTGGCAGCTGTTTTGGGTAGCACTACCTTTTATTCTGCCCTGCTGTGCAAACAAAGGCAGCTTTTTGCTCTGTGTACAGCATGAACTGGTCCAGATGGCTTGACCGAAAGTTACTTCTTATTGTCTGTCAGGCGGATTTCTGTGTGAAAAGGAGGGACTTGCTCCCTTGTTTTGAAGGGCAGCAGCTTGAGGGGGTGGAGAGACTATTGTTTGTGCCATGTCTAGGAGCCTTTCTAGCAGGGAATTTTAATTAGAAAATGGTCTGAACAAAATATTTGTCTTAGAGTATGGGAATTGACTTGGTCTGTGTCCTTGGTCTCTTTAAATCAAATTCAAGGAGGACAGATTAAACACCAAGAGCAAGGACAACTATTTAGAAACACTTAGGGAGCCAGGTCAGATGTCTGGGAGAAAAAATAGCTTAGTAACCCTCCACGTTTGACATATTTGCTTCTAGAGGGTAAAAAGATCAGCTCTGCATGTAAATTATAAAGATGCTGGTGCCAAAGATGAAACAAAGTTCCTTACTCAAGCTGTTTCAAAATAGTATGTTGAAATGTATTTGCAAATGGGATCCCTCTTTAAGATGGCTAACACTTCATATGTTCATGGGCATTAGCTGCCCTTCCTATTTGAGTACCTTTGCTCATCAAGTTAGGGAGTTTATGGTACTTTAGCTAACGCAGCTGCCTTTTTGCTGAGCAAAAATGAGCTGTTTTAGCTAAGATACCAAAAACTCCCCAAGGGATCCCTTTGAACTGCACGCTCAAACTGTCACACCTGAAATGCAGCCTTGGCCTTTTGGATGTGGAATCATCAAATCCAAAAATCTGCACGAACATATGTAACAAACAGAAACAGTGCTGTGACAATTTTTATTTGTGTTCCATGATGCTGGTGTCCTGTAGGTCACCTGAACCTGTGGAGCCAGATTGAGTGGCACCAGGCTGCAGGCCAAGGCAACACTGAGTAGCAAGGAAATGAAAGTGCACTTGGATCAGTCAATCTGGACATTTGTACTCGGGCTTTTGCTGTTCCCACAGCTGTCTTCCATTGTATCAGTGTGTCATGTGCTTTTAGGTGACACGTAGTAGCTGTTGTTCAGCATCAAGAATTTTTCTCCAGATGTTGGCGCATCTTAAAACATGCACTGTGCTACAGATGGGTCACAGAGAGGGTCAGGTTTACCTCCCACTGTAAGGCCAAAGAGTCTTGAGCATGCTTTCCTTGGGTGAACTTGGATTGAATTGTTTTAGCACACTGCTGCTTTCAGCATTGTTGCTGGCTGGGTTTACCATCTGTCTTACACTTTAGTTATCTGTATTTTATTTAAACAAAGGTGACAGACCAATGCACAGTGAGCAAAAGTGGCAGATGGTCTTTGACTCTGTTATTGTCTCTGAAAACAGGGCAGTTGGAGCACAGCATCTAAAGTTGTTTCTGAGATGCAGTTGATGAACAGTTACAAATAGGTGTCTCAGCAGCTCTGCTTGCCCTGTTTAGTGCATGTGCCTGTTCTGGACAGCACAGTAAGAACATCCAGGTTAATGTCACTTGATATTTCAGCAGCAGTCAAGAAATCAGATAAAATTCTAGAAAACACTTAAAAAGGGATAGAGAACCAGCTGTAGCATTTTACCATGATATTGTACAAAACCCTTTGATACGGAACACAGATCTAGGTTCTTGTTCTCTGAAAAGGGACAGCAGAAATGGAATGAAGTTCAGAGAATGCCAGTTAGAACATTTAGAAGTATAACAGCTTTCACAAAAGGAACAAGGGAATAGGTTGAGAATGTTCAGCCTGCAAAAGAGATAAGCTGGGGATATGACAAAGGCCTACAGAGTTGAGTGGCGCATGAAGAGGAGATAGGGATTGAATGTTCACTGTCTCTTGCAGTGAAAACAAAAACCAAAACCAAATGGAATTAAGCATAGCCAGATAAGGAGAGAGAAGAGGTTCTTTCCTGTGATGTTGGATGTTAAATACTTGTGGATGTTCTAAGTTCTAGGAGTTGACCATGGAAGAAATCCACTGAGAGTTAGGAAATAGAAGGGAGCTGGAAGGAATTATCCTAGATTCTTGCTGTTGTCTTAGTTTTTCATAACATCCACTTATTGTCACCATCAAAGAGGTGATGTTCTGACATCTCAAGATATGGAGGTCTCAAAGCAACACTCCAGTATAGCAGGAAACCAGTGCTCATGCAGGTGTGTTGCTTTTCCTGTTGTAGTGAGCTTGGCCATGCCCAAGTATGGACAGCATTAATGCAGTATCTCAGGCTGAGGGCAAGGTGCTTTAGTTCATGGCACATTGCAGGCATATTGTCTGGCTTATGCCACTCAAATGAGTCTAGAGGTACTAATCATCCTGGCTGGTTGTATGTCATCACCTCAGGCCTGATGTCAGGTCAGCTGGCCAGGAGAAGGCTCTTTGCTGTGACTGGCTGTGTGCAAAGCTTATGCTATGACTCAGGCTCCTGGCTGCAGCAGGCCTTGTTTTCAAGGATTTTCTGGGAATGCTGTTGACAATGGGAAAAGGAGTTTCTGGGGCAGGCATAAGTGATGCCAATTTAGGAGGTCAAACTGGCTGCCAAGTGTAAATCAATGGAGGGTTGGTGGAATTGTGCCAGGTGACACTGCTGTGGCCTGTGGCTCATCCAGTTAGTGACCCATGAGCTGCAGTCACTTGGTGTTGTTCCTTTAATTCATATTCTGACTCGATATACCCCACCCCACCTGTCCTTGTGAGGGTACTCCAGTCGAATGTAAACCATTGTGCAACCAGGAGGACAAGCAGCTTCTGTGTTAGAGGGCAGGGAGGCCAGGAACCAGCCACAGCACCGGAGGAGAAAACTCGAGTAAAGAACTTGGCACAGATACATTCCAAGTACTTGCGCAGAATAGACTTCCCTCTACAGTATTCCATTTTGGTGGTGGGGAAATACTTTCCCTGGCTCTTACCCTTGATGTTGTGTTCAAGGAGATTCTCATCTGTTCAAAAATCCGTTCTGGGGTTTGAAGGCGCATAGAAAGAGCTTTTCCTTTTACTAATCCTGTTTATGCTTGCTTCCATTCTTTTCTCTGCCCTTCCCCTCCAGCTGCTGAGCATGAAGAGCTGGAGTGACATGAGGCAAGAGGTGATGTTCCTGACCAATGTGAATGCCTCAAACTCGTCTACCCAGATCTATCAGGCTGTGTCACGCATTGTGTGTGGCCATCCTGAAGGTGGAGGGCTCAAAATAAAATCCCTCAACTGGTATGAGGATAACAATTACAAAGCACTGTTTGGAGGCAACAGCACTGAAGATGATGTGATTAACTTCTATGATAACTCCACAAGTAAGTGTAACAGTGGCATGGTCTGAGATCTCATCTACTTCATGATTGTCATTGCTAGTGTTTTCCAAACTTCTGCAGATGAAAGCAGGTGGTCCTGAGGGACATATTTACTGCTGTTTTCGAAAGGCATGCACATATTGTCCTGCATATTCCCTTACGGCCAGTAAGTTAAGTCAACTTGCAGTCTCCCAAGGACCTTCTGTGGAGTCCACAGAAATCTGTGCAGTGGACCTATTTTAGTGAGAGAGGGAGTGCAGTCACGTACAGCCTCTGGAAATCTGACCTTTTCTGGACAAATTTTGTTGGTGCTATGCACTGGGGCTGTGGGAGTGTTTCAGAACTAGTACTGTGGCTCTTAGTGTTGGAGGCTACCTGGGTGCTCCTTGTTCACTGGGCAGACTGTGCAGGCTTGGTCTAAAAAGGGCTTTTTGTGGAACTTTGCAGTAAAGGAGGGGGTTTGTGTCTGAAAAATGTTTTACTTTCAACTTTGATTGTTCTTGAAGCTCTGTGCCTTCTACAGTTGTCACTGTGCTGTTCAGCCACTCACCTTTGTACTCTTCCTCAGCACCCTACTGCAATGAGCTAATGAAGAACCTGGAATCTAGCCCGCTTTCTAGGATTATCTGGAGGGCTTTGAAACCTTTGCTGATTGGGAAGATCTTGTACACTCCAGACACACCAGCTGTAAGGAAGGTCATGTCTGAGGTAACTCTAGCCCTGTCCTCTGATAATGTAGCATTAGCTATATCCTCTGGCTGTGCAGCTGATCCTCTCTCGTTAAATTGGACCCAAACACAAGCCTAAAAAGGATTGACTGCAAAAGCACAGCCTCCCTAATCTCTCACCTCCCATGCACTTACAGTTGAAGGCTCAATGCACCCTCTCAACCCATGATGGGTCTCTGCCAGCTTTTGGAAATAACCTTCCTTTCCTCTTTGTGACAGGTGAACAGGACATTCCAGGAGCTGGGTGTGTTTCGTGACCTTGGGGGAATGTGGGAGGAGATAAGCCCAAAGATTTGGACATTTATGGAAAGTAGTCCGGAAATGGATCTCATTCGGGTCAGTATGCTCTCTTTGCCTGAACCACCAGTGTTGTTTTTTGCAATAAGTGATGAAATATTTATTTTAGATGGCACTTCAATGCTGGATTGGGCAGATAAATATTATGGATTGGACCCCTTCTTGAAAGAGGTTTTGACTGTACTGATCTTTCGTTATGCTTGGCATTCCCTCCTTCATGTAACAGTCTCCTGCAAACAGGAGCAGTGCACATTTAACACCCAATTCTAATCTGCCTCTGTTGGAAAATGTAGTTTTGTCCACAGTGTTGCCCTAATGTGTCATGAGTGCATCACCATGGTTCCTCAGGTGCAACTCTGAGGGGTAGATCTTTGCACCCTGTGCTGATGTCTTTGGGAGCACGGTGATGTAAAACTGGCATCAAGAGAGGGACCAGGGTAGAGTAGATTTTCCAGCTGTCTCTGCAATGGGATCGGGTATCACAGTGCACCTTCTTGTGTACAGGGACCTCTCCAGGTCTTATAGGCCTTGAAATTCATTCCTTTTTTACCCCAGTGCAATGTTCTGCTGAATAATCTGCGACCTGCCTTGTTGTACTTCTCCATCGACATGACATGGTAGAGTGTCAGAGACAGTTGAACAGATTTTTGCAAAGTTCAGGCAGAAAGTCGAGGTCCAAAACATTGATTTGCAGCAGATGTCCTCTGAAAAGTGAATGTTGCTCCTAGTTTTTTTTTTAATTTTACAGAGCTCTGGGGTTTTATGGTTTCATATTTTATGTTGCTTGTTAACCCTGTTGACTCTGGTAGTTAATTATTGATCTTCCCAGCAATCTGGTCTTCTCTGTACCAGTGCAGTAACAGGGGTCCCTTTGTTGTCACCTGTTGACAGTCCCACAAGCAGGAGTACTTCACTGTCAGTGCCTTGGCAGCTCCCAGACAGCATCCCCTTCAGCTGCCATGCTTCTGGGTTGAGCAGCCATCATCTCTCAACTTTCTGGGTTGTGCAATCTATCTGGCATATTTCTTCCTGCTGAAGGAGTGGAAAGTGCTTTGCTTGCCCATCCCTACCACTTCTAGCCAGATGCTAATGTGCCTGTGAACTTCAGGTGGGGTGACACGTGCCACTAGGATTAAGGAGCTTTAATGCTGAACAGGATGAGGTTGAACCATTTCCCTGCAGGCATGGTGGCAGAAGTTAACCTTGGAGAACGAATGAGAAGAGAGCACAACGCATGCAATTCCTGTTTGCTTGGATTTCCTTTTTGTATATTTTCCTTTGCTAGCTTGGTCTGTTCTGTTTTTCCAGTTTGCAAAGCTGTTTTTGTAACTGTGTGACCCACTATTTTCTAGTTTGCTGGTTACAGAGGAGTATGGGGAAGCTCTTTACGTCTCTTTCATTTTTGTTGTGGTGAAAAATCCACTTCCTGTTCTTAATCATAAAGATTTTTGCAGTTTTCTCTCTTGTGCAGGTTTTTCTTTTTACCTCCCTAACTTCAGGCAGATAAACTATACCCTTTACAATTACTGTTCCCTTCCTACCTGGCCTTATATTGTCTGACCAGTAGACTGGTTTCTTCTTCATTTGTGCTAGGTGTTGTGCATACAGCAGCCTCTCCTCTAGCACAGAAAGCTAGCAGTTAAACGGGGTGAAGAAAGCACTGACCCAGACAGGAGGACAAAGGCTGTACAGGGCTGCTTCAGCCAGCCCTGATGGCACAAAAGCAAAACACAAAAATCACCTGGCCTCTGGTGCTGGTATTTCTGCTCAGCACAGTGACCAGTAAGCTTTCAGCCATGCCTCAGCTGCTCTCCATCCCAGTCAGGAGAAGGGATTTTTCTGGGAGAAGTGAGCAAAGCTAGGCAACCAGTATTAGCCGAATGCGTTTCTGCTGGGAAAGCATCTCCCTCTTCCCTGGTTTGCATGAGGGGCGCAGAGCTGTGCATGGCTCTCTGCTGCCCTCTCCTTGGGAGAGGGGTGGCAGGACGTGGAGGCAGCCAGCCAGCCTGCAAAGCATACTGACATGGTGTAGCTGTGCCGAGGGAGGCACATCTTTCTCAAAGGGAAGGTGAAGGAAAGGATGACTCTGTGCTGATCCTCTCAGTACGACAGAGGCTCTCTACCAGCACTTTTTACAGCTGTTTTCCCTGCAGTGCTTGTTTTTGTTATGAGAGAGGAATCTAACTTTACTTCTCACTATTATTTCTTCTTTGAAAACAATATACTTGCAGACATTGCTGAAAGGCAAAGCCCTCTGGGACCTGCACTTGCCAGCTTCCAACTGGACAGTGGAGGATGTTGCCCGTTTCCTGTCAAACAGTCCAGGGGACTTTGAGACAGAAAATGGCTCTGTGTACACGTGGGTGGATGCCTTCAATGAGACAGACCGGGCTATCCAGACCATCTCCCGCTTCATGGAGGTGAGACCCTGTTAGTGTGGGCAAGGTGCTGGCAGAGGGCATCAGCTTGATCTCCATTCATGTAGTTGGGTGTTCCGGAAAGGGAGGATAGATGTTCCTCCATCTATTTTCTGGATACAGCCAGGCATTAGTAAGGCTGAGTAGCATGTGAGAAAATTATAATTTATTCAGATACCTAAAGTATAGGTGTAGGAACCTAATTGTAGGCCTTGTTTTTGAGGTTTTTGCTTCTGTCACTGTGTGTGGTTTCCTGCCCTCCTGTTACTGGGCGGCTGAAATCTGCTGCTGTCTCCAGCAGTGTAGCAGCTCATACTTCAGTCTGGGGATTAGCTGGGGACTGTGGTGAAGCTAGAAGCTGCTTGAAACTGAGGGAACAAAATTAGTTCTACTTACTACCTCATCAGCTTGGGAGATGAGTGCAAATAGAAGCAGGCTGTGGCCTGTTAAGGGCCTAGTCCAGAGCCTTAGGTCTCTCAACTGATGTTTAGAGGCTTTGAATCAGACTTGAGTTATTGGTAACAGGCGAAACAAGACTATATATGAAAATTGTTACTTGGGTGAGATCCTGTAGGTAATACTGCAGTGCTATCTAACCTCTTGTACAGGGAGTGCATTTGCTGGGGTGTTTCTCACTGATATATATTTGACTGGTAGGTGACTGTCAAGCAGGAAGCAATGACAATTCTTGAAACTTGCTGAGCTACAATAAGCCATTGCAAAATAGTCTGATGCTGTTGTCTTGTTCTTGGGCATGAGATTATCATTGGAGTGTTCTCTTCTTTCCCTCCACCCCACAACAAAACAAAGTACATTATGATTTAGCAGTGAATCCCATAAATGCTTCTAATTCTGTACCTGTTTAGTGTGTCAACTTGGACAAACTGGAGCCCGTGCCCACTGAAGTCCGGCTCATTAACAAGTCCTTGGAGCTTCTGGATGAAAGGAGGTTCTGGGCTGGCATAGTCTTCACGGAAATAGCTCCTGACAGCACAGACCTTCCTCAGCATGTGAAATACAAGATACGCATGGACATTGATAATGTGGAAAGGACCAACAAGATCAAGGATGGGTGAGCCCTGACATCCTGCCTTATGATCAATTTCTTACAAAGGATGGGGTGAGGAGGATTTCTAATGGAAAGGTCTTATTCCCTTGGTGCAGGTACTGGGATCCTGGTCCCCGTGCTGACCCCTTTGAGGACATGCGCTATGTCTGGGGAGGCTTTGTCTACCTGCAGGATGTGGTGGAACAGGCCATCATCAGGGTTCAGACAGGCACAGGGAAGAAGACAGGAGTTTATGTGCAGCAGATGCCCTACCCATGTTACGTGGATGACATGTACGTATGCAGGCTGCTTCAAAAGCTCCCATGAGGACGAGCTTGGGAGGCATGGGCTTTTGTCACTCCTCAGACATGGTTTATGTCCCTATTATCAGTGAGAAGGCAATCTCCATAGTGTTTGTAATCCCTAGAATTAGGGCACCCACATGGAGGATTTAGAATATGTAATGACCTGCGGAGAGGGACTGCCCAGGAGAGGGACTGTGAGTACTGGAGTTGAACATGCAAAATACCTTCCTGAGGTGTGACCATATCCCCATACCTGAGGCAAGCAAAAATAACACTGGGGACAAAAAGCAGACAGATAGGCACAGGAGAGGGGAAAGAGGACAATTGAGAGCAGCCCCCAGGCAAGGCGGCTTTTTGCTCCCACTCTTCTACTGAGTGACAATTGCAGCTCTAGATCCCTCTCCTAACTGCCAGTGTGCTCTGAACCCATCTGCCTCACCTCGTGCTGAGACATGGATCCTGTGTCAGCCTTGGCACATCAGCTGCTTTGTGCAGTGAAGCCTTAGCTGTCACCATGCTCTGATAGTCCTCGAAGTGTATCTGAAGTTGCAGTGATGTTTCTCACTTGGTTCTCCTGTTCCTTTTCCTTCATTTTCTCAGATTTCTGCGTGTCATGAGCCGCTCCATGCCTCTCTTCATGACACTAGCTTGGATCTACTCAGTGGCTGTGATAATTAAGGGCATTGTGTACGAGAAGGAAGCTCGGCTGAAAGAAACAATGAGGATTATGGGACTTGACAATGGCATCCTTTGGTTAAGCTGGTTCATTAGCAGCCTTGTACCTCTCCTGATGAGTGCAGGACTGCTGGTGCTGATCCTGAAGGTGAGTTGCCTGGTTTAGCCTGTGGCAGCAGCATGTAGAGCCTTTAGAGCCTACTAAGCAGCGGTCTGCACTGACACACGAGGGAGGAGTTGGCGGGTGTGTGTTGACCAGCCAGGTTTGGGGAACAGATTTTTGAACAGCTGGACTGTGTGGCTGAAAACAGCAGGGAGAGAGTGTTGTAGATTCAGGTCTCTTGAAAAGATGAAAAGAAGCCTCTGGTACTGCCTCACTTCTGGGAAGGCTGTTGTGCAAATTGCAGAAAGCCCTGTCTCCCTTGAGCAGCACGTCTCCAGAGCTGCCTATAACAGAGGTACCTTGGAGAGCCCTTTCAAAACCTGATGCACTTATTTTTCTCCTGCCAGATGGGGAACCTGCTGCCTTATAGTGATCCTAGTGTGGTGTTCATTTTCCTCTCAATCTTTGGTGTTGTGACCATCCTCCAGTGCTTCCTCATCAGCACCGTGTTCTCCAGGGCCAACCTGGCGGCTGCCTGTGGGGGCATTGTCTACTTCACGCTGTACCTGCCTTATGTGTTGTGTGTTGCCTGGCAGGACCACATCAGCTTCTCACTCAAGATTTTTGCGGTGAGTCTTGATGGAACTCTCCTGGGCTTTGGGTCTCCACCAGCATGGCTCTCAGCAGCTCTCTAGCTGGACACAGTGGTAATGGAAGGTTAATTTTCAGTGTAAGAGTCTATCAGGGTTGGGCTTGATAAAGAGGTTTGCTGAACCTGCTGGAAGCTGCTGGGAGGGGTTTTTTGGCTTTGGTAGTAGAAGTATTGCAGCTAGACTAAGCTGCCTTGATCTTTGTATGCTGTCATATTGTACCACCAGACATGTAGGCTGGAGGAACTACCTGCTTTTCCTCTGCACAGCACTTCTTACCTGTCCAGAGGGGGTGACTGTTAGCAACCCTGTTCTCTTGCAGGAAAATCCAAAGAGTAAGGGAAAGAAGGTAGGGAAACAAACAATTCTGGATGGAGGTCCAGTAGGGTTTTCAGGCCTCTTGGAACCTAGACCAAGTCTGAATCTACCACTCCGTGACTGCAAATACAGTGACAGTCCTTGGAACTTTGACTTTTCATATGGACGATGTCCCTTAGCCTTTGTGTGACAACTGAGATGACTAGTTGGAGAGTAAATGTAAAAAAACTCAGTGCATGTTCATGCCTCCCATTTTCAGAGCCTGTTGTCTCCAGTAGCCTTTGGTTTCGGTTGTGAGTACTTTGCACTGTTTGAGGAGCAGGGAGTTGGTGTTCAGTGGGACAACTTCTTTGAGAGCCCACTGGAAGAAGATGGCTTTAGCATCATCACATCAGCTGTCATGATGCTGTTTGATACCTTCCTGTATGGAGTCATGACCTGGTACATTGAATCTGTCTTCCCAGGTGAGGTCTACTTCTGAGGCATAATAATGTCTTAAGGCTTTTAAATTAATTCTTTCACCCTTTTAACTTGCTAAGATGCAAATTTGGCCCATTTTTAAGCAGAGCTATATAAAGGTCATGGAGCAAAACCAGTGTCAGAGCAAGGTTGTTGCCTGCTGCTAGCAGTGAGTGTTGCCCAGCACAGAAGCATGACCCCATTGTGGCCATGGCTGATCTAGCCCCAGAAGCTTTGCTGTATTTCATTTGTTCCCTCCTCTAAAGTTCACCTACTGTGCTGCCAGGGAGGAGTTAAGAGTATCGGTACTACATGTGCTACTTAGCACCTTTCAGCATTTCTAAAGTGAAGTTAGATGTCTCTTACCCAGAGTCTGTCAGTGTCTTCATGTAAGATTTCTTCTTAGTCCTGCCTCATCTGGAGGCTTCCTGGGGCTGGAGTACTTCCCTTCTTGTCCTGAAAGCTAATAAAAGTGACAGATGCACTCAGGCTCATGTAATGCTTTTCTTTTTAGGCCAGTATGGGATTCCTAGACCCTGGTACTTTCCTTTCACAAAGTCCTATTGGTTTGGGGAGGAACCACGGGAAAGGCAGCGCCCCCATCCTGACCAGAAGGGGTCTTCAGAAGGTAAGTGCTGGACACAGAGCCTTTCTAAAGTGAAGGGTTAAGGTCTACCTTTTTCTGAAATGAGAATCCAAGCTCAGCAGGAGCAGTACTGGCATGGATAGGTGAAATTGGTCACCCTTTGTTATCAGAGTTCGAGTATGCTGATCAGGTGGGTGCATCCATATAAAGCCACCAAAGGTACTTCGTCAACCTAAGTGCAGCTGGATACTCCAGGCTTATGGAGTTGAGAAGTCCTTTTATTTTTGCTGACCCTGATAACACTGGAGATCTCCAGTTCCCAGATTGGCACAGGAGAGAGAAAATAGCTAAATGATAAATCTGCTGTGGAAGATTCCTGTCTCTGAGGAAGAAATGTGGTCAGTTCTTCATATAGCTAACTTCTTCACAGGCCTGGGGGAATATGATGTCTATTATGACTCCCATGCAATTTCTGTTAAAATCTGTCATATCTCTCAACTTCGTTGCGTTTTCTTCCAGTCTGCAAGGAAGAAGAGCCAGTGCATCTGAGTCTTGGTGTTTCCATCCAGAACCTGGTCAAGGTTTACCGTGATGGCAAGAAAGTTGCTGTAGATGGTCTCACACTTAACTTCTATGAAGGACAAATCACCTCCTTTCTGGGACATAATGGAGCAGGGAAAACCACTACCATGTAAGAACAAAATAATGATTTAAGACAGTAGGGAAGTGACTGAATACTGCAACTCCTATCCATATAGTAGAGGTAGCCACAGAACTGCAGTGTGCAAACTGGTGCAGACTAGAGTGCCTCTGCTGATTTAGTCTAGTTAGCCCTACAGATACAGGGGACTGGAACCACAGGGGGTTCAGGTTGAGGCTTGGGTAAATGAATCTACAGGCGGCATTTTGTAATAATGCCATTTGTGATTCTGACTTACCAGTGAAAGAAAGCAAGCTAGTACTGAAAGAACAAGAAGCTTGTAGAGGAAAAAATCTTTTCTTTAAGCAGCCTTGTGGGTGTTCTTTGATCACCACTGGAGCTGATTTGTGCTTTTGTTTATTTAAAATCCATTCGTGAGATGTTTTTCAGGCTACTTTCTTGATACGGTATTTCCCCAGGGTTTCCACCTACTCTTAATTCAGCCATCCACTGTTTCCTAGTAGTGGAACCTGCTGATCTGTTCTATTTTTCTTTCAGGTCCATTTTGACTGGCTTGTTCCCCCCAACTTCAGGTACAGCCTTCATCCTGGGCAAAGATATCCGCTCTGAGCTTAGCACCATCAGGCAGAACCTGGGTGTATGTCCACAACACAATGTGCTGTTTGACTTGTGAGTATCATCTGGGAAATTCAGGACTGGTGCTATCCAACAGATGTTTGGGTTCTCTCGGATACCGCAGTGGGCTTTCAGCTTTGACAGTCCCTTTCTGTGTGTGCATGGCGTGAGACAGTGGGGTGGTGTGGGATTGGTACAGGAACGTTCTGTTTATTAGCACATTCCTAAGTGCCTGGGAATGATCGGCAAGAGTTTTTACTTTCATCTTTCCTGTCTGTTAATAATCTATTCCACTCAGCAAGGCCAGGTGTTTCCCCAGTGCCTAGTGATTTGGGTTATTTGTGGTACTGTCAAGCACCCTTAAAAAAGGATTATCTACATGGGTGCTGAACAGAGCTGCACCCTGAAGTCAGGCCCAAGCTGAGCACACCCCGTCTGTGGCTTCCTCCCAAAACTTCAGCCTTAAAAGACGTTTTTTTCTGAGCAAATAGAAATGCCTGCAGTAATGCTAATAAAAGGGACAGATCCCAGCATGGTGCTTTCAACTGTGCCCTGAGGCTGCATTTGTTCCCTAGGCTGACTGTGGAGGAGCACATCTGGTTCTATGCTCGGCTCAAAGGGCTGCCGGAAAAGAAGGTGAAAGAGGAGATGGAGCAGATGGCAACAGATGTTGGTTTGCCTCACAAACTGAAAGCCAGGACCAGCAGGCTCTCTGGTAGGTTCAGATCTTTTACATTTCTCCACCTCAGAAACACTCATTGGCTTTTGCAGAGGCTGTGTTATGGACCTTGATGGGATCCTGCAATTATATATAGGCTACTATACAATTAAGCATTTAAGGAAGTCAGTTATTTATTAAATACCTAATCAGTGTATCTTTGTAAACATCACAATCTTGAACAGTCTCAACCTATCTAATAGCCATAACAAGTCAGTCACTTTCTCTGAATATTTTGTACTTGTTTCCATCATGATATAGTTCAGCTGCATTTGCTGTGTGTTGTCCAAAGCTTACTAATATATTTGGGGTTTATGAGTTTAGGTGAGAGTGGCTTGAACCATAGTCTCCAAGTCTCTTGCTGTTTGTGAGTCGTACATGCATTCCTTATGCTGACTTTTTCAGAAGGGGCAACCTGGAGTGTCCTTCTCTTTTGTTCAGGAGGGGCAGAATTTCTGCATCAATCTGTACCAGACACTAGAGGGACTGAGATGCCTTTGTCTTACTCATGTATCAGTACAGACTGCACATTTGACTTTGGGGAGGAAGAGCAGATGACCACAGTTGGCTTTAGTATTGAGGAATGCAATATAATTCCTTCCTTTTGCCTCTGGAACACTTCTATGGAAGGAGAGTCTCATGGGGACTTATTTCTGCAGCTCAGGCTCTGGAGACCTGTGTTCCAGATCCTCAGATATGCTTAGACCTCCAAGCCCGGTGATTTGCTACCCCTGGTGCTGAGACAGTATAATTCACTTAAGGAAGGGCATGCAAGGTATGGTTCCCTGCAGTAGAAGGAGCGTTAGACTTCACTGAGAAAAGACAATCCAGATGAATTATCCACTGTCCAGAAAGCGGTGGGACCCTGAAGGCCTGAAACAGCAACAGCACTTGATCTCCTCAGTCTGCTTTCTTTCACAGAGCTTGTTATCCACCATGCTGCAAATACTGCTGTTCTATTTATCTCTGAATCAGCCTGAACACCTTTTTTTTTTCTTGTGCCTGACAGGTGGCATGCAGAGGAAACTCTCTGTTGCCTTAGCATTTGTTGGTGGCTCCAAGGTTGTCATTCTGGATGAGCCTACAGCTGGGGTGGATCCTTATTCTCGCAGAGGAATATGGGAACTGCTTCTGAAGTATCGGCAAGGTATTTCATCTTCTTCTCTATTCTTAATAAATGTTTTGTGGAAGGCAAAAGAAAATCAATCTGATTCATGACTGTTCTCAAAATAGCAACGTGTCTTTGCAAATTTTTTGTTGCTTGCACCAAGGAATGAACAAAGACAATGCAGACAAGGATGCTCAGATCTCTCTCATTTGTATTCCTTTCTCCTCCTACTCAAGTCAGAATTCATGAACAAACTTTTTTACTGGGTTATGAGGGAGGGCAGGTAAAGTCAGAAAATCACCCTTGGTGTTCAGCAATGTCCTGTTCTGCTCCATGCAACCAACCTTGCAGACATGAAATTAAACCTGCCTTTTGCCGAGCACAACAAAAGCCAGCGGACAGTGGGGAGAATAAACCCATGACAGCAGTTGTGAGTCTTTTCTATACTCTTAGTCCTGTTCAAAGGAGCCAAACTTGTGGCATCAACCCCTCATGCAACTTCATGGCAAGGTGCAGGTGACTGTGGCCCTGGCATGGCAACACAGGTTTGTTTGACTTACCAGTTTGACTTACCATGTTTTCCTTGCTCTATTCCAGGTCGCACTATTATTCTCTCCACACACCACATGGATGAGGCAGACATTCTGGGGGACCGGATTGCCATCATTTCTCATGGCAAGCTCTGCTGTGTTGGCTCATCTCTCTTCCTGAAGAACCAGCTGGGAACAGGCTATTATTTGACTCTGGTCAAAAAGGATGTGGATTCCTCTCTGAGCTCCTGCCGAAACAGCAGCAGCACAGTTTCCTATCTGAAGAAGGTACAGCAGGCCTTTTCTGCTTCATGAAGTCGTAGGACTTTTTGGAAGCAGCAGCTAAGATTATCCACAGTAGAGTGTCTCCAAGGAAAATCCCTTGTTCTTTGAAAGAAGTACTACCTGTTCTGGGGCTACTGTGCCAGCAACAACACCAGACTACGTCTGATTAAACTGCTGTGTGGGACGTACATCTCCATTATAGTTTCTTTCAGTGCCAGTAGTACCAAGTAGATTAGAGAGATACAAAATAGGTGAAGTACGCTTTTGTAACACTCACTCCTATAGCTGTGATCTCTTACTTCTGTTTTAGCCCTTTACAGTGCTGTGCTGTGTTTAGCCCTTTGCAGTGCTATCTGCAGCATCTGGTTGAACTTACTTAGAGTATAGCATCTCATGGGCCCCATTTTGAATAAACAGCAGGAAATAATGTTTGTCTTCTATTTTGTGACCAGGATGACAGTGTCTCCCAGAGCAGCTCTGATGCTGGCCTTGGCAGTGACCATGAAAGTGACACACTGACAATAGGTGAGGCTTGGAAAAGAATTTAAGATTGATTCCCAGTTGACATGGCTCTGTAGCTTGCCTTGGGCAACTGCCTCTAACCTTGTTGCTCCTATGTAGCTACAATCTTGGGACAATTATTAAATTCACAGTGATGGTATTTTAAATATTGGAATGCTTTTCTTGAGTGAGCCATTTTGAATTCAAGCTGTTCTGAAAGTTAATAAGCAAATATTATGTAGCTGATGGGCCTGTTAGCAATATATGATGCTGTTGAACTGTACATCAATGATTTGCAGGTCTTCCAGTAGCATATACAACCTTTCCCAAGTATAGCACAAAGAAAGCATAGCCAGGCTCTTATCCAGGCTTGTGTTAAATTAAAAACAAATGAGACTTTTCATGGAAATGAGCTTATTTCCAGAAATGTCCTATTTATCCTCCTCCTGGCAGGATTTTTGAGGCTGACCTCTTTTTTCCATATAATGAGCAGTAAGCAGAACAAAGCTATCTTTTACATTTGTTTTTTCTAGATGTCTCTGCAATTTCAAATCTCATTACAAAACATGTTCCTGAGGCGAGACTGGTGGAGGACATAGGTCATGAATTAACCTATGTCTTGCCATACAAAGCTGCTAAAGAGGGAGCTTTTGTGGAGCTGTTCCATGAAATTGATGACCGTCTTTCTGATCTTGGCATTTCCAGCTATGGCATCTCAGAAACTACTCTGGAGGAGGTTAGTGAGCTGCTGATTCCTGTTTGTCTTAAACTAGGCAAAATAAATTATGGTAGAATTAAGGATGAGATGAAGCCTTATTGCTTCCTGTTAAAATTGACAGAACGAGCAGCTTTGCATTCCTCTCCAAAACGGATTGTCTTCTGCCTGTGTAAATGTGTGCTCATAGAGGTGTGCATTAAAAACTGAAATATAGTACAGACAAGCATGGACAGGTCCTGTGTACTCATCTGTACTTTGCTGAGATATGTGTAGTTTGGCCCCTGATTTGGCTTCTAATCTCTGTGTTATTTTTAGGGATGCTTTGTGTTGCATTTAACTGAAAACATACATTTCAGTACTGGATACACACATTATGTAAACAATTTAGACATATGGTCTTGTCAGGGATTTTTTTTTATGGTTTTGGAGTTTATTCCATGTGACTGTGTTTCAGCTGCCAAGTTACTCTTTTATCACAGAAGTATCATGCACATTATGTCTGTGTGGAATCTTTATTTGTTTATTTTTAATGAATGACAAGGGAAACTGGAGCAGTGGTGTTGTCACTTACTGAGGTTGCCCTCTAGGTCCTTCACAGCTGGGAAGACCTTGGTTGTTATCTGCAATTTGAAAATGGGTTATTTCTGGTTTAGGAGTCCATGGGTCAAGCTCCATGAAGGTGCCTATTCAAGTAAGAGCGAGACAACTATTAGACATGGGGAAATACGAGATTCACCAAGTTTAGTTACTAGGTCTATTTCTGAGACACGGGAAAGAGCTCATGTTCGAGATGGCCTGAGAACTGATATTGGAAAGGGGGAACAGCTAGTACCAGTCTGGCTCCAGGAAACTGGAGAGAAGCCACAAAGTCCGTATCTTCATCATGCAGAGGATAAACTCAGTATCCTCAGTTCTCTCATAGTACCTGCCAGTCTCACATGGCACCTTCTGAAACAGTACCCACAATATCTGTCTGCTTTTGATCTTCACTGACACTTATAATTCCTTTTCAGATCTTCCTGAAAGTGGCTGATGATAGTGGTGTGGATGCAGAAACTTCAGGTGGGTACAGTTATCCCCTACAGAAGTGACACATGCCAAGGTGTTACAGGCCCTGATTGAGACTGAGCTGAAGCTCTTCTACCCTAGTATTTTTGATGACCTGAAATAGCTGGGTTTAGTGTATTTAATGCATGCTTTTATGTGCTGTAAAGGTCAATTGACTCAGTAACATGTTTATTTTGTAACAGTGAAGAGTTTCTAGTGTTTGAGTATATTGCATATTACTTGACTGACGCTGTTGTCTGCTCTGAAGAACTCCTGACACATCAGACCACAGTAGGGTCCAAATTACTTTCTCTGAGAGCAGGTCACTGTACTGAGTGCTCATAATAGCAAATTGCACTTGTAGTCACATGGCTGCATATGACTCTCATGTGGCAAGTGAGAGTTTTCTTACAATGAGAGCAGTCTGCTGTTCCCCTGGCAAAAAAAACCAAAAAAACAAAAAAAACCCCAAACAAACACACAAAAAAAAAAACAAAAAAAAGAAAGAGGCATCAAATGCACTGGAAGAAGTTTCCTGGGACATCACACAAAGTATGATGCATAAAACATGACCCATTTCAGAACGACAGTCTTGGTTTTGTGTTTACCTGCACTGAAGTCACTCCAAGTCAACTTCTCAGTTTGCAAATGGAAGACATGTAAAATGAAAATTATATTCTTTAATTTTTCAGGGGCTAGCTGGAGATTAACTGAATCAGTTCAGCTAACCATAACTGCATTACTTTCAGATGGTACGTTGCCAGCCAGAAGGAACAGACGTGTATTTGGAGACAGACAGAGCTGCCTTCGTCCATTTACAGAAGATGATGCATTTGATCCTAATGACTCAGACATAGATCCAGGTATTGCTGGAGTTCAAGCCTGTTTTCTTCCTGTGGATGCTCCTTTATATTATAAATACTGTAGATCTGAAGGCTGAGACTGCCAAAGGAGTGGTAATGTGCTTGCCTATAGGAATAGTGGACAGTGCAGGATGCACAGCCTGCTCAATCCTCCCTCCAGAGCTCAGAGATAAGGGAGAAAATACATTCGTACATTCGTGTAAATCTGTTGTTATTGCTGCTGACTGTTATTGTCTTTTTTTTTTTTTTTTTTGGTGAGTGAGACTGGTCACTCCAGCTATCACCTTGTGATAGCTTCAGCAGAGAGAGCATCTCAGAATTTTTGAATTTCTTCTTGCTAGCAGAATCCAGAGAGACAGACCTTCTCAGTGGCGTGGATGGGAAAGGCTCTTACCAGATGAAGGGCTGGAAGCTCACCCAGCAGCAGTTCATGGCTCTGTTGTGGAAGAGGATGCTCATTGCCAAGAGAAGCCGGAAGGGCTTTTTTGCTCAGGTGAGACTTCCAACATGAACAGACTCCCTCAGCAGGGCAGCTCTGGACCGTGTATTATAGTCTGAGTTGATGGTGGGCCAGAAACCTCAAGGGAATGCAGATAACCAATAATTCGCCTTCCCTGTACATGTGGGCAGAAGGAGACCTGTGCAAGTGAAAGAAGTTGCATGATAAATCATATGGTTACAATATTCTTGTGCAGCAGAGTGTAACTTTGCCCTTGAGGACAGCCTTCGCAAGCTAAATCCTCTGCATGTGAAGTGAATTCCCTGATAGAATGTCAAGATAGATCTCGCATTGGTGTCTAGCACTGACCTAGTGTAAACAGTAAAGGTATTCCTGGGAAACTCTGAAAAAGTTTTGATCCAATAAATCATTCATACATAGTTCCTGATACCTTTGGAAACTTTTTCTTAAAAAAATGACTTGTTTTTTCCTTGTAATTTCAGATTGTGCTGCCTGCTGTCTTTGTGTGTATTGCTCTCATGTTCAGTTTGATTGTTCCTCCTTTTGGGAAGTATCCCAGCCTGGAATTACAACCCTGGATGTATGATGAACAGTACACTTTTATTAGGTATGTTTTGTGTGGCCTATGAATCATCTTTTTTGCGAACTTGAGTTACTGAGCTCCTTAACGGGTTGTTTTGGGTCTTGTGCTTATCTCAGAAGCACATTTTAAAAGAGTCTTGGTGTTTTCTTCTTCAACCTTTGTATGCCAGCTGTAAGTGCAGGCAAGGCAATATCCATTTCTGAATGGTGCTATGACTCTCTTAATACTGCGTACAAAGACTTGGAATGTGTGTGTACCCTTAGGCCAAGCATTCTTCAAGGGAAAATCCCCACCCACATCCTTTCACTGTGCTCTTGGCCTTGCTCTGTTGCTTCTTTTGCTGTACGCTTGTTAACACACTGACTGATCATGGTTTTCTGCTGTTCCCATAGCAACGATGCTCCAGAAGATGCAGGCACTCACAAGCTTTTGGACGTCCTTCTTGATAAGCCGGGATTTGGGACACGCTGTATGCAAGGACATTCCATCCCGTAAGTAGAACTCCGGTCTGGAAACCAGAAGCACACCCCGGTAGCTCTAGCTGACTTTAGGAAATGATAGTAATACATGGCCAGAGCAGGATTTAAGCCAGAAGAGTTGTAACTGCGTTCAGTTTTTCTGCTCAGAACCTTTTAGAAGTTGCCAGCCCTCAGTCTGGTGAGGAAGTGAGGTTTGAATGCAAGTCCTTGCTGACAGAAATGGAAAGGAGAGAGCAAATCACTCAAATTACTGTTCAGTCCTGAACATGATAAAGGACCTATTTATGTTGCTGTATGTTGTTGATTGTAGCTATTCCCACGCCATAATCCTTGGTTTCCAGCTGCATTAGAAACCTGAGTTAGCACCCCACAAACACCAGTAGAGGGAGTGGAGAGCCAGAAAGCATTTCTGTTGTTTCCTGACTCTGCCACCTGACTTGGTGCATGGCCTTGGGCAAGTCACTGAAGATCTAGTCCTTGAATGTAGAAGAGGTATACACCCAAGAGTCCAAGATGGTGTGTCCAGAAGACCTGCAGATCACATTCACAGGATGATGGGAAGGGAGGCAAGGTGTGTCATATACCAGCCAGTTGTGGAAAGTAAGCTGCATTCCTTCGTAACAGGCACGAAAGCTGAGTTATTCCACCATTGGGCCATGGGGAAAAAGCTTCCCACTACAGCCTTGGGGAAGAGCAGTGTTTTGATGTCCCAAAGACAGAAATATTATCCAAGGAGTCATCCAAGAAGATTGTCTGCC
Organism: Donacobius atricapilla; assembly: GCA_013397315.1. Lineage (NCBI taxonomy): Eukaryota > Metazoa > Chordata > Aves > Passeriformes > Mimidae > Donacobius > Donacobius atricapilla. Next base: position 47,601 of record WBMY01013075.1, on the reverse strand, counting down.
GTGATCTTAAAATCACAGGATATCTGAAGTTAGAAGGGACCCATGAGAATCACGGAGTCCAACTATCTGCTCCTTGGAGGACTACTTCAAACTAAACCATGTGACTAAGAGCATTCTTCAGATGCTCCCTGAACCCTGGACAGTGTGCCTGCAGGGACTGACTGAAACAAAGCATTTGATTATAATGAAAAGAGGGGAGTGTCTAGCACTACTCAGTGTTGGCCTGCCTCAGTTTCTTTGGCAGGGGGATCTGTTAAGAGCTGCAGAGTCTGTTCTGTTGCTCTGAGCAGCTTCTCTCAGTGAGATCAAGCTCCTTGGAGAAACACAGTCTCTTCTGGGGACTGTGGAGTTTGATCTTTAAATGTCTTGTAAGCAAAGCCACCATATTTGTCTTAAAAACTACTTTTTTTTCTTGCCCCTTTCCAAACAGAGACACTCCTTGCACTGTGGGGCAGAAGGAATGGACCACTGCTTCAGTCCCAGAGTCAGTCCTGGACATCTTCCTGAAAGGCAACTGGAGCATGGAGAATCCTTCCCCATCTTGCGAGTGCAGCAGTGAGAAGATCAAGAAGATGCTGCCTGTGTGCCCCCCTGGTGCAGGTGGCCTGCCACCCCCCCAGGTAGGAGGGAGCTCTGTGGTTCTGCAGTGAGGGACGCTCATGAGGAGCAGCATGGCTAGGTGTGGTTCTTGCGTGCAGCATTGCACGAGATTTATTTCACTCAGCACCTGTGTTTTCTGATGGGCATTTATCTGTGTTTTCACTGGTGACACCAGCGTGAGCAAGACACAACTGACATCCTCCAGAATCTGACAGGCCGCAATATATCAGACTACCTAGTGAAGACCTATGCACAGATCATTGGGAAAAGGTAGCTGCTGAACACTCCCCCTTCCCTCCCTGACAAACACTGCTTCCTCTATGGGTGATGCACAGATCAGGAAAATAAGCCCGAGCAGCCAAAACTCTTCAGTAGTGAGCCAAATCCACTCAGGTCCTCAGATAGCCCTGATCCTCAGCTTAAGTGATGTCTCTGCTTTGTTAGTGATTGTGTGCTGACCCTCATAGGCATATCATGGGGGAAGCCTAGGGATTACACTGAAGAGGAATGGTGGGAGCTATATCAGCGGTGAGAGGCTACTGCAGTCTTTTCCCTGGCCATGTGCCTGTAGTTATGTTAGATCTTTGTCTCCTTCGGTTCCATGTATTATGTATCATCTCTTTCTTCTCTCTGCAGCCTAAAGAATAAAATCTGGGTGAATGAGTTCAGGTAAGTTACTGCCTTCTCCGTAGTTTATATGTGTCCACTAAACCTTGAGCATACTCTTTAGCAGGACACATCCACCCTGCTTAACTGCCAGATGTTGGAGGAAGATGTTTAAGGATAAACTGGGACAACCCCAGAGCACTGGACAGCAAGTCTGTCTTATGCAGAAAGCAGTCTTGAAAAGATTTGCATGACCAGTGTGCTGGTACTCTATTCTGGGAGGTGCTATTCTTCCAAGCAAGGGCAGCAGGGAGATGTCCTGCTTTGCCTGCAGCAGAAAATAGCCGCCTTTATTAAATGGACAGCATGCTGAGCAATCGTAATGAGTATTTAACCCCAGAAACAAAGAGTAGAAGACTTCATGGCTAATCAACCATGTAGGAGAATAAAAGCCATCCCTTCATGTAAGAGTGGAGATACTAGCCTTGGGTGTACTGAGGGAAGAGGAGACACATGGAGAAGGGATGAGGAGTGGCATTTTCTGGAGGTTAGTGAATAGTCAGGTATTAGCATCCCTTTCTATCTATCTGAACTTTCAGGTATGGTGGCTTTTCCTTGGGAGCCAGCAGTTCCCTCGTGCTTCCTCCAAGCCATGAAGTCACTGATGCCATTAAACAGGTGAAGAAAATTTTGGAGCTGGCACAGGTGAGCATATAAGTTGTCCACCATAAGCCCTGGATGCACTAATATTGAGTCTTGTTACTTGGGAAAGAACTTGGAAGTCATAAGATGAGGAGCATATGTATGTTAGCTGTGTCTGCTGACTTCTCCCCACTACCTCTGAGGTGGGATCTCCCAGGCTGTTGTCGGACAGTAGCAGAAGGCTTGAAGACATGCTCAACTAAAGCTTACCCAGCCCATGTTGCAGATGTGGGTCTGCCCAACACCAGTTGCAAGCCGGTGGAGATTGCCAACATCTGAATATTTTGTGGCAGGACAGGGTGGGCTGTCTTGGGGAATGAAAAAGTGGTTGCTGCCATCTTCAAAACCTCAGTTGAGCCTTCCTGTGCTGAGTCTGCCCTGGCTCAGAAGAGAATTTGGGCCACTATTTTCCTCTGAGACTGCCAGCCTGTGGGCTGTAATGTCTCTGAAGGTTGCATGCAACTGTGATAAATATGTTTTGCTGGGAAAAAACAGGTGTAAGACTGACCCTTCCTACTGGTGAGACTACAGAAAGGAAAGCATGAAGGGAAGCTGCAGTTACTCAGCCTTCTTACCACCTCCAGTTTGATGGGTAGAGGCTGGTGAATTGGCAGAAGGCTGTCAGAGCTGTGAAAAACATCGTGTAGTCTCTGCTAGACCCCAGGGCATGAATAAAGGTATTCTTAGAGGGGAAGTAAGTATCTCTTTACTGTTTGCAGGGGAGTTCTGGGGATCGATTTCTCAACAGTTTATCAAGTTTCATGAAAGGCCTGGATACAAAGAACAACGTGAAGGTAAATTAACCAATCCTCATTTCTGTGCCTGCTATTTGAAGGTCTGGTGACTTGGAGTCACAGCAGTTTGTCTTGGAAACCTGTGTAGGCCAGAGTTCTCTGTATTTGCTAGTGGAGTAAATGTAACTTGTAGTTTTATGTGGGCAAAACCTCAAAATCTGTTTCTCCTGTGGTGTTTAGGCCTAAATACCAAAAGCAGTTTAGTGCTGGATCGGTGATAGCTTCCAGCAGCCTCTTCCGGTTATTGATTAAGCTATGTTCTGCCCCTCAACAAGCTAGCTTGGAAGGATATGGGAAGAAATATGCCCTCAACAGAGGAAGGGATGTTCTGCAGGGCTTAGGAAGCTTTTGGGTAGCTGATGTACATGGTGCCTTTCTGATGGTGATGTGGTGTCTTGTAGGTGTGGTTTAACAACAAGGGCTGGCATGCCATTGCGTCTTTCCTGAATGTGATCAACAATGCTATCCTTCGGGCCAACCTCCAGCAGGGTGAGAACCCCAGTGCTTATGGGATCACTGCCTTCAATCATCCACTCAACCTCACCAAGCAGCAGCTCTCTGAAGTAGCTCTGTAAGTTGTGACATGAATATGAATGGGTTTGGGCTCATTGCTGATGACTGGAAACAGGCAACATGGAAGGTTTTGGACTCACTGGTGGACAGTCAGTGGCTTCTGCCATTTAGGCTCTTAACATGTGGGCCTTATTTTCTCTGGTCTAGGCAGGTGGCAACCTGTGCTGCTGAGAATTTGCTGTTGAACAGCACTGCTGTACAAACTTTCTCCGTCTTTGAGTCCCTGGAAGCTGCAGTTTCTAAGAACCAGTCCTTTTCAGGAATACCTAATGCAACTCTAGGAAATTCCTCTCAGCCAGTTTCAGAAAGGTGTCTCACCATGAATATGGTCGTTCTTTTGTCCCCGCCATTTGACTAAGAACCACTGACAGGTGCTGTTGAGTTTTGCCCCCTGTCTCAAGTTGGAGAGCATACAGTAATGCACGGGGTTAACTTCACTGAGGCATTGACTAGTCCACTCCCAGTATGATCAGAGTCCGAACTCATAATCTCTGTGCATAGATATCCTTCAATCTATAAAACAGTGGCAGATGATGGGCAGATACTTCTGAAATTTGAAACAACACCAAAAAAAAGACAAACCCCAACAGCCCCAGAAAATGGATTTTGTGGGAAACAAAGTGGTGGTGATAAGGAAAGCAGAAAGCAGTCCATTATGCCTAAGTTACCAACCACTCCCCAGGTTGTGATGCTGCGCTTGAGATGCCAACAGGCTGTGTATGTTCCCTTTGCTATTTGGCTGGAGAAGAACTGTGCAGTTATGAGAGTCTTGCATGGTAATCCTTTACCCAGGATTCTGAGTATAAGGACAGAATAAGGACAGCAGAAGAAATAGTTTCTGCCTGGCATGAGCTGCCTGATTTCATCTCAAAGCAGCCAGCACCAGCATACAAACAATTTGCTTTCTTCCTTTTTTTTATCCAGGATGACCACCTCTGTGGATGTTCTCGTATCCATCTGTGTGATATTCGCCATGTCCTTTGTTCCTGCCAGCTTTGTGGTTTTCCTTATTCAGGAACGTGTCAGTAAAGCTAAACACTTGCAGTTCATCAGTGGTGTGAAGCCTGTAATCTACTGGCTAGCCAATTTTGTGTGGGATATGGTAAGGACTTAGGCTGGGCTAAACTATTCTCCATTCTGTTTTTCCAGGGTGTCTTGAAGTACACAGTGCAGCTGGGGCCAGTGAGCACCACATTATTTCAGTGAATAACAACTGTGACTATTACTTTTGTGTTTACTATTATGGGGCAGTGGTTCATCTCAGTGGGTCAAGGAATACGACTGAGGATGGAAGGACAACCATAAGCTCAATCATTTGCATTTATTATGTCACTCTAAAATTCTTGCCCAAAAACATTTGTTTTGTGTAGCCCCTTGTTCTGCTATGTCCAAAGCAGGCTTTCTCAACCTGTAGTGTCTGAAACCTCTGGGAGTCTACTGACTACTCCTAGAGAAACCAAAAAATGTAAATTCATGTATACTGCATTACAGTTCACACATTTGACATTTTTAAGAGTCTTCCATTGAAAACAGCTTTGGGAACACTGGAAAGTATTAGAGCAGAAAAACATCTCTCCTTTTTTTTTGTCATCTGGAAAGAAATCTAAAGTAATGTTTTTCACCTTCCAGTGCAACTACATTGTTCCAGCCACACTAGTCGTCATCATTTTCATCTGCTTCCAGCAGAAGTCCTATGTGTCCTCCTCCAACTTGCCTGTGCTGGCTCTCCTTCTGTTTCTCTATGGGTAAGTGATTTCTCATTAGAGGATGACCGGGAAGGCTCTTGGACTTGGAAGATTCTTACCTGATGTTGCTGCCTTTTCTCTTGCCAGGTGGTCCATCACCCCTCTCATGTATCCGGCCTCCTTTGTGTTCAAAATCCCTAGCACAGCATATGTTGTGCTGACCAGTGTGAATCTCTTCATTGGCATCAATGGCAGTGTGGCCACCTTTGTCCTGGAGCTCTTCACCAACAATGTATGTTTTTCCAGAGCCTCCTCACTGTCTTGTGCTGCCACAATCTAGTTCCATATTGCTTTCATGTTGTCTTTAGCAGCCAGATCTCCAGAAAAGCTAGGCCCTGGCCTGTACACATTAACTTCAGCAGCAGTTTCAACAGGGTTCTGGTGGAAATGGGTTAAAGCCCCTTTAGAAAAGGTCACAAAGTAGTTCAGGTGGGGAAGGAGCTCCTGAGATTGTCTAGTCCAGCCTCGGAGCAGGATTAGCTATAGTAGTTTATTAGGTTTGCGTGGCCTGGTTTTCATAGTGGGGGGGCCAAGGTCAAACCACTACAAGCAGGTTGCTCAGGGCCATTTGATTTTAACGTTTCCAGGGAGAGACTCCACAGTCTCTGTGGACAATCTTTTCTACTTTTCAGTCATTCTTAGGATAAAAAAATTGAATTTTCTTATGTTGAAATGGAATTTTCTTGTATGTTCTTTATGAAGGACATTTTCCATTTACGAAGACCATTTAATCACCCAACCATTTAGCTGCCCTGAATTTTGTAGATACCTCTTTAGCTATGTTGGGGTACTTACACACTTCACTTCAGTTTTTCAACACCAGATGCCTCCTGGGGAATCTACAAGTTTCTCTCATGGTTGTAGACAACGCAAGTTGTCTTATCCAGCACTGTTTGACCCACAGTGGTGTGAAGTGTTCCTTGTGGGTGGAGGCTCAGGAGACACCATGGGAGTTACTTGTTGATTATACCTCTTCCTGTGGACATAAGGACACAGCCCTTGATGATAGTTCCTTTTGTTACAAAGCCTCTACTGCACTGCAACAGTAAAAATGAATACATGCTCAGAGATGAGCACCTGGCAGAACAGGAAGTCAGGGTGCTATCAGTTCAATCCATGGGCTAAGCCAGCTGGAAGACAACAAAGGAAAAGTGTTAGAGCTTTAGAATAGGAACTTCCTACAGCCACTGATATAACCAGTCTGTGCAAGTTCAACTTCCCTGTGTCCTCAGCCAGTAGCCTTTCTGCATATCATTGTTTGTAGACACTGCCTTTTAGAATGTGAGTGTTTGGAGAAAACCTTTTATTGCAGTTTGCTTGTATTAATAGCATCTTGAGCCACACAACAACGCTGACTGTCCAGAGGAGCCATGGTCCTGGCTCTTGGGAGGACATTTCTAATCCTTGAATTTTTGTGGGGTTGCAGTGCTGGGGAAGAGAAGGAAGGGTCAGTGACAAGATGGATCATTCTTGGGAAGTGGTGTCTGCATTCTGCTCAGCTGGCTCACTGGCACTTGATTTTTTCCTTAATAGAAGCTGAAGGACATCAATGATATCCTGAAGTCTGTCTTCCTCATCTTCCCCCACTTCTGCTTGGGCCGGGGACTCATTGACATGGTGAAAAACCAGGCTATGGCTGATGCTCTGGAGAGATTTGGTAAGCGAAATTGTGTATTGGAGAGACCATGGCCTGAAAGGAACAGGGAACTCTAGTCTGCTCCAGACCAACTCCTCTAACTTTTCAGGAAATAAAAGTGCACAGTTTGCAGCACAGACCTGGTCAAACATGGCAAGTCATCATAGCCTTCTGCTCTTTAAGAGAAACTGGTAGATAGATCCAAAGAGTTTTAAGTTAAGACCATTAAATAAAAATGCATGAGGACAATTGTATGGAGATCATTAAGCCTAGTGTAAGATGGGGCTGAGGTTCAGGAAAGCTGGGGGTTTTTTCTGGCATGCAGATGCCAGGCTTGAGTTACAGCCTTTCTGTGCTTCACTAACCTTTTGGAAAGGTGGGCTAGCTCTTTGGCAGACTGAATTCTCTGGACCTGAGTCCCAGCTTTGCTACAATAAAAAACGTGCATGCAGCCACAGCTGGCCCCTTGTGTGGTCTAACCCTTCCCTCCTGCAACTGGCTGATCACCAGTTGTGCCAGTGCCCAACTTGGTGAGCCTCTGCTGGAAAAAATCCTAGCCAGCTCCCCTTGATCTGGAAAAGTGACTGTGCTTTTTAATCTCATTTTGGCAGGAGAGAATCGTTTTGTGTCCCCTCTGTCATGGGACCTGGTGGGAAGGAACCTCTTTGCCATGGCAGTAGAAGGCGTTGTGTTTTTTCTCATCACAGTGCTCATCCAGTACAGGTTCTTCATCAAACCCAGGTAGGTTGCCTTCTCTACTGCACTGCGACAGGCAGGTGAAGTTCTCATTGGCGTTGCCTATGAAATGAGGAGAATATTACCTATGAGGGCCCCATCATTTTCTGCTTAGGCTTTATCATGTTTCTTTCTTCAGGCCCGTCTATGCCAAGCTGCCTCCTGTGAGTGATGAAGATGAGGATGTAACCAGAGAGAGACAGAGGATAATTAGTGGAGGAGGACAGAGTGACATTTTGGAAATCAAGGAGCTAACCAAGGTGACAGAACTTCTGAATTCATACTCGTTGACACAAAACTATGCAGTTAACCTTATCAGAGGAATTTAGTGGGGTCAAAACTGGATCGAGTTAGGAGTACTGAATATGTACAGCTCTAGTTGGAACTTTTTCTTGTGGTTTCAGATTTACAGAATGAAGAGAAAGCCAGCAGTTGATAGGATCTGTGTTGGAATTCCCCCTGGAGAGGTAAGCGTATTCATTAAATGCATTGTTTTGCTATTACTGCAGAATTTAGGAGCTGCAAGACAGCACAGGGTAGAGTAAGATCAAAACCAGATGAATGTTCAAATTGCACAAAAGGAAAGTAGAAACTGAAGTAGTTTCTGGTTCTGTGTGTCTCTGCCTTTGAAGAAGACACTTAACTCTCAGTGTCTTGGACCAGAAGCCAAACTCCAGTATTTGACGCAAGTTCAACTATGGTGACAGTGTGTCAAGGTGACAGCACAGTTTGTTCATCTTCCCAGCCTAAAGGTTTAGACTTAAAAGCCCAGAAGGTTGTTGTTTTTTTTTTTTCCTGAAAATGGACTTAAGACTCCCTCTATCTGTCCTGAGGGTCAAGTTTGCTTCTTCCCATCGTGTCAGTGCTGAAAATGATGCAGCTGGATCCTGTTCTCAAATACACTGTGCTCATTTATATCCCCAGTGCTTTGGACTCCTGGGAGTAAATGGTGCTGGCAAGTCATCCACTTTTAAGATGCTAACTGGTGATACAGATGTGACGGGAGGAGAAGCTTTCCTCAAAGGAAACAGGTGAAAGACAATGCAATTTTTTTCTCTGCTTTTTCCTCCAGTTTTAACAGCTTCTTTTCCATATCAAAACTTTCTTCCATAACTCCTGGCATCTGTTTCAGCCCTTGTTTGAGTCTGGTAAAGTACATCAGCGGCTTAGGAAAGTAAATTTAGTCTGGTAGTCATTTCTATGTAACAGCTCTTCCACATTTATATGTCATAAAAAAAAAAAAAGAGGGGAAAAGGGAGAGAGATAAAAAGTAATTTGATCAAGGTGGACTTGTATTTTTGTTAGTTCAGTGATTCCAGAAAGACAGTTTCACACTGTTTTAACATCTAAAATAGCAGCCATATGCTCATGAAATCCTAACAAAGGGGTTTTTATTTTACAGTATCTTGTCCAACATCCAAGAAGTCCATCAGAACATGGGCTACTGCCCACAGTTTGATGCTGTTAATGAACTGCTGACAGGACGAGAGCATTTGGAGTTCTTTGCACTCCTGAGAGGTGTTCCAGAGAAAGAAGTATGCAAGGTAAATGTAACACCATGAGACTCATCTCAGTGACCAGTTTGCAAGTTCTTGCTTGCATGTGCCCTCCCTGCAAGTCATGTAATGCCATGATGTGAAGCTGTTGAAGATACTGTGTGGTGACATCTGCCCCCCTTTTCTTCAAGGCAACCCAAGAGTTGCCCTGTTTTTTCAGTGTTGCCTGGAAAAATGTACTAAATGGGAGATAATTTGGGTCCTGTGTCCTCATAATGAATACTTTTCTCCACTGAATAACTTTCTTCCTTTAAGAATTTAAGGGCTGTGGAACAGCAGGTTATGCAGAACCTCACTTGCTGTCAAGTGTTAATTCTTTAAAATCCTCAGAAGCAAACACTCAACAGCTTAGCAGAAGCCTTGTGCCGAGTTTTAAAAGCTTTCCAGTTGATCATGGTGCATCATTAAAGTGCTGCTATTTCAGCATTCAGAAATGAGGTTACAATAACAGTCTGTAGACAATTGATGACAGCTGCCAGTACCATGCAGCACCCATCTCAGCTCTGTTTCCTGCAATTAACAGTTTTTACTGTATGAGACCTGAGTGCTCTAGGTAGACGATATCTAGGGTATGTCCAAGTAGCTTGAGTCCTTCTGTGAGGATGGAAACTGCAATCTCCTAAGACTGCTGCCAAGTTCTTCCATGTGATGTTCTCACCAGCTCCATATAAAAAGGGACCCAATTCTGGGAGCGATTTGAGTAATAACTGAATCTCCTTGCCATAACACACTTTAGTCTGCCAGGCAACAACGCCTGCCTGTTGGCACTGTTAGGGATACTACTGAACAACAAACCAGATTCCATCTATCCAAAGGCCTAAGATGCACTATTGGTGTGATGCTGCGGGTCAGCAGTGTCTACGTCCCTGCTGCAAGCCCGCAGTAATAGGAAAGATTGCTAAAGCTGGTGCTGCTTAGAGCACTAGATTGTTGGTTAATGCGACTCAGCTGATGTCAAACTCATGCCCACTGGCCAATAAGCTGCAGCCATATGATTTTTCAGGCCCCCTGGGGAAAGGGTTACATGTATCCCGATCCAGAGGTGCACAGGGTGTTTCAAAACCCATATCCATGCCACATTAGATCCTCAGGTGAATGGCCCTTCTGAAAGCTGCTTTTGAAGCCTGATCTTGTAAGAAAAATCTCTGTGCAGATGTTGCTATGCTTGATTGAAGGTGGTGGTGTGCTGTCTGTCATAGGTTGGTGAGTGGGCAATTCGGAAACTGGGCCTTGTGAAATATGGAGAAAAATACGCTGGGAATTACAGTGGAGGGAACAGGCGCAAGCTTTCCACAGCCATTGCCCTCATTGGAGGGCCACCTGTGGTGTTCCTGGTGAGTCTGCAACCTTTGCTCATCAATATTGTCCTGAGAAACAGCTTAAAATGAAGCCTAATTAAAAATCTGGTGCATAAATTACTTTCTCATTTTAGAAAATGAATCAAACTTGCTTATTTTCAATGTTTCCACGATCAGGAATGGACAGGTCATTTCAAAGATGAGGTATTTGTCAGTAGAATGTAGTGGCACAATCTGTTTTTTTGTATACATTTTGCAGGATGAGCCAACAACAGGCATGGATCCCAAAGCACGTCGCTTTTTGTGGAACTGTGCTCTGAGTGTAATCAAGGAGGGGAGATCGGTGGTGCTCACATCTCACAGGTAAGTAGCAGCCCACTTGTGTCACACTTTGGCTTTTACATCTGCCAAGGCTGGATGCTAAGCTTAGCCTTTCTGCTCTGCCCTTCAATGCTGTTTGCAGTACTAATTATTTTTTTTCTGCCTGCAGCATGGAAGAATGTGAAGCCCTGTGCACTCGAATGGCGATAATGGTCAACGGGCGATTCAGGTGTCTGGGCAGTGTCCAGCACCTAAAGAACAGGTGGGTGTTATTTTCACTTACACCACAGAAGTTTGCATTTTTAGGGAGATACAGTTAGGCTTAGTTCCTCATGCAGCATTTCCACTGCTATTCTGACTATAGGAAATGCTGCTGGATTTTTAGCTCACTTGTATTTTTGAAGCACTTAACTCTTGTACTGACATTTTTGTTGGCAGGTTTGGAGATGGTTACACCATAGTGGTGAGAATTGCAGGGGCAAATCCAGACCTGAAGCCTGTTGAGGAGTTCTTTGGGCATGCCTTCCCTGGAAGTGTCCTAAAGGAAAAACATCGGAATATGCTGCAGTACCAACTTCCCTCTTCACCATCCTCCCTGGCCAAAATATTCAGTATTCTCTCCCAGAACAAGAAGAGACTCCACATAGAAGACTACTCCGTTTCTCAGACCACACTTGACCAAGTAAGTTTTCAGTAGCTTGGGTGCCAAAAGGTTCTTCTGCAGAGGTAGGAGTACATCCACCAATTTATTGACCTATCTTATAAGGGCATGCAAACAAGATAGAGTTCTGAATCCCAGGACTATTTCAGGATGTACAGTGCTTAAAATGCCATGAATTAATAAAATACTATTAATTAGTGTGACATGGCCTTTTTTCTTGTAGGTTTTTGTAAATTTTGCTAAGGACCAAAGTGATGATGACCATACTAAGGACCTGTCATTGCACAAAACCCAGACTGTGGTAGACATTGCAATCCTTAACTCCTTCCTGCAAGATGAGAAGGTAAAAGAAAGTTGTGTGTGAGCCAACTTTGTCGAAGAAATGATGAGCAGAATGCTAACTTCCTTTTCCTGGGATAGGATATTCCCAAAGAAGCTAGAGGAAAAGCAACTGGACACTCTACTGATAACCATTCAATGCAATGCAATTCAATGCAATGAAAACAATTCCTTTTCAGGGGCAGTGCCTCATGGAGTCATCTTGTACTGTTCTCCAGTGAAAGACTTGAACTTAGCTCATTACAGGACAACTCTGAAGCTGTGGTAAAGCACCCACTAGATGCTGTGGGCTTTCAACCATACTGTATCTTGTTCTGTACAGTATGCTTTTATTTGGGTTGCTAAAATAATTCATTGAGGAATCATGGCCAGTGGTTATTTACAGGTATTTTAGACATGCATGTTTCAGTCTTTAGAACATTCATGTCAGGAGTGGGAATGTGCTGGTGCTATATCCATTGCTGGCAATGAATGCACCAAAACAGTCAGTGGCAAGAAAAGTCACCACCAGTGTTGTAGCCCTAAGTTGTGGAAACTTACCTGACCAGCAGGCTTTCTCTAGGCTGGTGTAGGTCGGTGACAAAGCTGAGGCCACAAAGCAGTACTGTGCAGGTGGGATGGCATGAGACAGGCCATCATAACCACACATCTTCATCAGCAAGTGGTGATATGTGGAACTGTGAACCCTCCAAATGCATGATTGTCCTACCAGCATCACAATCAACAACATACTTTGACTAGGTTTTTGTGCAGTTAAGTACTTTCCTGCTCCTCTGAAGTACTGTTGCAGCTGCATGAACATCTAGTAGAAAGAAGTGGGTGAGAAGCAGACATAGGGTTTGGACCACAGCAGCAAACTCAGTAGTTGTACAAGCTGCTAATGCCAAGAGCAAATTCTAAATCATGAGCTGTCACTCAGATTTGTAATATCTGCTCTTTAACCCCTGCTTTGCACCAGAAAGGTACCCATCATCTGGAATTACTGCTTAGCACAAGCATGTTGCTGTTTCTGGCTTTGCCAGATAAAACTAGAAACAAGATGTAGATTTTTTTTTTAAACAGTATTATTTATGACTTTAAATAGGTAGGTAGCATAATTAGGAATTGAAAATGCTTTCAGTTGATCTTTGTAGCCACGGTATTTCTTTACATTATGCCTGTAATGCTATGCTCTCCTTCTATCCATGTGGTGGATAGCTGCATTCATGATCTGACCATGTTCCAGATTCTAGCAATCAGCTGCTATCTGCAAACAACTGCAAGTTGTTCACCTAAAATTTTCCTGTTTGGAAACTGGTATAACCTTAATGTGTAAGTTTCTGTTTCTGTTGTGCTGTGTAGTTTCAGTCATTAGGTGATCCCTAACTGGAGAATACACCCTTATTATACATGTGACAAATAACTTTTTCAGTAAAAATCCCCTGGAAAAACAAGAGAGTTCAAGATAACAGTGCTACAGTTCATCAGTCAATTTTTCAAGTTTTACAAAGCCAGACTAATATTAGAAGGGAAATTATATAGTAAGAATAACTGACTCTTGTTCACACTGTACAATGGTCATGGGAGAATATGCTTTTTGGGCCCCTCTGTGTTGCTTTTACATTTGAAAATTGGTTCAGTAATGTGGTTTGAGCACAAGTGCAGTTCCTGAGCTGTTCCTGTATGCCATGCCTGTGCCTTAAATACCCACACTGGTTCTGCACTAGTTTTGATGCTACTCCATGAATCAGTCATGGACCATTTTCTTCTGTGGATGACCATAGCAGCCCAGCAAATACTGAAAAGGCTGGCACGAGCTAGAATAAGATTGATTACATATTTCCAAGTATACTTGGTAACACTGACTAACTCAACATTTTTAAAACAAGTTCCTTGTCCCTCTGTGTCCTGCCTTGAGGTAAAGTAAGAGCTTAGTACAGGCTCTGCTAAAGTGCCTTTTTCATACTTCTTTTTTTTTTTTTAAATCTGTGTAATTCATTGCTAAGGGGATTGAGAAAAGGAGTGTAAAGGGGATTGGTATACCTCACTTAAAACATGCTTTGTTATTACCTTTATGGCATCATCACTCTATGGGGATGAATTACAGGGTGATGAATACACCGGACTTCAGGTGCAGAAACAGCAGAGCTACAGCCATGACGACTCCAGAACAGGCTGCAAGTATGTTGCAGTATCATTGAAACGAGTAGCATGTACTGGAGGCTTGCCACTGCTAGAAGTCACTACTGCAAATCAGCATTACATCACTGAAGTGAAGGGCTAAGGTTTTGCGCTGCACCAAACTAGTGCATGTAGAGCCAGAACGAGTTCTAGGAGGATTCAGATTTAGTCCTGAAAGGGCTGTGGTTTGCTCTTGGTAACTGCTCATTTAAATTATTTATGTATCGGGAAACAACAGTTACATGGTAATACACTTTCCTTAGCCCACCAAAAAGATACTTGATTTCTATTGCCCCATGACCGTCATGCTTACAGGGTCTGCTATCTGTGACAAAACGTTGCAGTAAATGTGGATATTAAACAAACTACTTCACAGCTCTGATCTGCATTGTTTGTACTGAACAGACAGCATAATGCAACACTGGCATGAAGATTTGTCATGGAATACAGACAGCTACTAATTTTACTCATTCAAGTATGTGTTGGGGGAAAATCACTCTAGAGTCATACACATTATATGAACCACTCTTGATAATGAAACTACGCTGAGGTGTTAACTTATTTTAAACTTCAGTACTATTGACATCCCTCTTTGTAGTACATTTGTATTTCAGTAAGGAGTTGTTGTATTTTCCCCATGGTTAAACAACCACTTTTGTGCTTATCTTTCCTTTTTGAATTATAGTTGGTCCTTCGTTCCAAGCACTTTATGCTATCTGTAATGGGATCTATTTTTGCACTGGAATATCTGTTAACTTTGCAAAAATCTAAAGAGATTTCACAACTGAAATTTCTAAGTTAAACCCGTAAATGGACATTTTCATTAAAAGCAAAAAAAAAAAAGTATATATATTTGTATTTGCTAATATCTGTTATGTGAAGTATTAAAAGGCACTCTAATCGCCTTGTATTAAGTAAAAAATAAAGCTGTTATAGCACCATTGGTCTTCACAAGTGTAATTTTTGCATTTGTTATTTCAAGGAGCACTGCTGGAAGCTTTTATTTTGCCTGGTTTTATTTTGTTCTGAACTGCAATGCATGAGATTTCAGTAGCTCTAAAAACTAGTATGGAGTAGATATACTATTTTCAGGTAAATGAGGAAATGCAAGATAAAAAGGTAAGTGCTACATTAAATTTCTAAAGTTAGTAAATAAAAAGGTCTCTAGCAAGTGATTGGTTAACTGTCAAATCCAGCTGCAAAGAATAACAAACTTCTCTGGATGTTTAAATCCCAACTCAAATACCTACCTCTGAATTTTTATTACAGAGCTGCAAGCTGCTGATTGCTCCTCCTTGCTAAAAACACCCTATACACTCAGTTAATTTTGAACAGCAGTTTACAAATGAAAGCAAAATAACTGTGTGATTGCTCAAGGATAAACTGATCCTAAAATGTTGTCTGCTATAGTATCACCATCAACCAACTTCCACTGTCTAACCAATTCATGAAGTTACACTCATCAGAAAAATTCATCCTGAAATAAGAAGCCAATTAAAATTTCACAGAATCACAGAATATGCTGTGTTGGAAGGGACCATAATGACTGTCACGCGCCATTCCTGGCCCTGCACAACATCATGCCCAAGGGTTCACACCATGTGCCCTGAGGTCATTGTCCAAACACTTCTTGAACTCTGTCAGGTTTGGTGCTGTGATCACATCTCTGGAGAGCCTCTTCCAGTGCACTACCACACCCTCTGAGCGAAGAACATTTTTCTAATACCCAGCCTAAACCTCCCCTGACACAACTTCAGGCCATTCCCTGAGGTCCTGTCACTGGGTGCCAGAGAGAAGAGAGCATTGTCTGCCCCTCCTCTTCCCCTCAGGAGGAAATTGTAACTACAATGAGGTCTCCTCTCAATAATCCTGAAGGCTGAACAAATCAAGGGGCCTCAGATGCTCTTCATTCGGCTACCCCTCAGGGTCCTTCACCATCTTTGTTGAACCCCTCTAATGGCTTAATATCTTTTTTACATTGAAATGATGCCTTAGGATTTTAGCTTTCATAGTTTTCATATATTTGTAATCCTGCAATTCTTTAGTGTATAACTCTAAACTCTATACAGAGTTAGCTACTGTTTTTCCATTTTGGTCAAACAAACCAAAAATTCCTCTCCAGGCCTGGGAATCTAAATACACCTTACTGTCTCAGGCCTTGAGAAATGTAAAAGAAGTGAATGGGCAGGGAGCAAACTTGGGAAAAAGACTTCATTACTGTCTGGAGCTGTAATTGGAAGATTAACCCCCAATCTGCAAATGGACCAAACTTACAAAACTATGAAAGCCCATGACCTGTTGTCTATTTTTGGGTGTAGTCCCTGGGGGGTGCTTTGTCTGCCTGAAATGTACCTGAAGGCCCTTCAATAGATATAACTGCTTTTTATTCCCCTTAATTTTGTCTGGCCTCTGTTTTTAGGTAGTCCCAAGAGGCATCAGTGGCACCCAAACCTGCACAGAGCACTCGAGGTGAGGCCGCCCCAGTGCAGAGCAGAATGGGACAATCCCCTCCCTTGCCTGTCTGGAGATGCTGTGCCTGATGCTGCCCAGGGCAGGGTTGGCCCTCCTGGCTGCCAGGGCACTCCTGACTCATGTTCAACTTGCCATGGACCAGGACTCCTCAGGGGCCATTCCTCCTGCTTTTCAACATCTTGTTCCCCAGCCTGTTCGTACACCCAGGGTTGCCCTACCCCATGTGCAGAATCTGGCACTTAACCATGTTGAACTTCATGTGGTTGATGATTGCCCAGCCCTCTTGATTTCCTGGGTCTTCTCCTTTAATCTAGTGTCCAGCTGGTACCTCAGGAAAAAACACACCTCTAGCATCTTGAATGTTCTTTACTCTCAATGCTGGTGTTAAGGNGTCTCAGGCCTTGAGAAATGTAAAAGAAGTGAATGGGCAGGGAGCAAACTTGGGAAAAAGACTTCATTACTGTCTGGAGCTGTAATTGGAAGATTAACCCCCAATCTGCAAATGGACCAAACTTACAAAACTATGAAAGCCCATGACCTGTTGTCTATTTTTGGGTGTAGTCCCTGGGGGGTGCTTTGTCTGCCTGAAATGTACCTGAAGGCCCTTCAATAGATATAACTGCTTTTTATTCCCCTTAATTTTGTCTGGCCTCTGTTTTTAGGTAGTCCCAAGAGGCATCAGTGGCACCCAAACCTGCACAGAGCACTCGAGGTGAGGCCGCCCCAGTGCAGAGCAGAATGGGACAATCCCCTCCCTTGCCTGTCTGGAGATGCTGTGCCTGATGCTGCCCAGGGCAGGGTTGGCCCTCCTGGCTGCCAGGGCACTCCTGACTCATGTTCAACTTGCCATGGACCAGGACTCCTCAGGGGCCATTCCTCCTGCTTTTCAACATCTTGTTCCCCAGCCTGTTCGTACACCCAGGGTTGCCCTACCCCATGTGCAGAATCTGGCACTTAACCATGTTGAACTTCATGTGGTTGATGATTGCCCAGCCCTCTTGATTTCCTGGGTCTTCTCCTTTAATCTAGTGTCCAGCTGGTACCTCAGGAAAAAACACACCTCTAGCATCTTGAATGTTCTTTACTCTCAATGCTGGTGTTAAGGAAAATAGTTTTAATTAAAAAAAAAAAAAAGCAAGCAACCAACCAACCAAAAACCCCCAGTGAAACAATTCTTGCATTCAAATGAAAAGTAAGTCTTTTTAGCTCTCTGTCCCCATTTTTCTGCCCATGTTTTTGTTAGTTAAAAAAAAATCTTCCTTTGAAAGAACTGTTGTAAAGCAGTTCATCATATACTGGTTCATCAGTTCTTTGTACCTTAAAAAGGTGATTTGTAAATGTAAGACAGGGGTCTCTGAAGTAGTGTTTGTTCCACCCTGAGAATGCTAAACACGTCTTTGTTGGAGGGAGCAGTGTATGAAGACATGGATAGAGCAGCTGGGACCTGTTACAGTCCTTTAACTACATCAGCCACATCCCATGCACCTGCCTTGGACACAACCATAATGGGCTCCAGCTTGTTTTAGTGCTTTCTGAGATCTTAATGCACTTTAGAGAAGCAATAATCATTAGGCAAACTGCACAAAAATACTTCAGTACTTAATTGCTCATTGCAGATCCATGATTAACATGTAGTGCAATTTACAGTCAATACCTATAAATTGCAGAAGAGGGTGCTCTGTACCACTGTACACGAAACAGCAGTTTGACTTCCCAGCCCACATGCCCTCTGCCCTACTGCTATTTACTCTAGCTTACTGGTTCTAAAGCAATCTGTTGCTGCCCAAAAGACAAGACCTGCAAAATGATTACTGTACTTGGAGAATGGGATTTATCATTTTATAGTTTAAAAAGAGTAAGGGCTTGAACCATAAACACTAAAAAATTAATGCTTTATGCTCATTTATTTAGCTTTTAACAGTCTGACAAAAAGTATTTCAAAGAATGCCAGCACATGTAAATCAGATGAGTCTGATGACACAATTGAATGAGAAGGGCTAATCAGCTTTAACACCCTAAACAAATATTAAAATACTTAAGGCAAAACTTGTGTGGATAACTCACAGTTTTCAGGCAGTGTTTAATGAACAAGAAAAGGAAAAGGCTGAAATGAACCACAAGTTATTAAGTAAAAAATCTCATAGCAGAGATCATTAGGATACACTACCTAATCAGCCCCACTGTTGCACTTAAGTGCAATTCCAGCAACACTGATGTTGTAAATTGCTCAGAATTAATACAAAGCATCCCAGGGAGAAGTCTGATTTAAACATAATTGGGTAAGATATATGTAGGAGCTTTCCTCCTTAAACTGTGTGGAATAACTAAGATGTGGTAATTATAAGAGGCATCAAAGTATGTTATAAAAATGATACCATCCCTGGCTGGAATGCTGGACTAGAGTACTTAATTCACTCAGTTTGGTAAGTGATCTAGCTATGCAAAAAATTATGAAGAACTTACGGATTAAAATAAATGATTGGTGAAGCATGGGTATGTGTCATGGTATGGCTTAAGTTCTTTGTCCTGGAGATGAAGGAACATCGCCATAAACTTCTGTTTAACAATTGGTATCGGAGTACTGATTTACCTCGCTAGTGGATCAGCATTTTGTATCCATTTTTTGTCAACTGCAGAACAACTCAGCTCATGAGGGTATGGGGATCCATGTCACTTGTTGACAGCCCTTCCATCTTGTCTCTTCTGCCATCAATTACATCCTTTAGAAGAAGGTTACTTCAGAGGTGAGCATTGCAGAGGAATCAGAAGCACATTTTGCTGGGACTCCAAGAATCTTACACTATCGCGCACTAAAATTAAATGCATGTTTAAGTAAGACAGTATTCCAATGAAAAGTAATACTTTTCTCAGCATGCATGCAGGTAACACAAGTGAGTTCTCTACATTCATCGTGTCTTACCAGCTGCTACAACTCTAGCATCTTCATGGGCACGGTGTCTTCCTGCTGCCCGGTGATCTGGGCTCTTGTTCCACCATAACACATGGACTGAGAAAGCACAAATAAAGTCAGCTGAGCACTATTGTGCTGCAATACAACACGTACGCTAAGTCCTAGCAATTTGCCTTCATCTGTTACATGCCTTGCAGTTATCAGAAACAATTCTCCAGGTATGCCAGTGGTGAGATTATCTTTTACTGAGCCGTTGCATAGTTTGACTCTAACATCAGATCTGAGAGTCTTTTAAGATTGTGGCAACTGTCTTAAGCCTATAACCCAATACAGAAAGCTGGGTTCAAGGACTGTTTACAGGACTCCAATGATCCACACCAACATTTTCAGCAAGCTGGCCAATCCTGATCCAGGACGGGGGCTTGCCCCTCTGCTTCTGCCCCTTCCCATGCCAAAGTCTGTATCAGAAACTGATGAGCACCTGTGTTAAGTAATCCATATTCTGTGTGGAAAACGCCAATGAGGCTGGTATATCCTGTGTGGATGTGAGCATTGATTGCAGCTCGAAATGCTTCACCCCACAGTGCTGGCCCACCAGGCTTCATCTGGAAAGTAACCCATTCATATACACCTAGAAGAAAAGACAAACACTACCACAAGGAAGGAAATACAAATTAATGCAACCAGATCTTGAACCATGTCTCATGGCCACAGTGTACTTGCTGTGAGACCAGTAGGACATTTCCCTGTCATCTGGGGACAGCAGCAGTCTGCACCTTCCTCCCAACATGCACAAGAGCTCACAGCTTCCAGAGGCTCACAAGAGCACAGGCTCACTAACTGCAGTTAGTTCAAGTGTAAATCTAAGTACCAGGGCCCTGACGAACAGAAGGCTTCACACAAAGCCCAACTTTCCAATTTTCAATGTTGCATGGAAACTTCGGGACATTCAGACTACTTTGCAGATCTCACAAGTGCTCGTACTTGTTTGCGGGATTTGGGTGGATGCTTGAGCAATGCCTGGTGTCTTTTCTGAGACTGGTGATGTTTTTTGGCTTTGAAGTGTTTTATGGTGTTACAACCCCTTTGACCCCTGGCAGCTGGTCACAGTAAGATCTGACAGCATAACCAACACAGCAGGACTAGTTTAGCACCTCTGCTGTGCCAATCTCCCTTATTTGTTGGGAGATCCTACAAATACTCCAGTCCCGCTAAAAGCTACTTGTTTCCTTTCTGTTCAGGTAGTTACTTCAGATCACAATTGTTGACACAGTATTAGAAATCCAGACACTTGCTACTTGGCAGTGTCTGGTGTCACTCCAGCAATGGGCTGGAGATAAACTACAACAGTGTTTGAAGTTGCTTCTCCAGGTTTTAGAGAAAACTGGACTGCTTACAAATTTAACAGTAGCAGCATAAAATTTCCCACAATCCTGGAGAAATAAAGAACAAAAATTACTGTATAGATGTGCTAAGGGCTGAAGCAAGGTCTGTTCCCTGTCATTTCATGCAAGAAAGCCTGTCAATGTCCATAAATTAGGGACCATCAAATTTGTTACAGAGAGAATTAAAATATATAGGGAGATGACTTGTACATCTAACCTATGATTGTTACAAAAAGGAACATACAGCAGAACTATAGCTTGGTCAGTTCCACCTCTGTGCCTGGCAAGATCATGAAGCAGATCCTTAAGTTTGACTTTCATATAGCCTTAAAGAAGTAGGGACTCTTTAACACTCTATTGGAAAGATGCAGTAACTCTTATAAAAGCAAATCGATAAGAGGAAAATCTCTGTGAAAGAGAACAAGGAAATGCCCTCTCACTGATGGACAGACCAAGGAAGTCCAGGATGACTGCTCTGACCACTACTATGGCATTGCCATTTTACATGTTCATTTAGCATGTCACAATCTTGATCATTAACAACCTTAATGATCAGTATTCTAGTCAGTTATTGATGTATTTCAGTGTAAAATCCTTCTGAAAAACTCTGTCCCTCATCTTGTTACATCATCTTTTCCACATGGGCGCATGTACATGCATTTGTTACATAAAGGGTCATAAAACTATGCAATACCTGGTTTAAACTTTAAGCCATTTTTTGTTAGTGTTGGTAATTTTAATCAGCAAAAGAAAAGATAAACTCACCCCCTTCCTTTGGAGGCTTCCCAAGTTGACACCAGGGCACCAGATAAGCAACCTCATTGTGTTGCTTCTCTATCAAGGGAAGAGCTGCAGAGATGAATTTTCCCTGCCAGTCTTTGTCATTTGCTAGTGCATGCCGGACTGCTGTTCTGTGGGCAAAATTATCTGTAAGAAGGAAAAAAAAAATCCATTAAAAATGCATATGATGTCACATCAGAATCAATCAAAATGTGTAATTACAAGAAGGCAAACTACAGTTTTGAAACTGGTATTTTTAGATATCATATTAGCTCAAAGCAGATGTGGTAAGTTTCCTTTAAATTCTGCAAAACTTCCTTTAAAATCTGCTTTAGCTTTCAGATTAAAATGGATTCAAGCCAAATGAAATTATCCTAGAAAGTTCACAGAAGAGTTAAAATAAGTTAAACAATTTTACTGTTAAAATGATTTACATATGGCAACTGCAGGGACTACTGGATGTGGCAACAGTTACCAAGGATAAGATTTAGAGAAAGCACAGTGGATATGGAAATGAGGTGGAAAAAAAAGTCAGAAGTAATAGTCTACCAAGAAAACAAAATAATAAATGTGGTTTGGCTTATATAAAGTGACATTAAAAGTGCAGAATTAATGTTTGTGTGTTCAGTTACGTAAAAAGATGTTAAACGGCCCAAAGCAAAACTTTTTCTTCTCTTTTTTTTTTTTCTTAATGGAAAACAAATCCACTTAATTAAGAGTGTGAATTTCAACTGCTTAGACTGCAGTGGTATCTTAAGCAATATATTTATGCAGACATCTCCCACTATTACAAAAGAAAAATCCAGCATATGGCAATAGGAAGAACCTTGAGAAATATCAGTATCTTGGGACTAAGAGGTAAATATAGCAATTATGTAAGCAGGGGTCTGATGAATCAAGGAGGAAGGATGTTGTAAAGTTTGTTCATTTCTCAGACCATAGTGTGGTCTCAGAGTGGGAGGAGGAACCACCACAATTAGACATGCAAAACACTGTTAGGAAACAAAAGGTATAGGTTTTCCCTTAGTTTTGCATTTTAAAGGTTTCCCATAAATTATTTTATTTTATTCTATTTTATTTTGAGATAGTAACAATAGCCAAGAGTAAAATGTTCTGAGAAGCAGAACGATTTATAAATTCAAATAAGTGAACTCAAAATATTGACAAATGAGTGGCCCTCTCTTGAAGGAAAAGAAAAGTATGACTGCCCAGGTCATGAAAAATGTTGAGGTACTCAACGTCCTTTTTTGCCTTTGTCTGCCCTGGCAAGTGCTCCAGACAGACCACACAAGTCACAGAAGGCAAAGGCAGCACTGTGAGAATGAAGAACCACCTGCTGTAGGAAAAGTCAGGTCTGAGACCACTTAAGAGATGTGAAGGTGCACAAATCAATGGGGCTTAATGAGACACATTCACAGGTCTAGAGGAAATTGTCAGAGGAAGTGGCTAAGCCACAATTTGTTGTATTTGAGAAGTTATGGCAGCCTATTTTTAAAAAGGAACATAAGGAAGAACTGCAGAACTACAGCTTGGACAGTCTCACCTCTGTGCCTGGCAAGATCAAGGTGCAGATCCTTATGGAAACTGCCAAGGCTCAAAGAAGACCATGAGGTGATTGACAGCCAACATGGCTTCACTAAGGGCAAATTGTACCTGAACAATTTGGTGGCCTTCTGTGATGGGGTTACAGCTTTGGTGGATGAAGGAAGAATGACTAACATCAGAGGAGGTGACAAAGATGATCCAAGTGCTCAAGCACCTCTCCTGTGAAGACAGGCTGAAAGACTTTGGGCTATTCAGCCTGAAGAAGAGAAGGCTCCAGGGAGACCTTACAGCAGCATTCCAGCACCTAAAGGGAGCCTATAACAGAGCTGGAGAGGCAGTTTTTACAAGGATAGGACAAGAGGGTATGGCTTTAAACTGACAGAGGGTAGATTTAGAATCATAGGATGGTTTGGATTGGAAGGGATCTCTAAACATCACCAAATTTCAACCTCCTGGCCATGTGCAGGGACACCTGCCACTAGACCAGGTTGCTCAGAGCTCCATCCAGCCTGGCCTTAAATGCTTTCTGGGATGGAACAAGATTTAGATAAGATATAAGGAAGAAATTCTTCACTGTGAGAATGCTGAAGCACAGGAGCAGATTGCTTAGAGAAGCTGTGGATGCCCGATCCCTGGAAGTGTTAGAGGCCGGGCTGGATGTGGCCCTGAGCAACACGGTTCAGAGGAACCAAACAATTCTCTAAGTCTGTGATTCCACAATTCATCCCTCCAAAACAAAATGGGTGATCTTTCAGTCTAAATGGGTACTGTGACCACACTGGACTTCAGTGAGCACAGTCTCAACATGTAGATACACCTGGACTGCAGCAGGTGTTCAAGGCGAATTATACCAGTGTGCCTTCTCAACCCTCTGGAACCCAAGAATCACGTCCCTTGGGCTCCACAAAAAGCACAGCCAGCACACCTAGTTTTTAGCATAATGGTAGCTTTTTTTGGCTCACCTGCACCTTCTGTGTCAGCGCGAGCTCCAATGACATACAAAGTTGATCATATTGCAAAAATTGTATTGCTAGCAAGCTTAAAGCTGCAACAAAAACACTCTGCACACTTGAGAAGTCAGACCTGGTGGTGCGGTTTTCTACGTCAATACTGTCCCACTGCAGAAGGAGTTTAAGCATGCAAACTGCATGCTCATTTTTTAATGGGAGTGACTGGTACTCTGAGCTAAAATATAAAAGCAATTATACATGCATACAACACACACAGACTGCGTATGTGTGCATACTTCCTTTTTTTCCATTCACTTTGAAAGTTTCAAGACATTTGTGCAACTGACCCTAAGTTAAAAATATTTACCATAAATGAACCTCTCTGCCACAGTTCCTCTATTATACCTGTTTTGAACAGAGACTGCTGTTCAACAACATTTGTAACTTTCTCATCCCAACACGTCAAAGTTGTCCTGACAAGCTCTGAAGCGTTCTTCACTAATCAATACAGAAGCAATGTTTTGGGGACACCTCCTTACAATAGGAGCAACAGATAAAAGCCAGGTAAGCATTCCCCTCACCCTCTTGCCCAGGAGACAGGGGACACACAGAGAGCAGAGCAGCACAAAGGGATGCTGACCGTACCGTACTTCCAGATGTGAAACACCTTGTTCATCGCTCCCAGCTCCGAGTACCAGAACCCCACCAGCTCTGAGTGAGCTGTGCGAAAGTGAACGTACTTGTTGACCATTTCCAAAAACTCCTTCATCTTCGCTGGCTTAATATCATATGTGCGAATTTCGTAGAAAATGCCATTACTTTGTCTGGGCCCTGTGGCAAGGCATACCTGAAGGAAAATAGTAAGAAAAAATAGTAAAAATAATTCTCGTCAGAAAGTTGTATACTATTTTCTTTAATTCCTGCAATACTACAGAAGTATCTGTTACTGCAGGTTGGGAGAGGGGTACTTACTCCATGACGTCCACTACAAAAAAAATTACCTTTTGACACTTTTCTTTGGAAGTAGTTCCAATGTCCACTATTTACTGCCACTCCTTTTGGCAACGCAACAGACTGTGATGTACCTTTTATTTTATGCACTCATATGTTTAATTATTAGCTCATAACAAAGCAGGATTTTCCTTTTCTCAACCTCTTCCTCAGGAGGTCAGCAGCAAGATCCATCTGGCTAAACACGTTACTCAAAAGCAAGGCTGCTGAGATGCCACTAAAGAGGAAGCAACACCAACATCTACCTGTGTTCCACCTACCCAACCAACTTATGCTACTGCATTGTGTTTTCGACTTACAATCTCATACCAGTACTAGCAAATTACATATTACTGGCAAATGAAAGGAAAAGATACCAACACTTGGGAAAGAGTGATTCATTCCAACACAAGATTGCTTAAGTCCGCATCCTAGCCCTTTATTGGCTGCTTCCCAAGGGCTGATGAAGAACAGTTTTTCTGGGTTTTTTTTTCAGCATATTAGATAAAACCCTTTGGGAGTCCCAGAATAAGTGTACTTTTGCAACTGCCTCAATAACCTGGAACATACTACTCACCTCTCAAATAAAACCTGAAAAATTAAGGCCAAAACATAACTTTGGCTTTAGCCCATGTTTGCACAGAGGCAGATACAGGACGGATTTTGGACATGTCCTATTTCACAAGACTCTGCAGGCATGAGCACCAATTCAACTCAAGCCACAGAACAGAATTTTACTATTAGAAATTACTTTAAGATCATCCTATCCACTGTGAATCCAGATGTGCCATGTCCACCACTAAACCATACCGTCAAGTAACATATACACCCGTTTTTCAAACACTTTCAGGGATGGTGACTCCACCATCCCCCGCAGAGCCTGTTTCAGTACTTTACAATCCTCTCAGCGAATAAATTTTTCCTAACATCAAATCTAAACCTCCCCTGGTGTAGACAACTTGAGGCCACTTCTAATTCTGTCACTTGTTACCTGAGAGAGGAACCTGACCCTCCACTGGTTGCACTTCCAGGTCGCTGAATACAGAAAGTGCAAACCAAAGGCTTTATTCTTCCATGGTCCTTTGCAGCATGATACATCTTATACGGGTTGCCACGAGTCACAGCTCCCTGGGGCTGTTATAAACCCCTGCAGGATCCTGACTGAGAGGGGAGCCGGCAGTAGTGACCCATTCCACACTGGATTTCTCTGGGAAATGAGAGGCCGCCCTGAAGCTTTCTGCTGCTTAGACAGACATTGGGATACTGCAGGACCACTTCTGCTTCAAAGAAGGCAAGGGAGGTGGTGAAGGGCCTGAACACAAGTTGTCATGAGAAGCTCAGGGAGCTGGGGTTGTTCAGCCTGGAGAAAAGGAGGCTCAGAGGTGACCTTATCACTCCCTACAACTGCCTGAAAGGAGGGTATAGCCACGTGGGGGCCGGCCTCTTCTTGCATGCTGAGGAGAGTGACAGGATAAGATGTCATAGCCTCAAGCTGCAGCGGGAAAGGTTCAGATTGGACATCAGGAGGAAATTCTTGACAGAAGGGGTGATGGGACATCGGAATGGGCTGCCCAGGGACGTGGCAGAGTCGCCGTTCCTCGAGGAGGTGTTTAAGGAAAGGCTGGACGCGACACTCAGTGCCACGATCTGGTTCACAGGGCAGTGGTGCTCGAGCATAG
>WBMY01013075.1:0-21003 GCA_013397315.1 Donacobius atricapilla | reverse complement strand
GGTGCGGGGAAAGTCCGTGACTCCGGATAAACGCCACTTGGTAGAATACCAAACCATCAGTGTGTTATCAACAGCATTCTTATTCCAATTCCAAAACACAGCCCTGTAATAGCTACTGAGAAGAAATTAACTCTACCTTAGCGGTAACTAGGGGCAGAGCTGAGAGCTCGTTTAAATTAACCGGCATCAGTGCCTGAAATGTGGTATCTATACCTCGGCCCATGCACCTGAATACAATAAAAAGTGTCCTAACTGCTTGAGGAGACCTGGGACCTTGTTCCTCACAGGCTGCCCTGGGGAAAAATCACTCAACAAAATCACCCACAGCCCAGGACAAACGTCAAACCGATCAAACTGATCACACTGATCCTCGTTTGCAGAATCAAACTTAAAGTTGTGCAGACACAAATCCTTCATCAACAGTTCTCCTCCATAAGGAAATTGCATGTCACTCTTCTGTGGTGTTCTTTTCGGTGAAACCAGAGGTGCCAGCAGTGCACATCGCCAGGAACTCTCACTCAGTTACCACTCTGGGCCCAACTGCATACTTCTTCCAACCACTTAGTTACCAAGGGATGAGACTTTGTGATGGCTGAGACTACATCTTCACAGGGTCAAATATTGAGTAAGATGAATATAAAGACAAACTTTCTTCTGGTATCACTGCCATTGACAGTTTTACCTTGGGAGATAAATCAGCTCCTAGCAAAGGATGCTTTAGGGAAGACTACCTAAATTTATAAGACATCTTTTATGATTCCTTTTATTAGGGATAGCACATTCCTTCCTCTACAGCAAATAATTGATTTTTAGGGTCTCTGCATGGAATTAAATGTGGTAAGAGCAATTATGAATTCATGCCTATGGAGCTTTCATGCTCCTTCTCACAATAAACAAATTCTTATTTTGTTAAAGACAAATTCAGGAAGAGAGACTGTCTAAATTAAAATAAGATAGAAAAAGTTGTTCTAACATATTAAAAGAGTATTGTGGAAAGAAGGAAGCACCTACATTGTGTATATGTTTTATGTTATTTTGCAAGTGGTTACATTCGTTATAGATTTTTTGCCATATGGCATGAAATAAGTCTCAGAGTTTCTACAGTAGAATCACATAATCACAGAATGACATGAAGTGTGATTACTGATACAGTTGCTGCCAGTTTAAAATTGGTTAACATGGAAGTTTTTTTTTCACTTATGAACAAATCGTGTTTCAGCTGAAGGCAAAGAATGAGATGGCAAATTCCAAAATATTTAAACTTCTCCATTGTTTACCTCATTGTATGGTTGAAGTAATGCTCTTCATAACCATGTTGTAGTGGAATATTCCTTCACATTTCTAAAATATTTTATTTTTTGAAAAGATTTTAATTTTTCATTTCTGTTGTTTGAACATTTTCTGGTTTTGCTTTCTCATCAGTTCACACAAGACAGGATTTTAAGTGAGTAGTGACAAAAAGCAGATTTTGGTCTTGCCAACCTGTATAGCCAAGAAGAAGCTTTGATTTTTATTTTTGTGTAGTCAGGGAATACAAAATTGATCGTGATTTTCATAATTGAGCATAACAGTTCAAAACAGTGCAGAGTTAAAATGCACAAAACTGCGCTGGAATTCAATGAAGGCCTGAAATGATTCCCTGAAACAAGTCAGCAAATGATTTTGCACAGCAAGTAAATCTGGGAAAACTGCACTCAAGGAAGTGACTAAGATAAAATTTGTTGAGAAGACTGTTATTTCAGCTCTGCGATTTTGCCTGGAATTTGGGTTTGCTATGCTTCCTGGTATTTTCTTATTCATAATCTTCTAGAAGTCCATGGATATCTCTGTCTTTCTATGTGGATGTGGCAGAGACAGAGGTGAAGAGCGAGGATTGTAGCTCCAACTCCTGTCAGCCACTCAAAAGGCTGTTTACCAATACACAGAATGGTGAACAGGAGCTGTGCTTCGCAGGCAATTCACAGATGGTACTGAACATCTGGGAATGACAGTATTGATCTTGTGGAAGAACTCATACTGAATGGTATCCTGGTTTTGATGGGACTTTTTAGTTTAGTACTGAATTCATGAACCATGTGCTATGTTCAGTTTCTGTAGCTGGGACTCATAGAGCTGCCCAAGTACAAGAGGTTTCTTAAAAAGCTTTCTTTCTATTGGCAGGCACAGCTCCATGGAGAAAAAATGTAAGAAGGTGATTTGTGCATGTTATAATCCCTGCATGAAACATTTTTATCCATTCTCATTTTCCCAGGGAATAGAAAACACTTTTTTTCTGTATGTGTCTTGGGAGTGTGGGCATGAAGGTCTGGATGGGGGTTATACTCCATGTGAGGTGAGGGTACTGGATAAAAAGTACCAAAAGGTTCTTATTCCAATTCCAAGGCTTTCAAAAGCAGCTTAAACTTCCTTTGTGATTGTTAGAATTCTGGAAAATGAGAAAGCACTGTATCTGTTCTTTAGCTAGGGGAATGTTCCCATTTGCTTCCAGCAAATCACAGCTTCCAGTTTGCTATTGCACGAGTGATAAAACAAGGGCATTTCCTTCTATTTCTCCATAAGTATTTCAGATTGAATTCCTTTCTCAGAACGGCAGTTTTCAGAAGTATAGGAGGGTATTATGCACAATGCATTTTCTTTCAGTAGCAGTAGGTTTTCCATTACATAGTACTGTGCTGTTTGTAGGCTTGAGAAAGGTGTGTAACAAGCTCACTTAGTTTGTTAGACATGGACTTTTTGCCGTTAGGTTTTCACAGATCTATCATACTGTGTGCTTCCCTTTTCTCTCAATCTGCTGCTGTGTGAGCAAGCAACAAGTGGTTTCCTGCTATGCACACAAGGCAACATTCCTGAATGTAATGCAGCCTCTTGGTATGTTCCCAGTAGGCTAGAACATGTGAATATCCTCTGATTTCCATTCTCTCAGCTGTTCCATATGAAAATCTGGATAACAACTTAGCAAACTTGGTATTTTCTTCCCCGTTTTTCCTAGCCAGTATGCATTCCTCATCTCATTAAAACAATCTGTATTTTGTATAAATATTTATTGTGTAGAACTGATTAGAATGCCTGAGAGAACCAATGCCACCTTTGTGTTTAACAGGGGTAAGAGTCACCTTAGTGCTCCTTGTACTTAGGGCCTGGGGACATGGTTGAACCAGAGTCATATGCAGGTGCTCTACCAGGCAGTGAATGAGCGCAGAGAAAATTGGTTCCATGTTTTTGTTTTGCTGGAGAAGGCAGCAGGACAACAACATAGCCCCTTGTCTCTCTGAGAAGCAGGTCTGTGTTGTTCTCTCTGGATTTTTCCACTCCACACCCAAATATGTGCTGAGGTTAGACACGTTCCCCGGCCACACCAGCATGAAGCCCATCAGCTGTCTTGGACTGGCTGACAGAGTGTCTCCCAGAGCTGCCCAGTTGGAAGACAAAGGGCAGAGCAGGTGCTTATGGCTATGTGGAAGGGAATTGGGGAACTGCTTCATACTGCTTGGGTTTTTTAAAACACTTAATTCTGATGTTTGTCATCATGACACTGTGTCAATGCTTATGTCAAATCTCAGAGGAGATGAATTCTACTGTGTCAAAATGCTCTCTGCTCATCTTTCAAGTAGCTGTAGCACAAAACTGGTAACAGGCCACTATGTCCATTTGAATTATGCTCAGAAGAAAACATTCATAAATGTTCCCTATGCTTTTTTTTAAGGAGGCCTGTTTCTTACATACTTCCTTAATGGATTTTTCCTTTCTTTTTATTTCCTGGGAAATCTGTGAAAGTTTAATGATTCCAGAAGAAGGACATGTTAACACATACACTGAAATCCTCCATTTATTTTTGTAAAAATGGTTTCATTCAAAACTTTTGAATTATATATATTAAAAAAGCTCTTCCCTGTCATCAGGTCAAAAATATTACAATATTTAAAAATGGTATTAATTGTTTATGCTTATTACTTGATCACTCTAATTGCAGTTGTTTCTTTCAGAATATCTACTTCGGTTTTGCAAATGATATTTTTAAAAGCTGAGAGTGAAATATTCCTTTCAGTAAATCCTTTTTTAGTTAATTAGAAAAAAAATGAATGCTGTGCTTGCATGTCTTCACAGATGGGGTGACATAAGGTAACTTCTCACAGTGTAGATATTTAAAGCATGATGCAGATAAGAACTGGGAGGCCTTTGCTACAAAGAGCACTGAAAGGATTCAACATGAGAGGCTTATACGGGAAAGACGTGACTGGGTTGACTTTTTACTTCACAGGTACTAACTAGCTCAATTAACATTTTCCCTAATAAAATTAAGACCTTAAATGATGCTGATAAATCACCCAGATCACCTCCCCTTAGTTAAAACCCTCTACAGGCTTCTCTTACTTGCTTCTTTTTTGTGTGTATGACAACCTTTCTTCTGGAAGCAGAGAGTGTGATTTTCTCTAGGATTTAGCTGAAGTTGCACTTGTATTCTTCTTGTCTCAAATGCAGCACCAACATACACACTGAGATAAAGTATTTCTGTTTCTTTATTTTAGTTTGTGCCAAGTATGAGCTAGGTGGTTACCCAGAAAAAGCTGGCTCCCTAGTCATCAAAATTTCACATCAGCTGTATATTTTAGCAAAGAAATCACAGTTCATTGTCTACAAGTTACACAGTTATCTTATAAATCAGTATTATACTTTCTACTGGTTAAATTATTATATATCTTGTCATAATAATTAGTTCACACATGCAGATTTCTTTTTTTTTGAGTCAGTGGGTTTTTTTAGTTGTGGGCTGTGAGTCAGTGGTCCCTGTCTTTCCCTGCCAGAATTACTTTTTACCCAGTTGGAGCGGGTCTGAGCACAGTTGCTGTGTTTGCTTTATTAGTTTTTTCCTTATCCTAGGAGTTGTGCCAAAGGTCCTTGTGGCACATAAATACTGTTTTGTTTTTGTCCACTATCAGCAGTACAGCCTTCTCCCCAAGCTTTGTTAACCTCCCACTAGCTCTGAAATTACTGAAGCATGTTAAGCTTTAAACCTTAACAAGGCAGTTCTACCAACAAGTAATTTTTCTTTCTATACCAGGACATAATTCTGAACTCATATTTTCTTGAAGAGAAGTGAGTGTACGATAGAAGCCAAATATTGTTTTATGTCAGGCTCTAACATCTCTTGTATGAAAGCAGGCAAAGCCGGTAGCTTAGATCATTATTTCAGAGCCACTCCACCAATCCTGGGTCCCATGTTTTCTGTCTTCTACATAGAGACCTGGCCATATTTAACTTGGAGAAATCCTAAGTGGTTTCCGCTGGGGAAAAATATTATGCCCCCTAATCTTTCTGCGACCTTATGTCACAGACGTGACAAAATACCCCTTGCCTCAAATTTTTGTAAAGGAAGAGAGAGTCCAGTATCAGGCAGCTGACCGGAGAAGACACCTTCTTACGTTGCAGTGCCATGCCAGGCCCAGCCCATAGGTGGAGAAAAGACACAGTCCTTTGCAGGCGTAACAAGTGTGTGGGGGGAGGCTGTGACTGACCCTTGCACTGCCCCAAGCCTAAGGACAGCACTGTTCATTTACTGTGGGACTCATCAAACAGGGTGGAGATCCACCAATACTGGCACACAGTAAGCATCTCATTTCTAGGTATTTCGTTCTTTATCTCTTTATGTGTGACCCACTGTAATACTAGTAATATTACTCATGACACTGACCCATGCAGCCTGCAGTGAAAGTCCCGATGCTTGTGTTAATGAAAGGAGCTCCCTGATGGCTGCACTTGGCCTCCTTAGGGTTAGAGGCAGCAAGCCATGTTGCTCTTCTTTTGTGAGCAAGCTCTTCTGTCCTAATTCAGCTCCTGAGTTTCGGATAAAGTCCTAGAAAATTTTTTAAAAATTAAAAGCCAAAAATAGTAAGTGAGCTTCCTAAGCAAGGCTTAATAACTCCAGAAGCTCACCTCCCCTAATTATTGATGCATTACTTAGATAAATATCTCCTTCTTGTAGAAAAACAGCCTTGTCCCACTTGCCTGGAAAAGTTATTCCTTCTTCCACTCCCAGTAAATAATCTCTTTCAAGGCTTCCTTTGCCTGAGGTTGCATTGAAATGAGCACTGATAATAGGAGTCTGTTTCTGCCTCGGTTGCTCTTCCCTCAAGCCTTAAAGACTTGCTTTTCTTGGTATTCCAAGATGAGAGGTTCCCTGCTATGCAATGTCTCTTGCTAAAATTCACTACTGATCTTTAGGGTAATGAGCTGAAGATTGGTGCTATTCACACAGGGCAAATTTGCAGCAGTACATGTCAGCTACCTCAGCATTTATCCAGCATGGTCTCTGTCCTTCTGATCTGGATGCTTGTGCAATGGGCAGAGCTGAAGGCTGAACTACTTCATCTACTTGTGAGTGAGCTATGGTTAACACAGGTTAAACATGCTGAGCTGGGTATAGCTCAGTTAAATAACCCAATGGACTAAGAGGATGGAGCCTGGAAGCAGAACAGACAAGTTCTGCCACAATGCTCCTCAAAGCAGTCCCTAGAGTGATACTAAGCAGAGGAGCTGTAAGAATAAACCTCAGCACTCCTGCTATCACATAGGAGTGGCTGTAGAGCAATGAGTGGATGTGCAATGTGAAGAATGTTTGTAGGTGAACTTGACTTACCGGGGGATTGTTAATTTACATCAGTGCACACCCCCTTTTGCAAAAAAAAATACAGGCATCTTTTTGCTTGCTTATATCAACTCATGTGGGACATATTCTTTCAATAAAGAGTCAAACGAAGTTGGTGTCTTTTAATATGCCCACACTATTTCAGAAAATGCTCTGAAATGTTGTTCTCTGTGAATGCTTCTGAAGAGATGTCTCATGGAATTTCATGTTTTAAACCCAAAACAAATCAAATCCTTCTTGTTTCAGGTTAGGAAACGTGTATGGAGCTTTGATAGAGTCTCTCAGCTAGCACAACTAAGGGAAGGTGATTTTATGGAAAGTTCCAGTCTGGAGAAAAAGTCTCATCAGTAAGTGTTTCTAGTGATTCCATGTAGATCTCTCCTGTAGTGAAACAAGAATAAAAACAGCCTACACTGGAAAGTATTCTGTTACTTGTAATCAACTTGCAGGAAGGAATCCACCTATTATAGAGAGAATCTTCCCAGCAGGCTTGGATGGCTTGATAATGGGAAACTCATGGATCACAGCAACATTAGGCAAATTGGTTTAATCATTCACTTGGAGAACTTCAAATATCAATACTTACCCAGGAGGTTCCTGCTGTTCTGAAGTCCTGAACTTCCCCATGTTTACTTGGAAGCTACTGATATTCCAACAGTTTTAAGTAGTCCTCTTGAAGAACTTTGATTTTTTAAAAAACACCTGGAATATTTTAGAAAAAATACTAAAATAACTTACAAAAGAGGATACCTGACCACCTGGAAGACTGTCATAACAGTGAGCTCTTCCATCAGAATTTACAGCAGCTGCACAATCTTCACCTTTAAATTACTTCGTCCATCCTTTGCTCAGTAAAGCAAGTTGTTATTTCTAGACCTGTCTGTCAAGTGAAGGAGCTGTGAACTGGGATTCAATTTGCCCAGGATCAGATTGGCAGCAGCAGAACCTGAGTTTGAATCTAGGTATTTCTAGCTCCATGTCCCAAAAATTTATAGTCTACTAGCCGGAAACATTTTCTTCACACTTGGTAGCTTCAGTAATCACTGCTCAGGTCTAATGAGAAGGTAGATTGCTGCATTTTTGCTTTATCTGGCTGCTAGGCCTGTCTCAATACAAACAAGTTACACAGGCAGCAGGACTTACAAGGGATGCTGAACAAATGCCAGGGTTGTTTTAATTTAGAGAAGAGGTAGCTTGGGGGTCATATGATCCTTGTTCATGTAATTACAGGAGTGATTCAGGAGAGAAAGGTGTAATCTGTTCTCTCTGCTGGATAAACGCAGCAGGCTGAAATTACAGGAAAGGAAATTTAGATTAGATGTTTTCCATTTGTTAAGATAGTGGCACATTTGAAAAGATTACATGGGAGAAGGAAGGATATCCAGACCCAAAAATAATGGGGATGGTTAAAATGGTGTTCATGCATTCACACAGCTGTTATGGGCTAGATTAGCATCTTTATCCTGAGAAATATGGACTATAGAGTAGTCCATATGAGATGTACATGGCCCATGCAGCATGCAGAGGCAATGGGAAAACAATCTAAAGATACCCTTCAGTCTGCACCTAGCCCCATATCTCTGCTCCCTACTCTGAGGCATTATTTGATATTTTGGGAGCAAAAAACCCCCCATTTTGTAAAACCCTGCTCAACACTTTAACCAAATGCTAAGTAATTTACCCATGTGTTGCCATCCTTGCTAATCAACTTCAGGTCCTGTAATGCTTAGTGGCTTGTAGCCTTTTCTTTCCTGACTAAAGAAAGTTGTGACATTTTTGAACTATTTGACTTTCCAGGTTCCATCCATACATCTTGTCTAAAATAATATCAATTTCTGTGAGAAAGTAACTTTTATGTCTACCTAAAGATTTTTGCAGTGTTTTGGTAACAGGCAGCTACTGCCAAGAGCCAGTCCTTTTTCTCTGAGCCTTCTACATTTTGAGTGACTACCAAAACAATCAAGGACGCTTCAAGATTAAACATCGCAATGCAGCTCTGCCCTCTATATGCCATGAAGAATTTATTGCTGGGATCAATGCAGACTTGGGGAAGGGTGAAAAAGGGTGAATGGTGTGCCATAACTCAGCTCTGCTGATCTTTTCATTATTCTTTCTTTGTGATGTCGCGGCAGCAACTCGGGTGTTCACCAAAGAGCTTCCCTTTGGTAATGAGGAGCTCTTCCCTCGGCTAGCAAAAAGAATGAAGGAATCCTCTAGTTAGAGCTGGCAGGAATTGAAAGGACCAATTGTGTGGTTAGTGTGGAATCACTGAACTATGGCCTTGTTTGCCTGCTGGCACATATCACAAGGAACTTCTGCCAATGGTAACAATCAGTACACATTTTGAGAAGACTCTCTTCCTACAGATTCACTCTTTTGGGCATATCTCTTGCACTTATGTCAGTATTTCCCATCTCCCATTTGTGTCCTGCTGGATACCTCTGGCATGGAAAATAATGCCTAGATGAGTGGATCTCTGGCCAATGGTGACTGCTGCCCAAAGAGATGTACTTCTCTCTGTCTTTGCCTTGGAACCTCTTGTTTGAGGTCTCAGGGACAATTAATTTAATGGAAATCAGCACTTTATTTGACTTGACAAATTAAGACTTAATGGCCTTAATTTGTTTGAAATTAGCTAACCAGTTCCAAAGATGCTATGGGAAGCAGACAGATGAAAAAATAGGTAACAGGTAGCATAATACAATAAGCTTTTGTTTTCTTAGAAAACACAGCTAAAACAAGAACTGTTTAATCAAATTGTTGCTGCCTGTGTGTTGGTCAAGTTAGGCACTCAAGAGAAAGCCTGAACCTCAAAATCCATGGAGGACAAATCCAGCAGACTCCTTGGGGGAACATGCACTATATGAATATGTTTATATTTTAATATTTATAGAATTTGGTTTTGTATCTTTGATAAATATAAATTCCCTGTTCAGGCTGGATTATGATTCAGGGTGCAGCAGTGCTCTCAGTACAACTTCAGCAGACTGTGGGCAAACAAGATGAAGACACCCTTGTGGCTGAGTACAGAAGGACTGGGGTTGCTCCCATCTGTGATGTTGCTTTCTTTTGGGACGAGAAGGAGAAACTAAGGCAGTGGGTATCAGGATATGGCAAGAGGGGAACTACAGAACCTCAGTATTGAGTATTTCCTTCCAGGGCACCTTTATTAGCTTCATTGTCATGTGATTTATTGACATATTAGAAGCTGACCATTGGCTTCTAAAAAATATCACATAGATTAAACTGTGAACTTTTTGGCTAAGGAGAAATGCTAGCAAGCATTCTCCACATTTTGTTCTCTCTCACAGGGTACACAGTACTTACATTGATAGTTTGGGGTGGTCTGTACTGTACCTTATTTACTGCAACATGCTCTAGTCTTTGAAAGCATTCCAGTGTGTTCCTCTTCAGGATGGCTGTCATTCTCCAATGCACTCCAAGCATATGAGTTTTCCCCATAGTTGTCCAGTCTATCTCTGCAATACAATTTGAAATACGTAGTGCCATATCCAAAAGATGATTCCAGTCCATAAAGGGAGTTTTTAACAGGTGATTTGTCTTAGAGAAGATCTTGGTGGCTTCAGATTCATTAACTGTTAGTACAGCTGTGTGATATGTATACTATAATCTGCCAGATCTTCTATGGGCTCTGATCTGTAGGAAAACCTATGGTTGTGGTGGCTGTTAAGGCAGATTGTATCCCTCTCTTCACTTCCACTACCTTCTTCTACTGGATCTGCAGCCACATACTTTAGCCAGATTAAAATATTGGAGTCTATGCCCAACCCCTGCCAAGTCTTGTAAAGTAGTCCTTGGATCCCAAAGACCTTCTGGCTTTATTAATTTCAAACACGGCTTCCTAAAGAGTATCAAAGACTTTTGGCAAACTTTTTTTGCTAGGTTACCTCAGTGCATGTAGCACAATGAGTCTTTCCATGTATTTGAATGTTTCATATCCAAAAGAAACCCTTGGTGAGGTACTTGCAAATCCTCAGGCTGCATCAAGTGCAGCTATATGGCTTGAGGTCCATAGCCTCAATACAAAGATGACCTTTGTGATGTATATGTTCCATTTAAAAAATGCATTCCCTGCAGGAAATGCATGGAGAATGCAGGAAATGCAAAATGAATTCCTGTCATGCCTCCAGATGATTTGATAGTTGTGTGTTATCATAAACCTGCAGTATTTGTTTTCTTTAGAGATCAAAGCCATTATTTAAGTAAGTTACTTTAGCAACAATCATGTTCCCATAATGGGAAATAGAAGGATTTTCCATTGTATTCTTGGCTTTTGCTAATATCAAGTGCAAAACTGTTTGCTTTTCATAGGTGTGCCTAAAGAACTGCTGGATGAGTTCTTTGGAAAAGCTGACCCTTATATTTTACCTACAGAAAACAGTGATCTCCTCTTGGTATCAAGGGAGACACTAACACGTTTACAAATACTGACTTGCAAGAGAGGCAAAAATCTTCCATCCAATTCAGAAAATCCCCTCAAACTCAAATCCAAGCTGTGAGTCAGGTTTATTTATCTAAGCTAATTGATTGAAAGGTTTTCCCCATTCCAGAAGGGGTCTGGAGGGACAAACCTGAGTGCCTCAGGAATATCATTCTCTTCTTTTTCCATCCACTTTCAACAAGCCCCGGCAACCTGGGAAAATTCAGGCTCTCCCAGATGTCTCATTCCACAGAGCTTACTCCTGAGGCATCTGGGCTGGCTAGTTATTTTGTGGCCACTTCAAATGTAGTAGATGCATTCAACACAGTTCTCGACCAGCTAAAAATGTGAAAGTGAATCTGAGATCTTTAGGTCCTGGATTTATAAAGTAGTGGTGGTCTAACTTCATGTGTGTGACTACCTGCAGTGGGACTGAGACACATTTGGTTTATTGCCATGCAAAGAGCAGCCTTTTCATATTGAGCATAACAGTCCCTTGCATCTGTGGTTTGATTGGGTTGTTTAACTTCTCTACCTTGGTTGTTCCATCTGAGAAGTCAGATTGCTAGGAGTTGCATTTTTGACAAGTAGTGTAGGAGGATTAATTCATAAGTGTGCACCGTGGACTTCAGACAAGCCTACCAGTATGGAAAACTATAAAGATTCCTTGTCCTGCACTTGAGAACACTCGCACACAGCCTTATCCTGAGCACAGCTGACTGTTTGCCACTGGTACTTAAGGCAGTGAAGGTTGAATATGCTCAGTAGGACTGGAATCAGACTAAAAATTTACTTTTAAGACAGCCGTTGAAAATCCAAAGTTTGGGAAGAACCAAGAGAGACTCCAAAGGCCGAGGTGGGCAGTGATAGCTTTCCACCGATTCCAGCAGGCTTTGAATGAAGCTTGTATTTCCCACAACTGTCTCAGATACTTATCACTTCCTTACTATACATACTTCTTCATCTTCTACTTCTCTCAGAAAACAGGAATCCAGCAAGTTCTTCAAGCCAGAAGAGACTATTTCTGGTATCAAGGAAAGGGAGGAAAACAGCATGTTGCTTCTGCACCTAGCTACCAAAATCTAGCATTCTAATTAAAAATATATAACCGGAAAAAAATTATGAAGGATTGAAACATACACTTGTGGACCTGAGCAATTTTCTTCCCTTGGGCTGATTTTTGCATTGGATTAGATCTTGAGATAATTAGGGAGTTCTAAAGCTGGCTTGATGGAATTGTATGAAGTCAATATGTCAGTGGATGAAAAAAAAGATCAAACTTTTGGAAAAAAATAAATAAGGATTTTTGGATTTGAGGAAGTCAGGAGCAGCCCATCTGTTCCACCTGTAGGTGCTGGATCCACGTGGTTATGGTGAGTGATAGTGACTGATAAATGACAGGCAAGGCCCACCAACACCCTTGACTGTTTAGATAAAGCCCGCTTTGGAGGAAATTGAATTTCCATGGTAGAGTACTGCACTGTCCATTTCATGCCCTCTTCATTCCTGGTGAGGATTTTTTGGAAATAAGGGGAGGGAAGAGATAGTTGCTGTATAGCAGCTACTCTGGCTTTTAGTACAGGCATCTGGGGTGCAGAGGAAGATATATGCAATGGTGAAAACTAATGCTGTGGGCTGTAGTGCAGGAGCAGGCAAGAACTGCTCATGGAACAGTAAGGCTGAGGCAAAAAGTAGGGGGAGTAAAGGTGAAAACAATTCATTTGAGGGGAAAAAAGGTAGGAAAAAAAAGTTGAAATGCAAAATGGTTCTCCTTCACTAGAGCGTTCTGTCTGCAAAGGGTGCGCCTGGTAAAATGTGGCGTTTGGTCCAACTGCAAAATGGTAGGAACAAATGAGTGAGGCTGGTAGGAACTTACTACATTTTTCCTGCTGCTTCAAGTAATATGAAATGTCAAATTTGTGCCCCCATCTCATTGATGAAATGTTGGCTCCAGGTCATGGGCAGGGTGGTAATTAACACTTAGCTGGTGAAAGAGCAATATTAATAAAGATAAATGATTGCTAAGGAGATAGGGAGTGTGAGTGTTGGGATGTATGGCAGTAAGGCTGGGACTCTTCACCAATAGGGCAGTAGCACTACAGAGTGGGAGAGCAGGACTGGGAGCTCCAGTGTTGGGGTATGGGTTTGAGTGCTGTAGGAAGCCAGGGCTGTAAGGAGCAAAAGGTGGAGTTTGATTGTGAGGAAATGAGGTGGTACAGGAGACAGTGGACATTTAGAGGATTCATCCTGACATTGATTTTTTGAGAGGTAAGAAGCAGAGATGAAATGTTTGAAAGAAAGTCTAATGTCTGACTTTGGAGAAGAGCAAGAAATTCTAGAAGATTTACATGAGACGAGAGGATGCGAGTCTTCTCCAGCAGCCAGTTTTCCATCCACATATTCAGTGTGTGATGCCAAGCATATGCTCCCTGTCTCTTGATGCAAAACTATGCCTCCCTTCTTGCTCTGTCCTCCCAGGGACCTCAGGGCTGTTGCTCTTCTAAGGCTTTCCATCTCTTCACATGACTTTTCCAGGCTGATATTAGTCCGGTGGGCCGTGCAGCAGCCTTGTGTGGCAGGCTGTCCCAAGAAACCAGCCACAGAAGAAGAAAACACCATACTCCCCCATGCTTGGTGATACAGCCTACTGCACAGCAGACCATGGCTGTTACCACAGAGCTGCATCACAAGAGTGGCTGTCTCTGGTGTCGCACTCTGGCAGATACATGATACTTCTGTCTCAAGTCTTTTTCAGTTTTGGCTCCTGTCCTCTGCTGTGGGAATGTACGGTGTTCTCCTTTGTTTAGAAAATCTGCTGAGAGATCTGCCAGCTGAGGCCTTCCAGTTCTGACCAATGCCAATAATGATCTGTGCACTCTGTCCCAGTGAAATGGGCTTGTCCCCATTTAACTTTCCACCTGTCTTTTGTGACTGATGCGTGCTCCCTGCCTGGGTAGAGCTGGGGAGGGATGTGGATGGGCCCATCCATTTCCAGCTCTCTGCTGTCAACACCCATTGCAGATTTGTTTAAGCAGAGGAAGTGATCTTGTTAGTACTTCTCCTCAGAGCAATGTTGTTTGTGTTGACTGGAGTATTTTAGCCAGAGGCTCCTGTATGAACATGCGAGAGTTACAGGCCATAATTATCTCATTTTGGGGAGGAGAACAGAGTGTTATGCTTTACATTTGCCCAGCTCTGAAGCCTGCTTGTTGCATGTCAGCGTGACCCACAAATGTAGCTGCAGCAGTCCTTCCCTGACGGGTTTTTCAGGTGCTGATAGGCCTGTAAAAAGCTTCTTTCTACCCTAGGAAAAAAAAAAAAAGGCCATTGAATAAATGTTCTTTTCCCCTTATGTCTCGCTGGCCTTGTATCTGATGTGCAGTCTCAGTCCTCTGAACCATCTGTAGCAGGATCAAGAAGACACTCATGAAAAAGGGAAAATTGTACAGGAGACTCAACAGGAATATGCCAGGGTCTAAGGAAGCCAAAACCACAAAGCCACCATATCTTGGCTTGAAATCTATGCTTCTCTTGATGATAGCATACCATACTGTTACAGTATTTGGCGTCTCCTTTTGGAGGTCAAGACCGGAAAGATTTCTGTGAGACTGGCTAAGGCTTCCATAGAAAGAATAAAGCTCTGTAGAATCACATATATTGTTCAGGAGGGTAAAAGACAACCTGGACCATTTATTTTCTGCTCAATTACAATATCTCCCCACGTGTGTGTTTGAATGCACTTTTGAACACCACTGCTGATATTTATTCAAAACATTCTTTTTCCTTGTGGCTGATAGTCTAGATGTGCTACTTTGCTAATGAATCCATCTGGTTACCAAATGCGGGCACAAAGAAGGGATAGCAGAAGGAATCAGTGAGTCTAAGGGCAGATGGGGCTCTGAGTGGAAGACTCCTAAGGGTAGCCATGCCTAGGCAGAGGTTTTTCACTTATTTTGAGATGGCCTTTGATAATCTGATTCAACAGATGAACATAAGGTTCAGTGCTTCAACCTGAGAAAGAAAGGTGTCTCTTTCCTTATATGATTACCTTGCTTTTCTACTAGGCACTGTATCCTCTGGGAAAGAGCTGGAGATGCGCATGCCAGATTGACTTGTGGGGCTGATGATTCTGGTATGATGCATGCTCTGTAGTACAAGGCAGCGTATTCTAGTTAAGCTAGGGCAGAGTTAATTTCTTCTCAGTAGCTGTTACAGGGCTAGTGTTTGATTCAGCATGAGAATAATGTTGATAACACAGTGATGGTTTGGTATTAGTTGTGGGTATCCTAAGTCAAAGACTATTTTTCCCTTGTCTCATGCTCTGCCAGGGAGGTGGGTACACAAAGGAAAGTGGGAGGGAGCATAGCTGGGACAGGTGACTTGAACTGATCAAAGGGATGTTCCACACACAGAATATCATGCGTGGTATATGAAATGGGAGGAGTTAGCTGCAAGGGCAGATGATACAGTTTCAGGAAGGGGAGGTCTGGCTCAGTCAGTGGGTGGTGAGCAATTGCATTGTACATTACTTGTTTCTTTTTTATTATCATTGTTATTACTTACCATTATTATTTTATTTCACTTTATTTTCACTATTAAACTGTTCTTATCTCAACATACAGGCTCTACTTTGATTCTCCTTCCCATTCCACAGGGGTGAAGGAGGAGAGGGGAAGAGGCTGAGTAAGCAGCTGCATGGTACCTCATTTCCATCTGGGCTTAAACCATGACACAGTGAAAGAACCTTTCCCTCATATTCTCCCAAGGCCAAATCTATCTTTGCCATCTTTGCCATATGGATGACATTGCAAAGTAACCAAAATGCGATTCTATTCTTTATCCTTTATGTGCCAAGTTGGGGGAAGGGAAATAGTCTTGGTGATTTGATCCCTAAAACCCTCCATCTAATGATCTAATATGGCAAAGATCCAGACAGAGAAACAACACTGAGCTCCTGGGAGCTGGCTGAAATTTCCTTTTCCCTTCTTCCACCATTGGTGTTCCCCTTGCTGTAGTATCCTGAATTCCTAGACCCAGCCTCTTGCTTGCCTATCAGGATCAGGATGGAGGATTTTCCCCCATCCAGTGAGAAGCCTAGGTTATACCCTTAGTGCTTGCTGGGGAGCAGCAGGAACAGGACTTGCTAGGGCTTGGTAGCCGAGGAACAACTGGCTATTTCTGTCACATTTGGAGAGGCTTGGGAAGAACATGTCCAACATCAATCTGGCTGGAACCCTTCCTCATGGTCTTCACTCTGGAAAATTGTTAGTAGGGCCCCTAGGTTACACCATGACTGCTGCATTGGGCTGCCACTTTTAGAGGGAGTTGGCAAAGAAAATATTTAATAACCTGTCTCTGCTGTCAGCTCATCAGTTCCACACAAAGATCCAGGAGCTGTTTGTTGGGGAGGGGATGGCAGCCTGTTTAGAATGTTGTACCCACTACAGATGGGCTGATTTCAGGATCCTGCAGCCCTTTCTAAGGAGAAGGCCAAAGTGACAGATTTGCTAGAAGTAGGGAAGAGTAAGGGTTAAGATTAAGAGAGGACATGACAGCAGAGACCCATGAGGTAACCAAGAACCTTCCAAAGCAGGGATATTCAGAAGGATTTTTGTGTTCTTCTGTTTGACTTGGGCTAATAAGGAGATTTCTAAAGACTCACACAGCAGGGGACATACTGGTGCTGTGAAGTCACTGGTTTTGTAAATAAATATAAAAGTGGAGATCCCCTCTCTGATGGATAGAACAACAAACTTGAAATTTCCCATCAAATGGTCTAATTCTGGCCAGTTACAGGGCTCCCTGGGCAAGGAATGTTGGTAATTTCCTTTCCTCACAATGAACATGTCAGATGAAGGAGGGAGTGAAGTGAAATCTCTGGGTTGTTTCCTGGCCATAGCAAGACTCTAGAGACTTGCCCGTGAGTGGAGGAGCAGGACAAGAGTCAGTTAACCCATAAAAGGGAAGTTTCCAGGAGCTCTGGAAACAAACCTGACAACATGTGAGGAAAAAGCCAAGTCAAGAATGGTGATACTGTTGTGGCCTGCAGCATACACCTTTTCATAAGTGAAGCTGACTAATTAGCCAGGGTGTTCACTGGCCCATTCCATGCTGTAGCTGTCACTCTGGCCCTTAACTATAATGATTTATATCTGACTCTTTTAAAGAAATAATAGGAACGTTACCATCTTTAACACATGCCCAGTTTTTCTTACTCTGCACCTCACCTCCAAGGTTGTTGTAACTCTTGTGCTGTTGCATTTTCTTTTCCACGCTTAATTAAAAAAATTGGTTGTGATGGTGACTATATTATTCTCAGTAAAATGGGAAAAAAAATGTTTTCCCAGCTGTGTCCAGAAAATCCAGACACACAAGGAAAATCCAATAAATTATTAACTCAGTCTTTCCATCTATAGATAGTGGTGTTTCTGGTTAGGCTTTTTTAATATTATTATTTTTATATTGCTAGCCTTCTTCTACCTCAAGACAAAAGAGAGTCTCTTTGATTTGAAATGCAATGTCCTGAGAAATTTCTGGTGAGTACCTGGATGATTGCCTACTTGTGATTTTCTGCCTTTTGAATAAGGAAAGATTATTTGGAAGTGAGTTTCCTGTACTACTTCCCTGTGAGAGGAGAATAATGAGCAAGACAGCAACTTTATTGGCAAAAAATTACAGAATTTATGCACTGGATACTCTTTGCAGAACACTGATTTTAATACACTACTTTTTTTTTTTTTCTTAATTTTTTTCTTCATTATGAGGTGGTATAGTGAGGTAGGGTATTTTCATCTGCAAATTTTTGACCCAGACAATTAGTTTGTCTTAGAAAGTGGTGGGAAGAGACTGGTGCCATCTGTCTGGAACAGGCACTGACACAGTAATGCTCAATCCATGCATCCAACTAGGTGCTGCCCTGCTGATGAGAGAAAGCACCCTGTGACCCTTGTTGTGACCAGATGCAAGTTTGGCCCACGGGTTATAGTCAGAAAAACGGGTTTGGTTTGTTGCCCTGCTCCCACTCTGGTGGTCAAATGTGAGCTTGCTTGACAAGCACACCTTGGCAGCCCTTGACACTACCCATT
Source organism: Donacobius atricapilla (assembly GCA_013397315.1). Classification (NCBI taxonomy): domain Eukaryota; kingdom Metazoa; phylum Chordata; class Aves; order Passeriformes; family Mimidae; genus Donacobius; species Donacobius atricapilla. Next base: position 2,834 of record WBMY01013075.1, on the reverse strand, counting down.
TTCCTGTTTATGGACCTCCTGGTTTCTACTCAGGACTCTTTACAAACAAGCAGTCCGCCATTACTAATTTTTTACCCTTTTTACCAATTTTGCTACCTGGCATACATAAACGTGGTATTTTCAACACTGTGACCCGGGCAATCTCAGCTGACAGCATTATTAGAGCACTCTTGGCCTTGCAAGGCTTCACTCCCACAAATACCTCCAGCAACTGCCTTTGTAATTTGGCCACTTCTCATACAAATCCCCCTTATCCAAGCTGTGGGATCAGCTGTCCCTCATGATGCTTTCACACTTCTCTCTGCTGCAGCCACCAGCTTCTGAGACTGTCTCCCATTTCCCATGCCCTGCTCAACCTCAGCCTGCACCCATGCAAGTCACCTGCCCAGTGCTGCCTCTCTGCTCCCCATCACTGCCCATGGCTGGGGAATTTGGAGCAGCTTAGCCACTGCTCAGGCTGGACTTGACTGTTTGCACCTTCTGAGTTTTTGGGTTTTTTAAAATTTCTATTTGTGTTGAGTAAAAATACATGCTATATGCTCACAACTAAATTCTTTAACAATTAAGCATGCTCTCTAACTGCAATATGTAGCTTATAACTACTTAGCAAGCTGCCAGGTTTTGTGTCAACGTTTTGTGACTTTTATTTTTTTAATAAAATTACCTGGAAATTTGAATCAAGCATTTGGAAAAAAATACAGATCTCCTTCATAAATGTACTAACCCCACCAGATTTCTCTGCTGATTGCTCATTCACAGAAATGTTTTAGGATTTAATAGGGCCCTTCTGCAGAAAACAATGATCAGTGGTGTAAGAAACAGCAGTTTGTGCCACTTTCAGGACTCCATCAACCTCCTTTGCAGAGAAGCTAACCAATAGCTAGATGCACACATAGCAGAGGCTTGCAGGACCCTCCTGCCCCAGGCTGGCAAATGCTCTCCTCTCCCAATCCTTCAGCACAGAGTGTATTCCTGGTAGCCTAAATGTCTGAGTGACTCAGGCTAGATGCCTGGATCAGAGAGAAAAGGTCAATTTTTTCTCAACACAAATGGGAGGGGGGGAAGCTCCAAGTAGTGCAGCACTCACCTAGGTGCCGAGGGTAGGGGGATGTGCCTTGCAAGGGACATTACCAGCCCCTCACTCCAGCTCTGCTTTTGCTCCCAGCTTCCTCTTGGCCTGCAGTTGCATGACCTCAGACTGTCAGGGAAGAGGCAGGCAGAGTGCATCAACACCCTGGAGATTCAGGCGCTGGGTGGTTTCTTTTTCCGCTGCATTAGCCATTTCAGTTGTGGCACAGATGGGGAATCCGCAGCCTGTGCCCCCACATTGGCTCCTGGGGCCCCCAGGGTGTCTGACAGATGGGACAAAACCCTGGCGGGGCCAAAACATGTTTGGCATCACAGCTGTGGCGGGGGGGAGGGGTGAAGCCCTTCAGCACATCACCCAGCCCCACTGGCACAATTCAGCCACAGAGGAGCTACATCACAGGGACCTCTTCGGGACCCATGCCAGCTGTTTCAGGGGCTAGAAAGACAGGTTTTCACCCACCTGTTCCCAAAGGACAGAAACAATTGGATTGGAGCAGTGCTGAGCAGGGCAGGGGACAGGTTCTGTGCTGCTCCTGGGATGACTTGCTAAAGACAGCCTGTGATGCTGGGTAGCAGGCGAGAGGCTTAGGATTAGGAGCGGGGAAGTTGTCAGGAAAGAGTAGAATGCTTTCTGAAATACAGTGTACGCCACTGGCACCCAGATGACAGACGGAGTGCAGTCTGCTGCCGGGTGATGTGGGTGTAAAGCAGGAGCACTACTGTTTGGGTAAATGTGGATCTGGAAGTGGTAAGAAATAGTGGGTGCAGTCTAGGAGAAGCAGTATGAACTCTGCATTACACAGCCCTATTGGGAAGAGCAAGGGGCGGTGCTGCAGAATGGAGCCCTCAGACAAGGTGGAAGAGCCCAGAGATGGTGCTGCTACCCCTGTCTCATTGCCAAACAGGGTAAAGCTTTCGGCCAGGGTTCTTCAGGCATTATGCCTGGACATACTTTTATCTTGCCAGAAATGGATTTTTTTCCCCATGGGGCTGAAGAAAAGCTGAGATCGCCCAGTGCTGGCAGGGAGGGTGGCTCTGGCACTGAGCTGTGAAGCCAGTGGGGAACAAGGCAGGGCTAGGCTGTCTCCTCAGCCACAGAGGTGCTGCTGTGTCTGGGTGTGGTACTTGTCAGTGACTTCATGGTGATGCGCTTCTACCACCAGCACTGTCCAAAGCCTTTCAGAAGAGCACAGCATTAAACAACCTTGCCTGCCACCTAATACACAGGTTTTTTTCACCCATGCTCAGAATGAAGCGAACATACAGTGAGTTCAGCGACTCTGGGCCCTCAGAGATTGTTCCGGAAAGCCTATCCTCAAGTTTGATTGGTTAAAACCAAAGAAATTTTCAGCTGCCACTGAACAAAACATAGACACACTGAACTTACAGAAACTGACATCCTTCTTTATGCAGTCCACTAGCTATTTGTGTAGTTAACTCCTCTAACTGGGCTAATGAGATTTGGGGGTATGTTCTAAGGCACAGCTTTTGACAGGGAAACCCCACTTTTACTTAAAAGAACGAGTATCAGAGGTCCTATTTAGGGAAATTCTACTGATGTGACTGAGTGCTCTAAAATCTGACGATGCAAGAGGGTTTCCAGCGAACTCTGAAAAAAACCCAAAAGTGTTAAATTAGTTTCGAGCGTTCGTTCAGATGAGGTTACACCGAAGGCATCTGCGCTCTTCTGCTTTTTGAAGTCGGACTGCGAAGGAAAGCCCCAGGGCTTTCTGAAGCCTTTTCTA
>WBMY01013073.1:120292-166475 GCA_013397315.1 Donacobius atricapilla | reverse complement strand
AGTCACTCTAGGACAGCTCCTGTGACCAGCAGCCACAAGAGCACATGGGTCTGTCATGCAGCTGTGCATGACACGAAATTGAGTAGGAAGAAACAAGATAGAAACCATCCCATAGACTGGAAAAGAATCTTCTCTGGGAATGTTGTGAGTTAGCTGTAACAGCTGTAAAATTCATACTACAGCATGCTGCTTCTCCACAAATTTCTATATGAGCGCTGTGGCTTTCTAAAGGACCACATTGAAGGATAGCTTTGGACAAATTCTTTTTTCACTTGTTTGTTTGTTTCTTTCTGTTGGGGTTGGCTGCTTATTAAATGATACTTTTAAAACATCTAGGGAAAGAAACCTAATTTTAAGAATATTCCTATTATTTCTGGAAAACTTCTTGATAGCTAATTTAGAATGTTTTGATTGTAGTAGTAACTTAGGTGTATAACAAGCTGAACTAAAACTTCTGACCAAAAGCATCCTAAATGTGTTAATGCTTGAAATATTGAACCAGGTTCAATAAAGGATTTTCATTTATTTTTCATAATCCTAAGCCAAAAGAGTTGATTTCTGTTCCAAAAATAGTTACAGACACACAGTGTTCAAGTTGTCCTCTTGCAGAATTCACCACTTTCCCCTTTGGATCTTTCTGGCAGTGTGTTGAAAGTGTGATCATATGTTTACTGCACATCCTGGAGGTGAGAGCCTGGAAATTATGGAACACAGGGACAGCCCTGACACTTAGAGTCCGTGGGGAAAAGTACATTTACTCCATCATTAAATGAGCACTGAAGGTTTAAAAATAACCTTCGGTTTTTTCCCTTGGCACAAGTACCAAAGGATAATTATTTTCTGGCTGCAGTTAGAATAAAGGCATACAATCTTTTTTTTTTCCACCAAGTAGATTACCTGAAAGGCCCTGCACAAAGGCTGTGTAAATCATTCATATTGTAGCTCAGGCCTGGAAGATTTAATACAGCAAGAAGAACATTGTATAATTTGGTCACAAAGAAAATTAATTTTGCAAGATATTAAGCCTGTATGGGTAAATAGTTGTGTCTTCTGTATTATGGATCAAATTCACCTTTCATGTAAGCACACAAATCTCACTTCAGTCAAGAGATTGAAGCTGAATTTGACTCAGTGTGTTTAGATCCACATGCCAATCATTTATACATTTAATCACAAAAGAAAATCTGTGATTAAAGGCTTAGTATGACTTTTCAGTGTTTTGATTGATATAAATTGCAAAATTGTGTTTGTTTTGAAAACTAGAGCGAGTAGTAACCGATTTCTACATGTTTTCTAATTATTACTGAGTTATCTAAGGTTATTTAACTTTTCATGTTGTGCTTAGATTCAAATCATTATATGGAACATTTTTAACATGCAGTGAAATGGATAACTAGAATCACTGTATCACAGAGGAAATAGCTGTAGAATATGGCTGAAGCTATAGTCTGAAACTGTCCTGATTAATTGCTAAGTATGAACTTAATGTTTAAAAAAACCTGAAATATGTCAGATGTCAAGAAATGGTGGAATCTTGCTGCTTTGTGCATTGAAATCTATGACAGTTAATGTTTTGGGAATACATAGTTGGATCCTATATGGTTAAATCTGAATGCATACATAAACATGTAAAATCCCCCAAATTCCATTATGTTCACTTGTATTCTATGTGTTGCCATTTGGTAATACTCTAGCAATGATTTTTCTACTAGGAAGTCCTTCTCAGGCTTTTAAGTTAACATTTGTGGATGGGGATGAGTCAGTGATAGATTTTTCTATGTTTAGAGATACTACATGTTTTGAAAAATTTATGCTAAATATAGCAACCTTCCATGCCACCTGTACCTATACTGTTGCATTTTATGGTCCTTCAAAATGTCAGGACCATAGATATTTACTTGAAATAATATTTTTCAAGCTGTGGGTTATAGTCACTTCACTTCTGTGAAGGTCTTGTTGGTTTAAGTCTAAAAGTTTTAATTTTTTTTTCATGTTGACTAATTGCTAACAGTAGTTGAGCTCCTTCAAAAAAAAAAAAAAAGAAATCTACATGATTGGCTGCAAATGCCTGAGACAGATATGGAATTGATAGCTACCTTTAATTTCTGACAGCAACTCAACTCTGTAGGCTTGTGTGTGTCACAACTGCAAATAGTAATCACAGCCTTCATCTTCCTCCTCTCTGTTCTGTGAACACTCCATATAAAGTTTAATCACAGATTCTCAGCCTGTTGAAGTCAATAAAAAGATGGTCTTTCTGATGACATAAACAATAACACTGAACAGCAACAGCCCTTACAGAGGCATGGAAAATGTGCCTTTGAAATACTGAAGAAATATTTCAGGGTCAAACAATGTACGTGGTATTGTCAAGTCCTGCTAATCAAAAATTTTAACTTAAATGAGATTCAAGATTCTTCCTTTTGGAAAAGACTATAGGGATTGGAGTGGTGATATCTCTTTACTTTTTAATAGCAATTAATGGAGGGGTTTTTTCCTAATAGAATAAGCCTATAGGTAATAAAATCCCACTCAGTAATAACAAAGCTAAATACATATAAGCAGGGACATTATTTTTCAAATCTGTGATATTTGCCTTTTTTCCATTGTTTGCTTTTTGCATTCATTTAACTAAGGATAATCAAGTGGTCTATGCCTAATGTCAAGACTTGGGCATGTGAGGCTTACACTGAACATTGGTAGATTTATATCTGCACAGAGAAGGGTTAAGTTACATAAACCATTTAAAAATCTGAAAGTTACTGGATTTAAGAACGGTGTAACTACAGATAAAAGTGATAAACTTTAAATGAATGATAGCAGAGTATTCTTAGAATTATGGAGGGAGGACATGTACATTTAATCATTTCTTGCCTATGAAAAGGTTTCAATTAAACAAAAATTCATCACACCACTGAGAGAATTGTTCTTTCTCTATTGTTGCAATAAAAGAGAAGTTGAATTTATGGAGAGAAATTCACATAAGCTTGCTTGAAAGTATACCATGGGACACAATTTGCTTTTAAAAGATGCATAGACAATCTTATTTTTCTATGATACTGACAGAGGGAAAATGCTTAAGAAAAACACAAATGAAATTTCCAAATTGCCACTCAAAAATCTACTCTGACTCAGTTTGGAAAGCTCATAATAGTGGCAAGAGGTTACTAGTATTAGGTAACCTTTTGGTTGCAGCTGAGAAAGAACTTTAGGAAAGGTATTTAGGAAAGAGAATCACTTCCAAATGCAGTTTTTAAAGGAGAGGGTGGAAGTAGGTTTTATTATTGTGGTGTTCACTGTGTTCTGCAGAATAGAATTATTCCCCTGAAAAAAAGCATCTGTGGAGTGCATGGGAAGTGATAAACCAGTATTTGGGTCATTTTAAAAGAAAATATAGAATTCTTTTGCTTTGCTTTCTGTTGATGGGCTTCATCCCATCATAGCAGAAAGGTGTTCCGGGCAATGCTATGCTTTTGTGCTTTGAGCTAAACAATTTTTACCCTGGAAGATCCATCTGGCACATGTACTGAGGTGTCTTTTTTTCAGGTATTGAAAAGTTATGATAAGCAGAACTTGTTCTCTGTTAATAGAACTAACCCTTTCCCACATTGTTGTTATAGGGAAAGTCTGCTTGATGGTAGTCTCAAAAAATTCTTGATTTGGTGTCTTCAGCTCTGTTAGCAAAAGTGTTAATATTAGCATATGTGCTTTGTGGTAAAAATGTCAAGATATCATCAAAAGGTAAACTGAGAACAAATTGTTCTCATTGCAAATGTACATTACAAAATAGCAAGTCTGTTGTCATGTATCTTTGTAAAATATCCTCTTTTCTTTTTTTCTCTATACTTTCCCACAATATTTGAGGTCTGAGACATTAATGAGGAAGCTGTAGGGGAAATGGAGTAATAACAATATGAATAAGATATTCAGAAACTTAAGATACATTGTGTTAGTTTTCAACTCCTGTGACATCCTTTCATTTTTTATTCTGTGTTGTTAGCTCTTGTGAGTTTTTTCCCTATAAAAATAATTTTCACATGTTTTAGCTAGCTAGCTGTCTGCGTATGAATGTAATATAGCAAGCCAGGTGACCTAGATCCTGTTAGTATTGCTTTATAGAATAAGGCAATAGTCTCATCCTTCATTAAGTTGTGAAAAAGAGACATTTAAAGCAAAGGGCAGCTCAGCTCTGAGGTTGTAGCTTCCAGGTTTTGGACTTATCCTCTGGCCACGGAGTTTTTAGAGGTATCTTAACTTATTTTTTATGATACAGACAAAAGAAACACAACTTTTATTATAGAATACAGCTATCTGTGCTGAAAAGGAGGCCTAAACCAAAGAATACTGTGAAGTACTTTTCAGTATCGCAAGTTGGAATTTTACGTACCTTTATTTGGAGAACACAAATTGTCCAGCAGCATTCAGGGTCTTAAAAACTGCATTTTAGTGCAAACAGATACAAAAAATCCTATGTTGATCAAGCAGTTTCATGAGAAAATAACAGAGATGAGCATTTTTCACAAGCAGACCTTGTGCTTCTGAGGCTTGCAGTGAGATTTGCATAAATACAGGCTTCTGATTCTTCCTTAACTTGAACATTTTGCAGGCATGGACAACCATAAAATCCTGACGCTTGGGGAACCCTTGGGGAATTTTCATGGGGAACCATTTATATTTCTTTCTTTTGGTGAACCCAGCTTTTAAGGTTGATCTTGAACATCTGCTTCAAAACTTACTACACCTAGAGCCATGATGCTGAATTACTGGTGTCTGAGTTTCATGTTATTATGCAAGATGGCTCAGCTATGAAGTCCTTGAATGCAGGTCAGTAATTAAAGAATGAGAGGCTTGCGTAGTGCAGATGCTTACTGCGAATGAGTGATTTGCCCTCTAGTGACATTCAAGTGTGAATACAGATAATAGGAGATCTATATCAAATCTGTATCAGATTAGTGGTTGTAAATAGAATTTTCCAATTCGTGGAACTAGAAATCAGCCACCTTCACCAACATCATCCCCACAGTTTCCAATGTCTCCAAGAGCTGGAGGAGCAGAGGAAACCCAGCACAGCTATGCTCCTCCCTCAGATCGCCTTCCTTCACTGCCACTGTTGATTTGGGTTGCTGATCTGATGTGCCTGTTCTAATGCAGAGATGTGTGCCCTTGGAGCTGCAACCTTCCCAAACTGTTAATGAATTCTTGTGTTTCCTCTGTGCATAATTATGAACTGACAAGTGCACTGAAAATCCTCAGAAATGAAGGGTTTGTATTATTATTTTTTCATTTGAAAAGGTGAAAAATTGCTGAAAAAACATAAAAGAGAAAAAGAGAATAACATTCCCGGTTGTGTTACAGTGCAGTCCTTTGGATTGCTAAGAAGTCAGGTTTCCCTCCACATCAATAGCCACTCTGGCTTGACCTGTCACTTCTGTTTGTAGACTTTTCAAGCAGATGTGGCTTGATTTGACCCTCATTCACGCCGTGAATCTGTCAATCCCTCAGGCTGGATAAGATGAACTCATTTTTAGTTGTCATATCTCCTGTTGCAGACCCTCTTCTGGAGATGAAGTAGCTGACGGATGAGTGCTGTTAATGACACTTTAATCCATGAGTGTTGCCTGGCAAGGCCTGAGGGACTGACATTAGAAAGCACTAAATACAATAAATGAAGTCTGATATATAATGTATTTCCAGCATTGACATAAATGTGGAGTAGTTCAGGGCCAAATTTGTCTCTGCATTTCAGTGAGGCTATACCACTGATTACCATGGCTTTGCCTGTCGGAAAAAATAATAAAGTTTGGCCAAATGCAATCCTTATCTAATGTTTTTCAAAAGATGAAACTAAAATTTGGGTCCTCCTGCATTGTGAAATCCATTTAAATCATTTCTACTACAGTGTTTCTTTCCTCTCTCATATCTGTCTGAAAATAGTGTAAAATATCAATAATTTCTACTGAAATACTTCTGTTACTACTTCCAGGATTACTTGGTGTGAAGGGTCTCATTTGTGAAATTAGAAACTGTTCTTAGAGTATGAACTTCTAAACTTGGAAACCTATCTTGCCATAACAAGTTTACTTATTTGAAGGTATTTTGAAGATGGTAAACACAGCAGAGGCTGGCAACAGCAAGAGTAGCTAATTAAGCACATTTATTATTTTTTTCTTTGAAGCTGGAGCTGAGCATCTTTCACACTTAGCAGCTCCTTGGAGTGCTGCAGCCAGGGTGGCGTTAGAGGCTGTACCTGTGGAACACAGCCATCACGCAGCCTCTCACCTCCCTGCTCACCTGGCCAGGGCTTTGTGCCAGGCAGCAACCAGAGGTATCACGATGTAACTCTGAACTGAGCCTTTAAACACTGCCCCTTGGAGCTTAGCAGGAATTCTGCTTGACAAAATTTGGAGCAGCTTTCTTATCAGAACTTTCATAGAAGCAGAGGTATTTTTCCAGGGGTTTTTGGTACAGTTGCTTTTGGTGAATTATTTTCTTTTTGTTTAGTCCTCTTTTTGAAATCTTACTAAGAATTAGGGCTTTTTCTTTAAGTAATAATTTCCAGTGTACAGACAGTGCAGTAAAATATGACCAATTACAGTTAATTGAATTTTGAGTTATCATTCATTGAGATGTCCACAGGTAAAATTAATGAAGCAGACATCTTCATTTAGAATCTAAAATTTTCTAAATAATCTTTTGCTAAATTGATCTTGAGTGAGTCATATTCTTTAATAAGTTACTGACATTCTGTAAGATTTTATAATCTCTCTTAATATTGCTGCTCAACTGAAAATAATATTGTCACATAAAAAAGCTATTCACAGAAAAACCTAGGGAAGCAATCGAACTTAAAAATTATAAATGTTTTGTAACATTTTTTTTCTGATTTTTTTTTCCCTCTTTGCATCAGAAAGAGGAAAGAGTGACAGATTTCGGTAATACGCTTTAATAAGATGTTCTTGATGGTGGTCTTAATTTATTCTTTTTTAAAATTAAACCAGTCTAAGAGAGGAGTTTTAGGATCAACATAGTTTGTAAGTTTGCTGGACTGGGGTACCTCTGTAAATTAGAAAATTACCAGCTTATAATACATTAAGGTAAAACCCCTATGAAAATGTTACCCTTAATATACCAATGAAAAAGGTATTTATTTCACTCAATGTTATTTTCTTGTGTGAGAGAGCAAAAAATTAAAACAACTAATCCACTTCACTGAACAACATTTAGCAGAAATCGGTGGCTTATTAACCACCGCTTAATAAAGGTACTAATCTCTATTAAATTAAATCCTTCAAGGGTTCACTTTGAAACAATGCATAAGTAGTAATCAGAAAGTCCTGACACAGGGGCCTGCTGGGGCAGATAGCTGGAATGTGCTGTGTAATCAAATTCTAGGAGACTTAAACAGAAAAAATAAAAAAGAAAAAGGGAGAAATTTGTCAAGCCTTCTTAAAGTAAAAAGGCTTTGGGTTGTTTTCTTCCTGGTCACTAGATTTTAATATTCAGCATAGTAAAAAAAAAAAAATAAGTATTGCATTAAAGTCTTTATTTCATAGTCAAGTCAAAACAAGAAAGTAATTGAAAACTGCTAATATGCCCTCCTTGTGAATGACCCCCATCATACAACTTTGCAAATAGTAAGTCCTGCTTCTTAACTGCTTTTTCTCCTCATCTGTATTATGAGAATTCATTAAAATCAGAAACTCTAATTAATCACAAATTACATGTTCCAGAATCCTCTGGAAGATTGCAAGCTGCATTCATCATAGAGCATTGGAGAGCAGAAGGGATTTTTATCCTCAGTCACATGCTTTAGCTGTATAGTGTTCAATAACCTTTTAGAATTCAAGTTTATTACTGTAAGCACTGCATTGTCGTTTAACAGACAATATTTCATTGGTATTAATTTAAAGGTCCATGCCACCTTTCTTTCCAAAGTGTTTCCATGTCAAGGAGAAAGGTTCTTTAGACATGCTTGTGATTTCTGTCACTGCAAATCTCAAAGTCTCTCAGAATGAAGAAGTAAAAAAAAAGGCCACCCAAACACCTCAGAGAAATAACTTCCAAAAAAAATGCCATATGAATTGCCTATTATGAGATTTCATATCAGTCACTTTGTGTCTAGGAATTTAGGAATTTAAAATACAACCCTGTTACCAGTGGATGAGCATAATGGCCATTTTGGCAGTCTTGTCTAACTCTTCAGCAACCCCTATGAACTTTCATGGTGTGACAGGGTGGAAGTCGTGATGTCCATGCCAGTGGTGTTAACATTTTACACTACATGATCTAAGCCATCTTATATCATCTAAGCTCTTTTTCTCTTGTACACCTTTCCAAGTAGGAAGAGTCAGCTGTGACTACCTAGACTGACCAGCTGACTCACAAGCTATACCAACGTCTATTTTCTTAAGCCCACAGCTTGAAGTGAGGTCAAGAATGGTTTAAAGAAGGCATTTGGCTTTTCTGAGGGACACAGAAGATGGACTGACTAGCCTGTAGAAAATATTTCAATATTTCGTAAAAAATTGTTCCACAAAAATCTGTCTATTCACATGAAAACATTTTACTGGGTTTTTGAGAGAAAAAGCAGAAGGTAATATCTACCAAAAAGTAGAGACAGTTGTATTCTTCCTGTCTTCATGTTCAAATGCCTTCACAGTGGCTTTCCAAGCTGTTTCCTGTGATGGTACAAAAGTAATCTTAATCCTCTGCAGGTTGTGTCATCAATCAATAGCCATGACTATTCATTTCAAAATTTTACGGAGCAAGAAAAAATAGGGCTCAGTCAGAATGGGGATATTGGATGATGACTGTTTACAGCTTTTTTGCCTTTGAGTCTGAATAATTTTCCAAGGCTTCAACAAGAGTATCATGCTTGTTGTTTTCTTCCACATTGTTGTAGTGGGGATCCTCCACCCCAATTGTGTTTTGGGCTTATGCATCTATAGGTGCAATTGCAGGAGTTATTGCATGTAATGAATATTACATGCCAAAGTAGAATGTTTTTGGTTTTGTTTTGGGGTTTTTTGTTTGATTGTATTGTTTTTTTTGTTTTTGTTGATATCATTTCTGGCAGCTGGTTAACAAAACTAGGACAAAGAATAATTACCTGTTGTGGCTAAAAGCACAAGAAACCATGGTAGCAGTGTGACAGCATGGGGCTTGTTTTCCTCATTTTTAAGCTCCAGCCCTTCAGATTTTCCAAAGTTATGAAACTGTGGGTTGCCTAAAAGCAAGAATTTGCAGGATTTGAGATTTAATGGGGCCCACCCAGGTTCACTGTAAAATTCTAATCCTAACATTAGTTCAAGGATTAAAAATGAAACTATCTTAATAGTCTTGTTAAATCAAAGCCAGAACAGGCTGAAAGAAAGTCTTTCAGCAACCTTTCAAACATCAAACAAAGCTCATTCTATAAATTAAAACAGAATGGAAAACCCACAGAAATATTTTCTGTTATCTATAATGTAGGTTCTAATTGTGTATTCAAACACAGCATGGTTAATATGATTAAATTTGATATCGATCACCTTCAAAGTAATTTTTTACACAAGAATTTAAAATTAAAGTCCTGCTTGACTTTAATTAACACAATTTAACACAATCATGTGTTTTCCTTACATAATTCTGCAGATTTAACCAAGTTTCAAATCTACTGAAACACAAATATTAGCTTATTCTTTTTGCAACGTTCCTTTTAAGGTTAGACCCTCTGTTCAGATCAAACAAGAAAGATGAAAAGTACCTATGTAATTTATATTTCTGGTGACTTCTTTTCTTAGTCTGTGATTTAATAAGAATTTATGTCTCAAGGTTATTCTTTTCCTTATAATTTGACCCTGGAGAAAAGTCATGAAACTTTGTAAATTCTTATTTGGTGATTGCTACTTTAATAATAAAGGTTACTATGTGTTTACTTTTACTTAAGCTAGATGGTTAGAACTAAACATCAGCAGGAAACAGGAATAATGGATTTATGGGAGCAGAAAGAAAAAAGCCTGATAAGACTAATGCATCTTAGGAAAGTGGGTGTGCTTTTACACTCATACTGGAGTCATAGAACATTTGGAGTAACTTGTATTGAATGTAGCATATGATTTTACTTCCTTTGACAATTAAGGAAATGCATGCTGAGGAGCAACGTGAAATTGCACAGTCCACAAGGAAAACCACAAATAATTGTTGTACACATGGAGCTATATGGCAAAAAAAATACCTTAGATCTTGTGTTTATGTAAAATTGGAATCAAAATGTGATGGATTTATGTATTTTTTAATTCTATCTCTCAGAAGATTTTCCTGTTTTCAGAATGTTATAGGGCTCTTGGATAAGGTAGTCTGACTGCTTTTATCTGAGAGGGAGAAGAGTTGACAGCAGTAGTTACAGCAGTCTTTGTTTTTCATTTGAAGTTGAATCAGTCTGATGATGAGGAGAAGGAAAAAGCAAAGTTGCATTGCCAAGGGTAGTAAAGGAGCAATGATCATCACTACAGCATCAACCTGGATGAAAAATCCTGTAGTGTAGTAGACAATTCCTGCAAGTTCTAACTGAGAAATACTAGAAAGATAAGGAAAACTCCTTAACATAAAAAAAAAAAAGTAATTCTTTGTATCTTGACCCTGACAGGTATTTGCATGACATAGAATTCTTATGGGCTGAATATAATTAAAAAACCATAAATATGCCACTAGTTTTCACGAGTCATTTTTACATGGACACGGCAATGTAGGTTACAAAATAATATCTATTCTAAAACCTTTTTTTGAAAAACTACTGACTTACATAGTACTATAGTACTATTTGGTCAGAGGTATAGAATCTTTCTAGTTCTGCAATGGTCTGACTAAGTGTTTCAGATCTGCTGAATTATGATATTTTAAATATGCTTCTTGCATCATCACACAATGGCATACTCTTCCCTCACAACAGCATTGTATGTTTAAAGCATAAGCAAAATACATAGAAAGTTTCTCACACTGTTCACAACAGCTGATCCAGGCTTTATCTGAGAGTGTTTCAAATTGATCATTCACTCCCATTGCTTCAGAAATGCTCGTGTTGTCTGCATATTTTGAACTTCATAGTTCACAGCTGTGTAAATTTGCTGTAGACAATGCAATGAAACCACCTTTTTGTAAGAAAAACGTATCTATATGTTATTACTATATTCCTGATTAATTCAGTAATTTAATCACAAGATGATACTTTAGTCATATTTTTCTTGCTTATTTGGGATTTTCTGAACTCAAACATTACATTAGGTGGACAACTGAAACTTGGAGGATATTTTTTAGGAAAATCAAATATTAGCAGTCTCTTGGAATTAACAGGGGGAAAAAATGCTAACTACACAGCTAAGCCTAGATTATAATAATTCTGAAATACTACAATGCCGAAATAACTAGGAAATAAAATACTATAATGCCAAACTTTATGGGAGTTTTTCTAAAAGAAATGTAACTTACTGCAGGGAACAAATTTCATTTCTCAAGAACAGGTTTATGAGAGCTCTCCTGTGTGTTTGCTAATGCAGCTGGCAACAAGATATTTTTAATGAATTTTTGTTTGTTTGTTTCTGCTTACCCCTGCCCAAAAATCAAAGGTCACTAAGGGTTGCATGGCAGCAGTTCTATCAAGCAGCTCTGGACATTCTCTGATGTTTTCCTCCACATTGTGTCAGACAAGGCAGAGAGAGGGAAGGTCTGCAGTGGAAGGAGAGAAACAGCTGTTCAAGCAGTTGTGTAGAAGGATTCATACCTTCCAGAATGATGTTTGGGGGAAAGAGCTGCTGTATTCCTGGCTGCAGGAGCTATTGCAGAGGCTGGAGGGCTGTTCCCTCTTCCCGTGTTCAGTGAGGCTTCTGCTTTCTTCCTGAAGTGCTTCTGCTCTTTTTGTTCTGACCATGTGTGAGCAGGTACAGGCGACAAAATTTAAAAAAAAAAATTCATTTACTTCTCGTCAAGTATCATATTTCTGAATGCTTTTCCATTCACTCTTGGTGCTTATATCAGAATAATAGCTGTGATTTTGATGTAAACTCTCAAACTTAAAAACTTGCCTCTACTTCCTCCATTCACCATCATCCTGTTTGATGAAAGATAGCTAGCTGTTTGAGTCAATGTCAAGAAATCCATTTTGATAATGTGCTAGAAATGTTTTCCTTAGATCTGACAACAGTATTAAGACTTCCTAAGATTTTACTTAGTCTCAAGTGATAAATCACTGGTATCTTTTGTTAAATTTTTCCCTGTAATATTTAAGAGTTAGCTAAGGTAGTACATTAATTTTCAGTTCAAATATCACTGAAATCAAAGGTCACAAAGGATCATATAACAAAAAAATGACATCTGAAGCAAATTTTGAAGCTGTTCTTTCTAATGCAAATGAATGGCAAATGAGGGAAAAATGTTGTAACTAAATTCAGAATATGCCCACCTTTTCTTGAAAAGAACATATATAAAAAAGCTAGGATTAAAAGTGCTCTTGTTCAGTGCCACCATTTGACTATCAAAATCTAAACAATACAGGGGTTTGGCACATGCCTAAAACATCTCTGCTATTTGACGTTCCCTAGGGCAGAAGTCAGTAAAATCTGCTGCTTAAAGCATCAGGAAAAGAAAAATAAGAAACAAAGGTTATAGGACAGAAAATGAAATAGCTGCATCTGTGCAAAATTTGTGCAAGTTAGTACCCATGTTTTGGATTATAAAGATGGCAAGAGTGATCCAGGAGGCTTCCAATGCAGTCTGCACACACTGATGAACCAGACACAAAGATAGTTAAAAGAATTGCTTCCAGATATGGTTGAAGTTTTACCACAGTCTGAGAACAATCTGACACGATGTGCCTAGGCTGGAGGTGGTGAAACCTTGGCCCCAACCAAAGCCTTATGACAAAGGATGCCTGTGGGACTGCATTATTCAGGGGGCTCAAGATGGACTTGGGAGTAACTATAGGAGGCATTTAGATAAGATGAAATGTGAACAGGGACATAAAATTGGTCCAGTTGAATGTTTAGGCTTGGGGAACATCTGGAATCCTCATTTCTTCAGGCCCTTTCATGCAGCCATGTACAATTTAATTTGAATTCCTTCATCAGCTCAGCACCCACACAGCGGCTAACAAAACCACCTCCGTCTAATGAAAGAGCAGACAATGTTATAGCTGTCAAACCTTTATGGGTTAGAATGACTAGTTTAGAAATCTAATAGTTCAGAATAGAATTAGATTCAGCGCATAACTACTAGGTGTACATTTAACCTCACGATTTTTGTTTGCATGAGACCTAGCTTAATGTGAAAGGTATTTTCTTTCCTTAGTTTGAAGAGTTAGGAATTATGTTGTACTCTTTTAAAATCCAGAAACAAGCTTAGTAGTTTAAAAGATAAATAATCTACCAGTGTTGGTGGCAGAAGAAGATTTCCTGTGTATTTTGCTTTCTAATGATGTATTTGCAGCTACAGACTTGTATGGTATCATTTTTTATTATGATTTTTAAAGCTGCATTTGACATAAATTAGAAATTCACATAGATTTATTACTACTCTGTTGTAAAGATTTGATTGACCAGCTTGATTTTTATAGCAGTTCTTCACTATTAATATTGTAAATTCTTTTCTACACTTAAGGAAGTATAGGGGTTTAGCTAGATACTTCTATGAAAGTATACCACAGTGCTCAGTTGTGATTATCAAGAAAACAAAATCAATTTTTTATGGGAGTTATTAGGCAAGAAATAGACACTAAACTACTGAATGTCCACTTGCCACAATACCAATCTGTAGTCAGTCCACCTATGGTGCACAGTTCTGATTCCTCCCAGAAGGAAGAATCAAGTTGAAAAAGGTTTGGAGAGGGACAGCAAGGATGATAAAAGCTGATAAATTATTTCTGTGTGAGGAGATACTTGGTAAGTGGGAAAAAAAAAATACTTCAGAGGGTATCTTGAAAACCATGACTAGTATGAAGATGATGGATGGGAATTGAGAGTTTGCTGCAGAGGGAAACACTTCCTCCTGTTTGTTTTGAATGTGACTCCTCATACTTTCCCATTGCTGAGAGAGGTAGCAAAGAGAAAGATGTGAAGTTGCTGAAAGCTTGCAAGAAATCAGCAGGCAAGTTCGTAGGAGAAATCCCATGAAGGGTTACAGAGCATGTAGAAATCACAAATATGCAGGAGGTCCATGTGCAGAAAATAATTGTTAGCTGAGAAACTCTTAGGGGAAAGCATTATATACATTTTATGTATTTCCCCTTTTTTATAGCCCCTATATATGACACTGGTAGAGATCAAACAGAGGTCTAGATAAACCCATCAAGTAAGACTTTCTTATTAGAAAGGGTTTATTTACTTATTTAAATAACTTTAAACTCACAGTAATTTTGGTGAAATCATAAATATGTATCTGAAGAAACCTCATGAATGAAGTTGATAGGCCTCATTCTTCCTTTCATATGCTAAAACCCATAAGAAGAAAACAATTTTTGGAAGTGTGCTTTATAATATATCCTTCATTTTAATGAATTTTTTCTTTAAAATTTTCCCCTTCACTTCTACAGATCTTAAGGAGGCCTGTAAGAACCTGGATGTCTACACCAATTTTGGATCTAATAATTCTCCCTAGTTCTTTTAAGAATATCTATTAAGCTTTCAGTTAATCCATCAGTAGCTTGAATAATAATGACATATGCTTGTTCCACATAATGTCTATATAAAGCATAAATGCAGATTTCCACAGTAGCATTGGCAAAGACGTAACATATTCATTTCTGTGTCTTTGCAGTAAGAAGAATGTCAGATATAATTACCAGAATTATTAAGTATTGAATGAAAAGCTTCTTATTATTTTTAAATTACTCTATTCTTCTAAGTACCGTATAAAAATTACATCTGGTGAACAATGCTAGGAGACAATTTCTGTAATATACTGTAAAAATAAATATCTGTATTCTATGCTGTCCTATTCTGTACTGAATACATCTTGGTTTTCAAGATAATTCAGCATTGTTTTTGTAACAACTCTGATAATAAAGTGCTTGAGAAGCCTGGTAGAAAAAGAAAAAACATACCTAAGTACAGGTCTAGTGGATAAAGATCAGACTGCCAGCCTCGAAGGTGCTACTAGGAATAAATGTCTGTTAGAAAATTAACTCTTTTGGGATAGACCAATGATTCCTGAGTTAATGTCCAGACAGATGAATTCCTAATGCTTCAAGAATGACTTAAAAGTGCTTATAATGCTTATAATTGCACAGTGTTGAAATGAGACTTAGAAATTTGTCCCAGGCACATCTTGTAATAAGGTCAGACTGAAGCATTGCCTTCCCTTGTACAAATATGGCTATAGAAGTTTACAGATACAGGGTTTTTATTCAGAGACAGTGGAATTTGTAAATGTTCCTGTTTGGTTAAGGAATACTAATCACATCAGTTTGCAATAGCACTGGCGCTGCTCTGTCACCATATGCTCCTCTAAATCTTCTCTGTAATTTGTAACTGTAATCTTCAGTAATACTCCATTGCCTGTCCGGCTGCTCTGCCCCCCTGCAAAGTAGAGAAAGCCTTTAGACGCCTTCTTTCCCCAATGAAACCTGTCTTTAAATATTCACCCTCACCTCCCCTGAGCCATCAGTACTGAAGTCATTACTAACTGCTGTTTTAATACTTTGTTTCATAAACAGTGAGCTGGGTGGAAGATTTAAATAATGTGTATGTATACATCATGAAAAGGGCAGCAAGCACTATTTTGCAGTTGTACCATATTGAAATAACAGCTGTCTCTGTACTGAGTCTTTCTTTATTACTCCTCAAAAAATAGAAATACCTAGGGCACCGGCATTTCCACAGAGTCCTAAGTTACTGCTTCTTTAAACAAGCAAGGCTAGTTGTAATTACCTGCAGCATGAGCTGTATTAGGCCACCTCTAAAGTCCCTACCTATAAAACATTCTAGTGTCACTGGGTGAGATATGGGAATAAATATAACCCTTATTTATTTTGTTGATTTCTTAAGAAGTTTACTAGGCCCATCAGAGCTAGTGTATGTGCAGAACAGTTTAGTGCTTGTGTATTCATCAGTACCAATGGCAGACAGAATATTTTTCACACATTAGATGTGCCCTTAATGATAAGGAAGGGAAGAGGTGCAGGTATATGTACAAGTAGAGAGGAGCTAATGTGAACATGATGGTGGGAGTTAAAAGTCAAAATAACTTACATGTTGAAAACTCTTGAAATAGCTAAACCTATGTTATTGCTAGGTACTAAAATAAAAATTAAGGTGTTGTTCCTATGAAAGGGTCATTTATCTGCATTAATATCAAGAGGTCATAGTAAAGAAGTAGTCCCCAAATTTGTAAATATTCAAGTTTTGGTTAAAGTTACCAGCTTTTAATTACAATATAAACAATGCAGCTACTTGTCTCTGAAAGACAAAGGTTTGTGTTTATGAAAAGTTACATGCACTACACTACAGCAATTGTGGTGGGAAACAGTGACAAAACCCTAGTTTCATTGGAAAAAATGCCACTGTTGATTATTTGCAATATATTTAAACTGCGTGTAGATTTCTCACAGTTGCGCAATAAACACACTGCTTTCATTCTTTGGAGCTTAACAGTTTATACTGTGTCCTCAAGCTCTTTCCAGCTTAGTCCAGTGTTTCTTTTGCTGGATTGGTTTTCCTGAGTCAAACAAGAACTCAGAGCATCTTATCACACTTTGACCAGCTCGCTTTCTCAGGGACGGAGAAGAGAGGAGACAAAAAGCCCATCAAGGCTTGTGCCACTTAAATCCAAGCTCTCAAGGGATTTGTTTTTCTTTTGGCATCAGATTAGATGTTCAAACCAAGCGGTGTTGTGGGGGCATGGGTGAGTGCCCACTGAACCCTTAACAAGGCTAATCCCATAGCAGCACATTCCCAGCAGCTAATGGGTACAAGGGCTTTGCTGGCTCTCACATTGCAGCGCCGAGGGCAGAGTGAGCACCCTGTGCAGTGGCGGCGCACAAATGTGTTATTAGCAATGAGCGGCCGTGGCGAAACGTGGGCAGCAGGTTTTGCTCCAGGACAGCCTTAAACACCAGGTCTGATACTCAGGTAAAGAAAAGAGAGAAAGAAAATGTTCTTGGTGGGATTTTGCAAAAAGGTTAATAAAGAGAGAAACTTACTCAGAGAGTTAAGCTATGAATAAACTAAATTCAAGTATGGCATGCACTTTATGAATTCACTGTGGACTTTGAATTGTCTCATTAGCCATTACTGAAGAAGTATTTATGAAACAAGAAAAAGATTATTAGGTTATTGCTCTACTAGTCTTGAAAATACTTTGCTATAGTCTTTAAACTTTTTATTACTTTATTAATTTGCATTATAAGTTAAGAGTTTAACGAAGACAGTTTAGTTGCGAATATGTTGATTTCCTGAAATTATTCTGTTATGAAGACTCTACAGGAAGTAGCATAATTTATTATATCTCTGAACTTTATAGTTCATTGCAAATTATATCTGTTACAAAAAGATAACTGTCATGTGGCAGTGCAACCAGATGCTTTCTTTTAAATTTGGAAGGACAAGGAATTACGAGATTAGTAAATATGTATTTTGTCATCACAACTCGGCCAGGTAGGATACTATATTGTCTGAGATCTAAAAGCTAGAAAGTATATTTTTGTGATGTGAATAAAGGAGATTTTAAACCAGACTATTATTTTTGCAACATTGCCTGTGAAGAAATGCGATGAAAATTCAAATACAAATTAACATTTTTTATTAATTTTTTTTAATGTGGCTGTGATTCTTTTCCACTTGCAAAGACAATATGAGGAATAGTAGGAAAACAAATTTTAAATGTTGGTTTCTTGGGTTTTGGAAGCTTGCTTTTATACCTAAAGAAAAGAATTCAGTGAAGTACCTGTTACAGCACCTTTTCATACTGGAACTTGAGATAAATTTAGCTAGTGACCACGTTTAAAAAAGACACATTAGTTCTATGTAGCAAAGAAATTCACCATGGTAAATTGGTTGCAGAAAAGTATGGAAATATTAATATATTTAATAAAGAATATCTAGAAATTATAATAAATTAAATCTCAAGGTAGTCTCTCTTAGGTGAAGTAAAACTTTTTTAGCTTTCAGAATTTCTAATTAACTACACTTTCTTTAAACAAAACAAATCTTGCCCAACCTATAATACATTAACCTTCTGTTTGCTACTGTGAGAAAAAATAGTAAAATTGTTTTATTTAATGGTTTTAATAGAATTTTTTTTTTCTGTCCGTAAAAGTGATGCTAGGTATCTGCTATTCCTACAAAATATGAATTCTAGCAAAATAAACTTTTCAAATAAAAATGCAAGGAGACCAAAGATAAAATATTGCTAAATACCACCAGTAACAACAAGATCCAGCAAGAAATTATTTTCTCTGCAAAAAGCAAAAGAACATACTCTGTATACTGGGACTAGTAAGTAGTAGGTGTAGCTAGAAATTCTTGTTATGTTATTTTATAGTTTGTGCTGGTGACATTCACCGACTCCAAGAAATTTCTTTAGTTCACAGTGATTTTCACGTGTTTCAGAAGCAGAGGGTTTTAATTTTAAACATGGAAAACAGGATGGAGATTGAATTGGCAAGAAGGTAACATTAGATAGTGATGTAAAATTAGTTAGTAAAAGTAATAGGTAGGTATTACTTATATATCCTTGCCTAGTAAAAGGTAACATCAGTTAGTTAGGTAATGTTACATAGGCAATTTCAAAAGTTCTCTTTTCATAGAGGCAAGATGCTCATATTTCCTTTAAATTGTTTAAAGTTTATTTTGCATTACTTAATTCTCGGATAACTTTGTCATAGCTCAGAGTTCATGGTTCTGTTCATGCTATGCAGATGGGTAAGTTTATTATTTAAATATATTAAGTTAACCTGTTTTAAATGAATTTTCAAGGGAAAGCTTCATCTTCTTATTAAATGAAATAATAGAATTCTATGTGTATGAATGTTTTAGTGAGTGTTCCAGAACTTGTATCATATGGAGTGAGGATTTCCTTGATAAGTAAAAATATTTCAGAACTCTGAAATTCTCTGCTTTCTTATTTTGTGTTTGTTCTTCACTTTTCCCTTTTTCTTTCCTACCCATCCCTCTTTAAAAAGACTTCTTGTGTCTTACAATCAAGACTATGCTGCAGGAAATTTCCTGCTTTTCTGTGAATATGTGGTGGAAGATCTTGAGTGTTATGAACTCTTTTAGAGGCTACCTGCCAATTATTTAACTCAAGGTATAAAAAAAAATTTTGTGTCTTGTTTCAGAAACAGATCTTCCCCTTTTTTTTTTTTCTTTAATTAAGGTGTCCACAGAAAGACTGTAGTTTTGCCTCTGTGTTAAACAGCACTCTCAGTGCTTGTGTAAAAATGTTTTGGGTAATTTGGGTGGTTTGGCTGTAGGTTTTTTTCATTAGACCTGGCTTAGTTGTATCACTGACATGGAAAACAGAAGTGTTTTTAATGAATAGGTGTAGTGTTTCTTCTGCCATCCAGAAAGGTTTAGCGTTTGAGTTAATTCTCCAGAGATTTCTTTCTCTGCTATGAGAATACTATAGGTAACAGCATCAAGGTCATCTGGCTAGTGAATAAGAAAAGAATATTAAAAAAGGATATTAAAAGCTTGTGGGGTGCTTAGCTCTATAAGGGAACCATATTTCTAAGGGAATATTTGCCCTCTGAAAAATATGCACTGCTCATCTGAAGAGTCAGTGAAAATTTCTCTTCTGTTTGAAGTTTTTCTGCTGTTGTACTATAAATTGTATATAATAACCAAACAGAGCTCAAGGCATTTCCTTTCTCTTTTTTAGGCACAGAAGTCATGGATAGAAAGAGCATTTTACAAGAGAGAATGTGTTCATATCATACCCAGCACCAAAGACCCCCATAGGTAATTGCCTGTTACTTGTATGAAAGATGAAAATTGGTTAAAAAAGAAGTGTCTCTCTATATCTATGCATACAATGGATATGGATATAAATATTTTGTAAACATATTTGTTCAGAAGGTGGTTGAATAACATCTGGAGTGATGGATTCCCATAGGAACTATTTTTTTATGTTTCAAAACTTATTTCATAAGAGAAAAAAAAAATCAAGGGTAGGTCAGCATCTGTGTTTAATTTCTTTATCTTCTTAGCTCAATATTCAATGCATTGAATATTTACCTAAATTGGACACATGACACACAACACTGTCAAAAGCAAATAGATGTATTAAACTAGCAATTTAAAATTTGTGCTAATCCATGCAAAAGCTGATTACTTGTCCTGATGTTACTTGAAGAAAAGGGATGATGTTCTTTAATATCATTTTATGCATATTTAGAACAAAGCATGATTTTTTTTAAATACAGGAGAGTCCACAGAACTAAACAAGAAAATGGACAAGAAAGGTAATATATATGTACTGTGCTGCTTCCATACGTAAGAGCTTCAGGAAAGGAATCAGCAGAGTTGAAAAGGGGTTGGGCTCTTTTTGGAGTTTGTTCCCCTGTTCAGTTTATACACGCACGTGACTCGGGCTTTCTGTTTGTTTAATGTCATAGGTGTTGCTGTGGGCGTCTAACAGGTCAACACATTGGACAGCCTCCAAGCACCTCAGTAACTCAGAATGAGAAAAATGAAACCAGGGTTACTCGCAATGACATCCAGTCGGAGAAGTGGTCCATCAACAAGCACACGCAGCTCAGCCCGACAGACGCTTTTGGAACCATTGAGTTCCAAGGAGGAGGCCACTCCAATAAAGCCATGGTAACCCTGTTTTTCTCTTAGATAAATAATTCTGCTAGCTAAAAGTAAGCGTTCACAAAGAATGAGCAACGTTCTTTCTTAACTTCATGCTAAAGTATTATCGAGTGTATGACTGGAATGTATGTTTTTATGTATCGTATGCCAAAGAGTGGGTGAACAAAACTAACTGTAAAAGCTGGAGCGCAGTGTAAGAGGAGTTACCTTTATGAAGGCTGGAGACACATTAATGTGCTGCTGTCTTTATTTTATTCCAATGGCTACTTATCCCTCTTCTGAATAATTTTAGAATTCAACTGAGATTTCCCATTGCTGACTGTGTCTGCAAAGCTGACAAATTTTAAACATACAAAATTCCCTTTAATAGTCCTCCAGACATGTATTGGAAGGTAGACCATTTAGACTTAGGCTTCATATTTCAGTGAAATAAGAGGCTGCAGGAGGTGTCTAATCTAGGAACTAGGAAATCTCTTGAGCAAGAAGTAACTCCTTCCCTGTGGAGTTGTGGAGTGATACCAAAGCGTATTGATCTGAAGGCTTTGCTCCACTAACTTGGAGAAACCTTTCCAGCACACACACTAACCCACGTGTGTATTTCTCCTATTTAATATGACATGAAAAGAACAATCTCTCTGACTCTGTCTAACCTGCAGAACCTGGATCTTTGGGAATGACAGAGGAGTATGTGCCTAGTGCTTCATGGCCAATACACTGCTTTGGCAGTGCGAGCAGAAGCTGAACTCCTGGGCACTCTGCAGAATAACCTGCCCCGCAATCCAGTACTGTTTTCTGTGCATGAATTCACAACAGGTGTCTCAGATCTGTCATAAAGAACAGAGATCAGAGACAGTGAAAATCTCAGGTACTATGCTAGGAGTAAGGGCAAAATATTTTCCTAGAGTTGAAGTGACTACAAAAGTGGATGGTTCTGTTTGTGTAGGTGAATGGCTTCATTTGATAGAAACTAGAAAGCACTGCTGTACCAAGAAACAGAAAATTAGGTAATTTCTCTGAGAGTATCACAGATATCATATGTTCAAGTGATAGCCAATCATCTAAAAATCTGCAACGCCAGAGGTCCAAAGATAGTAATGAAAGTTATTGACCATAAATGGTTATTGACCATATATGGTTATTCATTACTATGATTATAGTAATGATTGTTATTACCCATATATGGATTCTGTGCATTGAATCAGTTTTATGAGAAGGGATGATCACTACAGCTTTTTCAGTGATGACCTTGAAGATTGCTATAAAGAAATAAACAGCCCTGCCCAGACAAAAGTGGTCTTGGAGAGCCAAGAAATGATGAATGTTTTAGGGAAGCTGTTGACACCAATTCTCTTAGAGAATTTCTTATCTTTGTTAGGATTCTGATCTCCTGACTAGTGCTGGAAGAGACAGGGCATGCTCTAAGATTCATGCTGTATGCTCAAAGTACAATTGAAGTGAAACTGTGGAGATAAAACTGGAAGTCACCATAAGGGAAAGAAAAATATTGTCACAGAGTGCAGTCAGGAGTGAAATGATCAATTATTTAGAAAAAAGAAAAAATGAGAATGGAAAAAGGGGCTTAAACTCACAGAAAACTAAATAACAACAACTTAAAACTTAGGCATAAATAAAGTCAATGAATTTAATGCTGGAAACTGTCCAGATTTATTCTGTCAGACTAGAATCAAGAAGTTGCACATGTCATGTAATCATTAAACTCCACACAAAATATGGGAATAAATCAAATTCTTCATTCATTTAAAAATCTATAAAATCTCCAGAAATTTGATTATTCTACTAGTGGGAAAAGGGTTTCAAATTAAACAATTCAGTAAATATCTCTTGAATGGATTTTGTGCTTGCCTACCACCAGTGAGAAAAGTAACTTTCATAAGACCAAAACAAGGAGGCTTGCATCACCATTTAAATTAAATGGATTAAACAACTTTTAAAATGTGTTTGCCACAGAAAGCAGCATGGAGATATCCTTGTGTTCACATTTCCAGACCCAAACATTAGGTTAGGGTAGGCTATAGTCAAAAAGTTGCCTAACTAGTTGTTGCAGTTTTATTAATAGAAAATTAAACTCTTACCTTTACATTTACTGGGTACTAGGATTTTCCCATAACAAATCCAAAGCTTTCTGTGGAAGCCAAGAATTTGCTTAATCAAAGGAACCCACCAACTTTTTTCAGCAGAGAAGGGGAAAAGGAAACATTATATTGGTAAATAAGACTTGAATATAAAAGAGCAAGTACATAGTAGCTCTTGGAAATATTCTTGTTCAATTATACATTCTCGAACCCAAATGCAGAGAAGATGATTAGTGTGGATAAGGGAAGAAAGATAAAGGGGAGAAAACATGATAGATTTATTCCTTTCTAAAAATGTGTTAGTAATTTTCTAGGTACTGACTACCAAATAATGCTATAGTATGCAAGCTGTTTTTGGCTGGCAATCATGGTAGGTTTATGTTGTGCCTACTGGCTATAAAATAGCCTTATAAGCAACAAGATTTGGCAAGCTGACCAAATCAAGGAAAACCTCACGGAAAAAATTGGCATTAAATTTTCCACCTATTCCCTATTTTATTTCCTGAAATGGATGCCCACACATGAAAATTACTAGGCAAGGGAAACACCAAACTGAGTTGTATTTTCTTGGTCTATGCGAACAGCAAAATCATTAAATTTTTCAGAATTGGACTACAAAGAATTAGGTGGGATTTGTTAATAGGAACCATAACCATAGATTTATATTTGGGAAACCAGGAGTCAACTAATGGGACAGGCTTGTGCATTTCTCCCCTTGAAGTAACAGAATTAGATTGTAATACAAAATATATAGTAAGTATAGCTATACTTTTTATGATACAATATTATATCAGTTGCCACCAGACAACAACAAACAGATCTTTAGCTGTGGAAATGAAAATTATGCTGAAATTAGAACACATGGATTTGGAAAAACCAACAAAGATGGCCTACATATTGTCAATAGAACCTCATTGAGCCATTAATTTCATTTCCACAGCCGCATGGAACAAAAATTCCCAAACAGCATAACTTCTACTAATGCTGTGGGTGTTCTTAAAGTCTCTTCTGTTCAGCTGCATTATCCTCTGTAAATCAATAATGTGAATAGCTCAATAATTTGTGGAGAAATTTAGATAGAAACACATACCTGAGATTAGGTAACACTGGGTAACAAGATGAGCCACTAAAAAGGCCTTTCCTTGAATTTCATGCAACCACAGATGGTTCTGCAACAAAACTATGGTGTTTAGACCTCTGTCAATCTCATATTTTCTTTACAAGTAACTCATCCTATTAACATGTAAGAAATGCATTTAACAATTTTGCTTGTCTGCATTTATTTTGTTTTTATAGCAGATTTTCAGATTTAATAACTGTAAAAAGATGTAAGAAGTATTTGGATGTACATAAATTTTATTAATAGGTTTTGCAAATAAAATTTATAAAAATACAGGAAAACTAATAAAATATGATCTGCTTACACTAGTTGACGCTTTACAGTTTAGGAAGTAACATGCTTATCTNGATTGTCTGCAAACTTCTTTAAGGGATTGCTCAAACTAAAATTTCTTTCATCATGGGTTTTCAGGGTTAAATGGAAGATGGCTGTTTGAAAAGCCTTTGGTGAGTTAAACGGATTCCTCCTCACTGAATGCCTTTCAATGACACATTTCATATGCAGAGTAAAATCCTAAAATATGTTTGCAGCTGCAAAAGAAAGGAAGTTTACTTCACTGTTATCTGCTTTTCTTATGGTGTAGAGAAACATGCAAGAACATCAGTAGAATTCCACTGAACATTAACTGTTACTTAGACAAAATTGCTAATATTCAGATCCCTAAAACTTTATTAAGGATATATGAAAGTCAGTCACAGAAAAAGATATTTTTCTTGGTTTAAAATGCATTGAGTTTTATAAAAACCATATTGAAAGAATGCCAAAAAGTTATCAGGGTTTTTGAGAGGGAAAAAAAGATAACCCTATAACTTGCATAAACCATGAAAAGGTAGCAAACATTGTTTCTGTTATAAATTAATTTTTAAAAAATATTTTCAGAATTTAAAATATGTGCTCTACATGGAGAAAAAGCAGAGCTAACACATAAAAACCTTCATCCAAAGCCCATTTAAATGAATGAGGGTCCTTTCAGTGATTGTTTAGTGGAATATGGATTAGGCCTTAAGGTGTTACGAAGAAATAACTTATACAGAACAAATCTGGTTTCAGTCTAAGTAGGAGGTTTTTGTTGAATTCAGAGAGTATTACGTGGTGGGTTTTGGGGGGTGTTGTTGTTGTTGTTGTTGTTGTTTTGTGAGGATCACATTTTGAGGCAACCAGTCTTTAATTTGAAGACATATCTGTAGTGATAGAAAATTAAATAAGTTACCAAAAAGAAACACAGGAGCAATGTTAGAATACAGATCACAAAATGTTGTCTGAATAGATTTACTTTCAGAAATACAACAAAATTCTGAGTCTCTTTTATTTATTCACTGACACTCTCTTCTGCATTCATTTACCAAGTACTTTAATGAGACAGCTGAGCTTAAGTAAAGAGCAGCAATTCTATTTCTCAGGAACTTTGACTTTTGCCCTANAAGAAATGCATTTAACAATTTTGCTTGTCTGCATTTATTTTGTTTTTATAGCAGATTTTCAGATTTAATAACTGTAAAAAGATGTAAGAAGTATTTGGATGTACATAAATTTTATTAATAGGTTTTGCAAATAAAATTTATAAAAATACAGGAAAACTAATAAAATATGATCTGCTTACACTAGTTGACGCTTTACAGTTTAGGAAGTAACATGCTTATCTAACTTTATACTAGCATTTTATTAAGTCAGGAAGCAATTATCAAATCAATGTGCATGATTCCGTTCCAGTTAAGTGCAATATTCTGAAAATTTGGAAAATATATCCTGTTCATCAGTGTACAATTGAGACAATCTTGCTGTGATGCATTTTGCACTGCACTTGTGAGCAAACTGAAGCCATTTTTTTTAATACGCTATCTGCTTTTACACACAGACACACGCACACACCCACCCACCCACACACCCTTAATGTTCTCTCATTAATTGNTCTACATGGAGAAAAAGCAGAGCTAACACATAAAAACCTTCATCCAAAGCCCATTTAAATGAATGAGGGTCCTTTCAGTGATTGTTTAGTGGAATATGGATTAGGCCTTAAGGTGTTACGAAGAAATAACTTATACAGAACAAATCTGGTTTCAGTCTAAGTAGGAGGTTGTTGTTGAATTCAGAGAGTATTACGTGGTGGGTTTTGGGGGGTGTTGTTGTTGTTGTTGTTGTTGTTTTGTGAGGATCACATTTTGAGGCAACCAGTCTTTAATTTGAAGACATATCTGTAGTGATAGAAAATTAAATAAGTTACCAAAAAGAAACACAGGAGCAATGTTAGAATACAGATCACAAAATGTTGTCTGAATAGATTTACTTTCAGAAATACAACAAAATTCTGAGTCTCTTTTATTTATTCACTGACACTCTCTTCTGCATTCATTTACCAAGTACTTTAATGAGACAGCTGAGCTTAAGTAAAGAGCAGCAATTCTATTTCTCAGGAACTTTGACTTTTGCCCTAGGGCACTGGATTCAAGCTTAGAAGTGTCTGTTTGATGGTGGGCATAGGTTTGTTCTAGAGAACATTTGACAAAAAAAGTGAAACAATTGGCAGCAAATGCACTCTTGCTGACTACCACTGTGCTAGCCTAGGAATGAAATGGGCATTACAGCACAAGCTTGATGCTTTGTCCTTTCACATTCTGCATTGTTGCCAGTGATGTCAGTCTGTAGGTTTTGTGATTCAGAACTGTACTTTTGCTTCATAACTTCCCCCACTTTGCTGGCACATAAAAACGTAATTCTTGCATCCTATCCATATACTTCTCCCATAAAGGGCTAAATCATTTCCCTTTAGAACTGATAGTTTCTACAGTTGGCAGATAGACCAGGCATGGAATTTCATAGAAACACAGCATAGTGGTTTGGCTTAGACTCAAATTTTCTATCTGCCTCCAGAGGCTATAGCAAGAGAATTCAGGAACAACAGAAATACTCATTAGTATTTACCAACATGCTAAGCAAAAACTGTTAGGGCTAAATATTTTATTACAAGATTGGAAGACATGAATTTTTGTTACTTGCAAAAGTGGCCTTAAAGGTGTGATTTATAATTTAATGTAAACTTTTAAAAATAGGACTGGAGAATTCTCTTTTCATTGCTAGCTAACATATTAAGTAATGGCAAAAGAGTGAATTCATGTATGACAAACTAAAAATTGCCTCTGTAAGAGCAAAAATTATTCAAATAGTCATAAAAATTGAATGCTATGCACAATAGAAAAACATGTTTGGCATCATTGCCAAAAACTTCTAAACCAGTAAATCTTATCTTTCTTGATTTAAATTTTAATTTACATGAAAAAACCTTAGATAATTATTTTCCATAGATTTAATAAAGTAAAATTATCCTAAGTATGGAGGGGGTTTGCCTGCATATATAAAGCAAGTTACTTTCAATACAAGTTGTCTATATTTCAAATAAATGCAAGAAAATAGTTCTTTCTTCTTCACTTTATAGATTTGTATTTATTGGAATTCAGAGGTCTTCATGTATAAGAGGAGTAATACACAGACTTAAGAAGATAGGAACAGTGAAATCACACATTCGGAGCTATTAGAAAAAAAGGCTAAAGAACCAAAAAAAAAAAAAAACAGGAAAAAAGTAGTCACTGTTCAGATTAGATAATACACATCTGATGCTATTTGTGCGTTCATTTTCATATCATCCCAAATGATGCAAAGGCTTGTTTTCAACATATTTGTATGGTCATTGCGAGTATGAATTTACTTTAATTATCTTCTTAAGACTTGCAATCTGTCTTCACTAAAAAGCTGAGTAAGATACTAGTGATTCCAAACCAAAGACTTCATGGTTTGACCAACAGAGTTTTCATGTAGGCCCCATGAAGGATGTTGTCTATGAATGCCTCCCGTTGCCCTTTGCAACCTCAGATCTCCCGTAAGACATAAAAAAGAGAATAAGGATCATTCTTCTGATACCGCCTCTGGTGTGTTAAAACTTTGACAACCCCCAAATCCCAATTTAAAAACTACTAATGTCTCAATCTAGTCAGTGGGATCAGGTGCCGTATGAGATTTTGTCTCACACTGGAAATTGACTGAGTAGCTACTGAGGAGACAGTTCATCTATATTAATGAGTTTGACAGACATGAATACTGTGGGTTTTTCTTGTCCAGTGGCTGTTGCTAGTTTGCCTGGCTGCTGCAGAGAGCATTACTGATGCACGGGAATGAATGTGCATTCCCAAGTTCTTGCTTAGCTTTCAGTTTGGCTGTGCCTCCCCAGCTAATTGTACAAACAGCCTTCTGCTTCCAGAAATGTTAATAATAGATGTATACTGTGCAACAATCCATTCTTGCAAAATGTCCTGTCTATTAGCAGTTTCCTCTGGAAAATGTCAAGTACTTATTTCTTATTCAACTAGAAAGGAATCCACTTTATTATCATATGGTATTGCCAAAAAAAGAACAAACTTTTGGCAAGAAATACTGATTAAATGTGTAAAAAAGGGACAAAATTATTACATAATATGTATGGATATTATACCACCTGGCATGTTACAATAAACAAATTAGAACTAGGTATTCCTCAGGCTGAAGGCAAAGGTATATGGCTGATGTCTGTGCTGAAAACCCATCAAGGGAAAGACTGCTGAAGTTGCTCTAGAGGCATTGATTCAATCAGAAGTTTGACAGGCGAGTGCTTTCTGTAATCTATTTTATTTTATTAAGAGGGTCCTTCCATATCTGTGCAGCTATAAAAATAATTTTTTCCTGTTTCTCCTATGTAACTAGAAAAGAAAAAATTATCACCTGCCCTGTCGCAGGTTTTATGAAACAGCAATAGAAAGAGCAGCAGAAATGCTTGTAATAGAGAGACAGGTATTTATGTGACATGGTAATGCTGTAGAAATTTTGAAGGCAGTTGTTATCTTTCAGCACACACAGATGGGCATGATCTCCCCTGGCACAAATTGCTGCATGTGTAGCACAGAACAGCCAGCAACAGGAAATGCATGAATTTTTTTTTTTCACAGCCCTTTTAGGATCTAGTCTTCTAAGGCAAGGTCATGAACCTGTACAAATCTTACATAGTTAGCATTCTTTCGGCTGGAAAGTATCCGTTTGGTAGTCTTGCTCAGTTTAAACTTGTCTGCTTGAAGAACTGAGGTTTTATCTGTTATTTCTTACCTTTTGAGCGTTTCACTTTGTTAACTTGAAAATGAGGTACAAGTAAATACACAGTTGTGACTCTGACTACCTAGGTCACCTTTGGCAGATGTCTTACATTTTTGGTCCAGTTCTTGCCTTTATATATTGTAGACATTAATATTTCAAGCATTGCTAAGGATTTTGAACCAGTTAATGTCTTCATTTCCTATATAATGAAAATTATACAGCCTGTGAATTGCAAGTGTTCCATTATTCCTATCTTAACTATTCCTATTCCATTATTTCTTTCTTAACTAGGAAACTAATCATCAGGTTAGCAAATAGTTACTGGTTTTGTCAAAAAAAAAAAAAAAGTGATCTATTGGGCACAGATAATATGCATTACAAACCAGTGGGTAGAACCAATCTTTTTTTCTCTACTCTCTACTATTGCCCTTGTTTCTGCAGTATGTACGTGTGTCTTTTGACACAAAGCCTGACCTTCTTCTGCATCTGATGACCAAAGAGTGGCAACTTGAGCTCCCCAAACTTCTTATCTCTGTGCATGGGGGCCTTCAGAATTTTGAACTTCAGCCAAAACTCAAACAAGTGTTTGGAAAAGGACTTATTAAGGCTGCAATGACAACTGGAGCATGGATATTCACTGGAGGAGTAAACACAGGTAAGAGCAACATTGAAGTAAAAGTATAGTAGCATCTAGTAGACTTCATCACAAAAAAGGAAAAAGAAAACTAGGAATGATGAGACTAGAAAGCCATTATAAGTTTAATTTTATTAGTAATTTCTGTACTATGTGAAAACAAGAAAATGCTAAGTTCATACCAACCCAGTGGCTGGTACAAAACAGAATAGAAGGTTGCTCAACTGTGAAAAAAATACTTTGGAGCTGAAAATAAAGCCTTCTGCAAGGCAATTGTGTCAGTATATCACCAAGGAAGACTTTATAAGATCAACTGTAAGCTGCAGGGACTAATCAAAGAAGTCCACCACTTATTACACAAAACTGAAAACACTTTCACCCAGAGACGACATTTGTTTTATTTAATCAGGTGACCCAAAGTATTAAAGGAGAAAAATTTTGGGGCTTGGATGTGGTGGGAAACTTCTTCCTTACTTGTAGAGAGCTCAAGCTAAATGTTAGCTCTTACATTTTCATCAAGAGCGATATCTGCGATTTCTAGTCAAAGAGCATCTGTGATACACCAAACAGGTGTCCTAGGGATCCAAGACAGTGGCCTGCCCAGCTCTGCATGTACACTTTGGGAATAAGCTGCAAAACATAAGTCCCTAGACAAAAAATTCTGGCATTGACATCTCAGGTACTCTCCCTGAAAGGCAGAAAAGGGGAGAGATTCAGGCGAAGGTCACAAAAGTTCTGCTAGAGCAAATTGCGAAGTTTTGAGCTAGGACATGAACTCGTAAATTCTTGTGTCATTTTCATTTGCTGCAGTAACAAAGCTATAGTTTTTTACTTCAGTAGGAGTGTATCTTCTTACTGTCTCTGGAAAACAATGTAATCATTCTGTCCTGTGTTAATTTTAGTGCACGGGTGGATCAGCTCCTACAAGTTTGAATATAAATGCTTAATAGGAGTCTTGGACTTGATTTCCAGAGCACATCAAATTTAAAACAGTATTCAGTTTTATCACAGCAGCAATACAAGTAGCACAGAAACATAGAATATGCTGAGTTGGGAGCAACCCACAAGGATCAAAGAATCCAGCTCCTGGCCCTGTGCAGGACAGCCCCAGGAATCACACCATGTGTCTGTTAGTGTTGTCCAAACACTTTTCGAACTCTGGCAGGCTTCGTGCCTAAAGAAAGCAAAGAGACATAGCTTTTAGAGTTTTAGATAAATAGACACAAATGTAATATGCCCGACATCTCTTTAAAATAAGGAATAAAATCAGGTTAATGTTGACCTGTGCACTGTGGTGGCAGTAATATTGATTGTTCAATACTCTTGTCATGATGATGGCAAAGACAGATGTAAATTTTATGTTAAAATTACATCAGAAAAACGTACATGTTGTACACTTAATGCAGTGGATTACCACAGCAACTGTAGAAATCGAACTACAGAATTTTTTTTTAAAGGACAGACAATAACACTTGCACTTGGCTAATGCACAGCTGTTTCCTACCATTTTTAAAATCCACATAGTTTCAAATGCCAAAACAATACAAATGAACCAGGAAATTCATCATAAATATTTTTGAAAAGGACTTTTTTTCCTGTAATCAGAAACTACCTGAACAAAACAATGTAGTTCAAGTGGCTCACTGCTGTTTTAAAAACATAGAATTCCAGAATCGGTTTTGCAATATTGGTAATATCTTGTTCTTGTCTTTAATTTCTAGACACAGCAGTTAATTGCTCTGGGGCTAGGTTTTCCAACTGCATAGCTGAAAATTACTTGTGAAATCACAAAAATTGAAAATTTCTTGGTACGATCTCTTTTGTTGAAGATGAACTTTAGAATTGGTTTTCTCTTAAGGAAAATTATAACGGAAAAGCCCTGAAATACTGCTGTTGGACTGAGATGTGGGAGAGACAGAGCATACCTGGCTATAAACATGACTGTTCTGAATATTCATGTCATACTGAAAGTTGATTATTCTAAACAGCAGAAATTTTTGCAGTCTAGACAGATTTTCTGCTTTAAATCCTTTAGGCTGTTGGATCATAGCTTAGTTCATAGCTGATGGCAGGTACAGGGTTGGAGTTTCTTTAACTTTCCACCACAGGAATAATACTAGACTCCAGGACACAGAGGATCTGTTAGGTTGTGGGGAGCTTTCTTACCCTGGATCATTTACAGTTCACAAAACTACAGCCAAAATCCTAACAATTGTGTGACTCTAATTTCTCTCCAGTCATCTTGAAATTATGAAATTTGAACAATGTGGAAACTCTGCAGCTGAGAATCAGATAACATCTGCAGCAAACCCACAGGTCTGCTTCAGTGTAGCCATATCCTAAAAATGGTTGCTAAAATACAGATATTTAAAGATTGTTCTGTTAAAAAGTAGGAAGAATGACACTTGTCCTTTGCACTGAGGTACCACTGAAACACTGCCAAAGCTAGGATCTTGGGTAAGCAAGCAGCACTTGGAAGAGTGCTGGAGAGCAGCCATTGTCTCTGTACTAATTTCTGTCTTCTCACTGATTCCCAGGGTGGGTTCTAATACTCAGCTGGAAGCTATCTCAGGTGACCAACTTTGTTTGGAAAGAGTGGAAAAATAGCTTCATCACAGAGTAGCAAAATGATGTTTTCACATTTCCATCCTTGACTGGAGCATTTGTGTACAAGCTGCACTTCTGAGGGAGTTGGGGTGTGGGGGGTGGGGAGCACAATTAATTCCTATGCTTCTTTCTGAGCTTGGAAATACACAAATGCTTGCATGCACGTGTGAGCACAAGTGCAGATAAATAAGCTGCAGTCAACTGTCAGCATTTCCATTCTTCTTTCTGAAGCTTTGTATTTTTTCTTGTTATTTAATTTAGTAATTTTTGGATCCAATAAAATAGATTCACAGAAATTAATAAGAAGAAATCGGAATGCATTCATAGCTTTACTTAATTGTAAGGATAGGCCCAGGCATTCCCTGGAAAAACAAGTCTATACTAAATCCATATGGTATTGAACAAAAAAGGCATAATTATGAATTTCTGTTTTATGCTGTTTCTTTGCCAGGGGTCATTCGGCATGTTGGAGATGCCCTGAAAGATCATGCCTCAAAATCTCGAGGGAAGATCTGCACCATCGGTATCGCTCCCTGGGGGATTGTGGAAAACCAAGAGGATCTGATTGGGAAAGATGTAAGACCTATACAGCCATAGATGACCTCCAGTGTCTATAAATCTTCCAGTTATTTTTCCTCTCCATCCCTCATTTAGCAATTCCTCTTACAATTATTGTCAGCAGCAAAAAGTCAATATATACACAGGTTTTCCATTAAGCTGGATGGCAGCTTTTGACATGGCAGCAATAAAAATTCCTGCGCTGTATGTTCTTTAAAATTAAATTATAGAGGCAATTCATTAAAAGCTATTTTTGAAAATATATCAAAGCTTCATCCTTAGAACTCAGTGAACCCAGAAAAGTGCGTAAGAAAACACTGACTGCAAAATTTGAAATCTGGTTTATTTTTAGACAATACTGTAATGCATTGGTTAAATTCAAAATTGCAGGTTATCCTCCTTAGAACATATTCCCTTTCCTACATTTTTACTGATGTAGTTTTGAAAGGTGTTATTGGGTACTGTAGATAAGGGCAACCTCAAATAATTCACCTTCAGCCACTTTCTGAAGGACAGGGCTGGTGTTTCTCCTACTCTTTCACATCATTCATTTATTTTAAAACTCTACTTTAATACAGTAAGATTACCTCCTTAATTTTAAATACATGAGTAGTTTGTCTACACTGGTTATTTGTTACCTGAAGCTTTTTCTGAACTTGGTTTTTTTTCCTCACTTCTGTCTCCTTCCTAAGAAATCTGTCTGAGAACCAGTGACTAACTATGAGTGGAAGAGATACAGTTTTCAATATGCATAAAGAACTTCTGTCTTGTCTTCATTAGTGTAACTCATTCTTCTCTGTATGTTCTGTATCCGTGACCAAGTTGGGAAGGGGAAGAAGATTCAAGTACTTCTGAAGTCAGAAGAGTTACAATGATTATAGAGAAAATTATCCAACTGGAGTCTATTGCAATTCACTATGAAAGTATAGCCATTAGGGGGAACTGTATTAGCGTGGAGATTTTTACTCTAATACCACACAGAGAAGTAGGATCAGACTTTGCAACAGTAATGCTGAGTCACCAACGAACTTTTCTGAGGTGCAGTGCAGAAGGTAATCAGCAGAAAAACCTAAGCACAAGGATGCACTGTATCTTCTTAAAGTGTCACGTACACATCATTTTCAAATAAATACTCTTTAGTGATTAGGTATGGGGTTCTGGAAACATAGCAGGAAGAAGTTGAGAAAACATAAAATTAGCCATGAATTTTGGAACATTGCTATTCCTTTATTACTTTTTTCCTCCTGTTGCAAAGATATCTCAGTTCTCAGGTAGTCACTGCCTGTTTAAGGAGATATGGAGCCTTCTTTTGCAGAAAAAGATTTAAAAAGAACTTGTTGCCCAGGTGTTCCAGCCAAGTGGAGCAGCTCCCCATGATTTCTGATTTCTTTAAGCAAAGCTTTCCTCTAAATATTCTTCCAATTTAACAGGAAACCAAGAAGTTGTATTGTAATTTTATTTTAAACAACTTCAAAAAAAATACCCCTTTCTGATTAAATCGTAAAATAATTAATACTCACTCTGATCATCAGATAGAAAATGGAAAAATTACCAAGTTATAAAAGATTACAAAATTATAAAGTTACAACTAATTTGGGTCTTCTGGTAATGCAGACACAATTGTATCAGTAGAGCTACAATTACAGGGACATCAATAAGGACAAACATATTTCAAAATATACCTTTGATAGACAAAATAAAATTTATCGTTCCAATTTCCTGGCCCCTAATAGTTTTATAAAATTATTGATCAATGGCATGATGTAATGCTGGAGTACTTCTGGTGTTATCCATCTCTAATGCACATGTAAATGATACTGCTTTATGCTTACCGATATTGAATTTCATCTTCCACTTTATTGCCTCATCAAGCTGCTTTACAAAGACTTTAGTCCACTGAAATATTTTTAAGCTTTTCACCCTTTAGTTAATCTCAAATTCCTTACATCTATATCGAAGGGAATATAATACATCTTGAGGTAGCCATTTATGTCACTAAATTGTCTTAGTAAGAGTCTTCCCAAAAATTATCTTTTCCCTCTCACTATTTTCCCACTGTTCCCCCAAGCTTTCCTTGGTTACTGACGCCTCAAAAGACTTTCTCTCTTTTTCAATGCATGCAATTTCTTTAGAAGCATTTGGTGAGGAAGCTGTTTTGGAAGCTTTTCAAAAATCAAAGTGTGCTATATTGACTGGCTCATTAGAGGTGAATGCTGTGAAATGAACCGAGAAAGGGGAATGTAAACAGTACCATAAGCATGTAAAATGAGTCATCATTACAGGAGGAAGTCAACCAGTAGTAAAAGACTCGGTGAACTCTGTCATCAATGTGGATTTATGCCTATATGCACTATGTCTAGTTAAATTATGATCAGAACTGAAGAGTTATAAAAACATACCCTTCCAGCATACCAGATAGAGGTAGAAGACTGTTGTAGTCGTGGGTTTTGGAGGGACAGGATGTGCAGAGCGGCAGCTGTGGTCATTGCACATGCCTCAGTGCATGTGGCCTTCCTGTGCCCCATGGCAAATGAGATGTGCTCAGCAGAGGTGCTCCTCTGCCAATGCCTCCGCCCATGCCTGGCCTTATGGATCCAAAGGCCATAGCTGAGGGGTTTAATTATATTTACCAGCCCTTCTGAATCAGTCAGCCTTTAGGAATCCCGGAGGACTTCCTCAGAGCCATAAAGAAAACTGACCAAGTTAAAAGAAATATTATTGCTGTTTGCTATTGTTTATATTGTGATGATTAAAGATCCCTAAAGATGCATGTCTTACTCCAGTACTAGAAAAGCAATATAGCAGAAACAAAGGACACAAGGGAGTTAATTGGCTTGTTTACCCATATTTTCTGATAGAACTGAGAAAGTAAAGCGGCTCGCTCAGTCTTGTAGAATAGTGTGATTATAAACAAATTTCTACCTACTACAGAGCCGTTCTCCCTTCCAAAACAGTACACTTTTTAAGTCATTGTAGCATGCATGTCTTTTCTTTCAGGGTCTGTTTTGGGTTTAAAAACCCTGTCCTCATTTGGGTTTAATTCCAAGTCACCTCAGTAGGAGACCAGGGGCAAGTATAAGGACTGGCATGTTTGTAGCATATGTGTAGGATTTGAACCATGATACTTCCAGGAACCTCTGAATTAAATCAGGAACTACTCTGTTCCCTGGTATGCTCCAGAGCAACAAGGCTGCAGAATGACTTCATTTGAGCAACAACTGCTACTCCCTGAGAAGCAAAGCATGCATTTCTTTCCATCACTATTTTGACCTCACTGTTTGTCTCGAATTCTTTGCCTCCACATAGACTGCCCAGATTCATGCACTGGTTCACATGGCAGTTGCAGGCTTGTTGTCATGGTGAGTTACCCTGAGAGAATTTGCAAGCGCTGTCTCTATGCTGAGTGTTATGTGCCTAAAGGGAGTCTGAGAACAACAATGCTTTCCATTCAAGCTTGCTGCCACCTCAGGGCGCAGAGGCAAGGGCTAGGGTCAGCCCAGCCACTCACCTATTGACAGGATTGCCTCAGCCCACGCAGCATAAGTACTGCTTCACAGCATGGCTGCTGTCGCGTTCATTCAACTGTATTTGGAGAAACTGTCTTGAGCAGAAATTATTCCTTTCAGCTCTGCAGAGGAAGATGATAAAGGGACATTATTCCCTACTCTCTCTATTCTCAGGGCAAGGTTGGATGGGACTTTGAGCAATCTGGTCTAGTGGAGGGTGTCCCTGCCCATGGTGGAGGGTCTTTAAGGTCAACTGGGTGATCTTTAAGGTCACTTCCAGGTCAAACTGTCATATGATTCTATGGCTGTAAAAAGAGGATGAGAAGACAGCTTAAACTGAAAGTTTTTTCCAGCTATTTAACTTGCCTGTAGAATGCAAGGGGTTGAAAAGAACAGAGGAACGGAAGCGGCAAGAGTCAGAAATCAAAAATCTGCTGAGTGTTGTGGAAGAGCAAGTAACCTCAAGGAAGTAGCCTCAAAGCCTAGGATGTTCTTACCTTCCTGAAACTTTTGTTTATCCTTTTCTCAGGAAGAGACTAACAGTGTGGTTTGAGAATTTTTTTTGTTAAAATAACTAATTCAGATGTTGAATTGTGCATGCAGTGAACAGTTCAATTGAAAATAATCGTAGTCTCATTTTCACATCCATAAAATTTA
Organism: Donacobius atricapilla; assembly: GCA_013397315.1. Classification (NCBI taxonomy): domain Eukaryota; kingdom Metazoa; phylum Chordata; class Aves; order Passeriformes; family Mimidae; genus Donacobius; species Donacobius atricapilla. The sequence goes on along the minus strand of WBMY01013073.1, from coordinate 129,405 downwards.
TTAATAATGTAACTCACCTTGTAGCTAAATGCAGAACAAAATCATAGGCTTCTGATCTGTCCTGCAGCACCGTTACTGAGTTAATAGATGAAGGTTTCAGTAGTGCAACTTATTAGAACTGCAGATCAAGCTGTCACAGAAGGTTTGAGCTGTGGCTCTCCAGAACAAACCACAGGCTGTCAGTAGAATTGTCTGCACAGTGGTCTGTACTCGCACAATGAATGGGCAACTCAAGGGATTCCTCTGCTGTAATGCCTTGCTGGTCCATTTATTGAGACACAGAGTGGGTATCAGTTTAAAAGATCTGCACTGTTTTAATTTGATTTTATTTGATTCTTAGGGGTGTGAGAAAGAACTTGCCTTTTCTTTCTGACAGTGGCATGGAGTACATGCTTTCTATATCTGTAGAAGCTATCTATTAAACGCATTCCAGCAGTGTAGTAAAATCTGTTAAGTCATATGCAGCTGTAGAATAAATTGTTATGAATGAGGCACCAAAAGAAACAGCATTAAAAAAATATGAGCCAGAGCTATCACCTGTTCTCACAGAGTGTAGTGTACTGCCCTGCTGTTGGCCAGCTGCCCTCTAGGTCTTCTCAGATCTATTCCCTCCCCTTTTCAGGATGAAGAACTTACAGAGCACCTTTGCATGACAATTTATAACAGCAAAAGAAGTTTGTGTTCTCTTTACTGGCTAAGAGTTGATCAAAGTTAGACAGACATTCACAAGGGAAAATAATGTATATGGAGAGATCTCTGGCTGAAGAATTGCTTACACATATTATTTTTAAAGAATTGTGTCTCAATTAGAGATCTCTTTAGAATTGCGGAGGGAGAAAAGCTTATGAATAAATCAATAACTTATTATATTTCTGTCTGCAAGCATTTATGTCAAATTTTGAGTGTACATATTTGTGCAATAAAAGCACAAGAACTGAAAAATGAACCATGTCAGAACTCTGAAGAATGTTCCTTGCAAATGAAGAATAGCCCAGCTGAGTTTTCTAACAAGTCATTACAACATTGCTAGGGCTTCATTTTACAGATTTTCAGTTTTGTCTGTCCAAAAAGACAAGACATACGTAAAGAAAGGCAGGAAATAGTATTGCTAGAAAACCTTTAAGTATCAGCCAAGATGCCATGACACAACACCAATTCTTTTGCCGGGTCAGTACAGTCTTCCTTATGTCAATTAGGCACTCACCAAAGCAGCTGACAGCCAAATGTGGCCCCATGCTATTATGTGTTCTGTCAGGTAGATATGAGTGGGGTAAGTCTGGGGCAATTTACTCAGTCTGCTGCACAGTTTCTCCTGAGGAAATCAAATCAAAGGAAGTGAAGCAAACTCCCTATTGAACAGAAACTTTCTAAAGCTGTTGTGAACAAAAACAACTGGCCTTTTACTGATGCTAGGAGTGGGCCAACAGTTTTTCCAAGGAAATTGAAAATGTGGTGTAATATCCTGTGTACACCTCTCCAAGAGTGTAACTCTTCTGTATTTGTGTGTCTCCAGTGCTGATGGTTCTGGATGAGCAAACACTGGAGGCATGATGCTGGGTGGGTTCTGTCAAGGAAGAACCAAAGAATCTGGTTAGGGTAAGGTGAGATTTGTCAGCAATGTTCTATATAGTCAGCAGCAGACAGGATATACAGTGTGTGTGTATAGTCCCCCAGACCTTTGGAGCACTGACCATTAGCTGGATTTTGAAGGAAGTGGACATTGATACTATTGAAACAGATTACCATGGAAAACCCTTTAAGCCATGCCTGCATTTGAAAGGGCAGCGTTAAGGTCATTTTCTAGTTTACACATAAATGACAGTAATACTCAAGTGCAGTACCTTAATTTCGATTTTTTCTTTTGTTTCATCTTGTCAGCTTGTATCTTGTGACTGATTTAGTTCAGATGCTCTTTTCTGTTTAGTGTACCTTCTTTTTCCTCTGTCTCTAAAATGCAGGTGGTCCGACCATACCAGACGATGTCCAATCCCATGAGCAAGCTGACAGTGCTGAACAGCATGCATTCTCATTTTATTTTGGCTGATAATGGTACTACTGGTAAATATGGAGCAGAGGTAAAACTTCGTAGACACCTGGAAAAGCACATTTCACTTCAGAAGATAAACACAAGTGAGTAACATGTTGCTTGTGTTGCTTTTTAATTGCAAAAACCACTCAGTATAAAGAAGAAATAATTCTGCATATCTGGGGGAGTAGTTCTACTGTCTATGGTGACCATGAGCTAAGGAAAGCAAATAATGATGAACAAAGATAATAAAATTTTGTTACAGAGCACAGTGGGTAAAGGCACAGCACAGATAACTGGATTTGTTTCTGCTAAGTTTCAAGTGGTATTTGATAAGGTTCAGATTCCACTCAGGTCTTTGGTAGCCTCTCTTCCTTAGTACTGTGTACAGCTAGGTTCTCCTTCATGCAGTAAACAATAAGGTGAAATTAGTACAGTTAAAGAAAAGGGTGACAAAACTTATGGGGGAGTTATAAATGTTTTGCAGGTTGAAGATACACTGATATTTATAGGCAGTGAGAGTGTTCCACAGAAGTGCTACTGTACTTTTGCGCTATGTTTATTAGTTTCTCCTAGGCAGCTGTCATTAGCCAAAGCCAGAAGCTGAGTTGAAAGGTTAGGTGTTCCTTCCACTTCATCTTTTGCAATCCTGATGATACTGCGTCATGACCAGACTGAAGCCCCAGTTTTTCTCTTAAAGTTATATTTTTTCTTTTCATGTACCACTTTCTTACCAAAAAGAAAAGACAGTCACCTAAGTAAGCATTTAGCATGGAAAAAATAAAATATGACCATCTCAATACTAGTATTATTTCTGTCGTGTACCCATGCTTGATGCTTGATGTAGTGTACACATGCTTATAGATGGAGACTTAATTTCAGTTCTGGTTTTGGTCTCACAAACAAACATCAGTGTTGTACCTCCATAAGATTTCTTTAGGAGTGAAAACAGATCTAGTTTTTCAAAAGTGATCATATGCAGCCTTTCTGCTGATAACTCTCTTTAAACATGCAATTTTGAGGAATGGTGAAACTTTTTGTGACATAAGCATGTGAAACTAGAATGAGATTAGGAAAAGCATTTAGTTCTCAGACATCAGATGACAAGGAATTACAGGCAGGCCCAACTGGGTGAACAAAGCCTAGAATGTTATTCATTCTTGATAAAGTTTTCTGTATGATGAATATAATCTGTGCTTAAATTAAAATGATGTACCACTTACAGCCTTCAACACCACTGCATGAACTCCACTCATTACAGGCTTATTGTTTTTAGGATATCACTGTTATATTGCTTTTTCTCAGGGAACACTATGTAGACATGCACAAAATGTGTGCATCATAAGCAGTAGGTGCATGCCTGGGAGCTTCCTTAGCAGATGAAGATAGTAGAATCTAATCCTCATTTGACCAGCAACAAAAAGGCACATATGAAAATGGCATATCATGAAAATACATAAAATTGTGGCATAAATAGAAGTTATTTTGAAGGCATTTAAAGGAAAAATATGAGCTTTTGCAGTTTACAGCACAACGTTTTGGTGGCAAAATCTTATCTTGAAAAATAAATCTCTTTATAGAGATTTAACTTAATTCAGATTTGTTTAAGAGGCTTATCTTTTTAAAAGTGACTGATGGATGAAACTATAGGCTTTGGCGGTTCAAGTCAAATACTTGCCTGACTTCTTCACCTATCTACAAATACGAAGAATTTCTCTTTTCTGGTTTCTTTCTGCAGTATGCCCCCCAACACACAGAAATAAACATCCTCCTTGTCACATTACTCTGTGGCAAAGACTCTCCACCATTTAACCACTCCCTCCCTCCCTGTCTTATAAACACAAAGATAGTCGGCTATCACAACAGTTTCTCAAAATAGAAATGTAAAAAAATTATTCAAAAAGAAGGCTGCCAATAGGATTTGTATGTCTTGGTTCAGTGACATCCAGAATGTTTCTGCAATGTTTTGTTTTTCCTTGCTTTAAAAGAGGTTGACTGAGTCCTGCCCACCCTCTGGTTATTAGGAAGTTGACCATATGGATGAGAAAGACCACCTGCCTTGTTGGGTCAGCCAAACAGATGGCCTATTTCTTATTCTTTGCTTTACCCTTATTCATAGCAGAGAAATGTAGAGCCTCCATCCTGAGCATGACAGGGCATTGCTGCCAGGAGATTTTTATCCAAATGGGAGTCTGTGCAGCCATACATGTATGTCTTTAGGTACCATATTCCAGTTGCAAGCATGTGGAGTGGGGGAAAACACTGAAAGCATCACAGTTTTCTTTGTGGGAGAGTCAGGAGAAGGTGCGATTTTTAGTTAATCACTAAAAAAGCCTGCTCTAGAAAACAGAACAGATCTAGGAACTCATAAACAATTGATAACTTTTTATTTCACAGCCTGCTCCACAACAATAGTGCTGAAAGTGGATTTTATTCTTATTTTTAAGTCTGCCTGAGTTTTACACGCTAGGCTTGTCATTTCTTCTTATTTATTTCCCTTTGCTTTAACTATGTCTTTCTCCAGTGCAGTGATTGCTCTTCTGGATATTTAGGGTAACACACTGCTCACAAAGGGAAGCTTTAAACTTATTCTCACATATTAAAGACACAGAAAATGGCATTCCCTTCAGATAGACTAGGACAGTGGCAGTCTCTTTTATAAAATTTAAGACTAAATTAAGTCATTAAATATGTCAGATAATTCTGAAAGTCTCAGCTGGTTTTGTTCCTAATATGACATCATTCTCCGTCATTCAGCAATTTCCTGAATAAGTGCACTACAAAATAAGAATAAGAACAGGAATAATAATAGGAAGAAGAACAAGAAGAATAATCTCCCAATTATGCCCCTTATGAACCCTAGGGAAAATATTTTATTGAGTATTCTGTTTTCCACTACCTTTTTAGGTTTTACCACTTCTATTGCTCTTATTTTGTCCTCAGACAGTACTCAGGAATACTAAAAAATGCTTTTCAGACAAGCAGAGGGTGACATTTGTGGCCCTGAGCCTGCAGGTTCTGCGCAGAGTCACTCAGTTGTGCAATTGCCTAGAGGTCAGTTTGATGCTTTAATGCTCAGCACAGGTTTTTCTTATTTTCACAAAGGAATACTATTTTAACACAACCCAGCAACCATCTCTTGAAGTGATCCTCAAGTTGTCTCAAAGTCCTGGAGTTTCAAAGTGCGTAATTTTTTAGCATGAAATGTTGAAAGTAAGAAAAACTTTTTCTGGAAGTGTTTCAAGATCCAAAGGCAATATTCAAAGTGATCTGATCAGAAATGTTTCTGGTTTCCAATTCACACAAATTTTTGGGACCTGGACTTTTTGCAGAATTTTCAAGGCACAAAGTTCATTAGAAGTTTTACACTGGAAGTATGGAAAGATATCTTTGTAACTATCTCTGCCATAGAGTTTATTTGTATAAGCGTTACATGTTTAATTCAATAGCTCATATAAAAGTTTTACACTGAAATATGGAGTCCATCCTATTCCAAAAATGTTGCATTAATGAGCAGAAGATTCTCAGGATAAGAGTATAGAGAATTTTAGCATAATAAAACGCCCCAGCTCAAAAGGGAGACGCAGTACTTGGAGGGCAGTTGTGTTTCTATCTCTGATGCTCTGCTTACACTGTTCCATGGCGGGAACGGGTCTATGTCCGGTTGATGTAATCCACCACTGCCAGTTTATGGATTTCTGATTCACTGCTTCTGGTGCTCAAGAGTCTAAACTCTGTCTCATTGCCTTGAACACAAGACAGAGCTACAGCTGTCTGTAGAATGACAGATTGCACATAGACTGGAACAGACCTCTGATAGTCCCCAGTCTGAATCTCTTCTCAAAGAGGAATATTTTCAATGCTGAGTAAGTTTGTCTGTAGCTTCATTTAGCCAATGACCTTCAATAATTAATATTCGACCATCTATAAGGACTCCAGCAAAAGGTTTAGAAACTTTTTCCAACCCCCTAACCAATGTAAATATCTGAAGCCCACAAACAGCCATTACTGGACATTTTCCCTTCAGAAGACCTCACCCTATCAAGAAAAAAATGTCTCTGATACCTTTTTAACATCCCTGCAGATGGTTTTAGGACACGTATAACTCCTTAGACTCCTGTTCAAAAGGTTAAACAAGCACAGCCATCTCAAACTCTCCTCCTTAGGCATATGCTCTAGGCCACTACAGACCTTAACATCTTTCCTCTGGATGCTTGCCAGTTTCTCCTCATCCTTCATGGACTGCCCAAACCTGAATCCAGTGCTTCAGCTACAGCCCCACTAGTGGTGAACAAGAGTGAGCATGGAGCAAAAACCCACACCTGACACACTGCTCTGGTGTAGCCTGAGTACCCAAAGAGCTTCATGTGCACCAAGAGCATGCTGGTGCCTCAGATTCGTGTGGACACCACTGAAACCCTGATTCCATGACATAGGATATAGTTATCTAATTACAACAAAAGATGTAAGTTTTAATCTGAACAGCCATAATCCACCTTGGAATTCTTTTTAAAAAAATGAACACAGAAAAATTGCAATTTATGTGGGATTTTTCAAGTTTGGACTTGATTTTCCTAAATATCATACAAGTCCTTACTGTCTTTGACACCTAAAATCAGTTTAAAATAATGTAGTCTAATTGATTATCTTTATAACAGTAACTAAAAGTCACTAGGCATCCATCCTCAGGAGATAGTCTGTCATTATATAGTAGGCCTAGCATTTACTTTTCTTTTTCTAAAGTTCTTGTGCATCCCTCAGTCTCATCTCATCTCTGGTATTCCTTGGTTTAAGTCATTTTGAAGGGTTCTATTTCAGTGCTAAATTTTATTCAGAAGGAATAGAAGGGCTTTCTTCTTTTTTTTCTCCTTTCCTTGATACCTGGGAAGCCTTCATTGTAAATTGTAAAATTTTTGTACCCTTTACAACTGCTTTTTCCAAAGTGTCATATACTTAGACCTTTTTTCCCAATGGGTCACAATGGTGCAAAGAAATGTTTCCAAAGAATCTATTTGGGGGGAAAAAAAAAAAAACCAGGCAGAACAATTTTCACCAGTATTGTTGCTGGTTTCAAAATCAATGGATATCTTATGATCACTCAAGATGTAAAAGTGCAGCTAGTCTATTTTTTCCCCTTCCTGTGAAAATATTAGTGCAGAACAAGAACTTAATGTGTCACCAAACAGATGATGTATTCTATAAACAGAGAAAGGAAATAAATGAAGCATCTAATTACTAGAGATTACCTATTGCAAAGTCTCCAATTATAATATTCCTGAACACTAGCAAACTGTTTTCCAAAGTGCTGTAGCATATCCTGGTCATTTGCTACGATGTAAATCATTACCATCTCTACAGAACCTTGCTGAGTAGCGCAACAGGCATATCAGTCGTGCCTTGAACCAGAAATATAAAAGAAAATCTACAAAATGTGCACTGGAAATTACAAGTCATAAAATATTCATTCCTCTTACTCCACATATGGTTAAATTAGAGTAATTGCCAGTGTAGCAACTCAGCTAATACATTTGGTCTGAGAACTGTTAATCATTTTCAGACAAAGTCACTCCAATAAGTTGACATGCTGTGGGTTTCACTCATTTTGTGATTAGACAGAAAAAAATGCTTTTTCATTAACAAGTGTCGTCTAGAATTACTTCATATTACATAAAAAGGGCCTCTACCAACACTTGCAGAATCTTCAAAAATCCTACCTAAAGCTTCTTCCTTTTGGCTCTGCACTCATGTCTGCATTTTTATAATATGCAATTCATTCCTTCTGTTTACACTAAGGTCTTCCTTTCACGTGATATAGTTGTTGCTATTTAACTGACTTGTTACTGCTGACTGAAATATTCTCAAGTCATTAAAGAGCTTACAGCATGGTTGCCAAGCACTTCGATCACAAATGCTTTTTTTCTTTCATATGAATGCTCTTACTGGAGCAGAGGAGCAAAACAAAACCACAAATTTTTATATGTAATGATCATTGCACATATGAAAGATTTTAATTTGAATGAAAGGTGAATTAATAAGAATGTTGTATGTTTTTCTTTAAAATAACATGTATAATTTTGTCAGCAGAATCAGAATCTGGACATGACTCATAGCATAACATAACACACCACAGCACGGCATTGTACACACTCACAGCGTGTTCTTGGGTATGCATAACCATTTGGTGAAACATACAATCATTTTCTGTCTTTCATGTACATTTCATGTCTTACACCACACTTGTGTCAGTAATAAAATTTGTGTTCAGTATGTGTTAAGAAGGAATGTGTCAGAAAATAGTAATGTAGTGGTTTAAAGAGGAGAATAAATAAGCTTTGTGTGGTATTTGCATGACAAATGGCCTTGAAAACATACCACATGCTAATGACATTTTTTTTAAAATCCAGATATTTTACTTATATTGAAGGCTTCATACATCAAAATATTAAAATATTGGTCAGAAGACTGCCAGAATTTTCTGTTCTCTTAACTATCTGAAAGAGGTTTTACATTCTTAAAACTTGCTCTGGAAATAGATGGAGTCCAGTCAGTGAGGTAGTGATGTTCAAGTTGGAGTTAACAGTTACCACCACAGATTAAAATGTAAGAAGATCTAATGTTTCCTTAATGGTTTAAAAGATGATCCCTTGCTTGTTAGATTTCTGACATTTTATAGTACTGGACGCAGCCTCACAGAAGGAATGAGGCAGGTGAAAAGAATGAAATAAGGCAAAAGTACTTCACTAACATGAGGAATGAGAATAACAAGCATATATAATGTTACCTAGCCAGTAGGAGTCCAGCCTGTGCTGATAAGGAGGGAAGACTTTTTTCTGCTATTGAAAACTCCTTTCTCTTCATAAAATTAGCTACCAATTTCTTCAGAAACAGTTACGTGGAGGAAAAAAAAAAGGCATAGAAAAAAAAAGCCCTTTTCTTGGATTTTAAAAAATTCCATTTCCAGGAGAGCCAGAAATAATGTAAAAATATGGATATGTAACCAAAAACATATTTGAAACCAGAATGTTGAGCCAGAGGATGTAAAGGCAGCGTATGCTTAATTGGAAATAGATCCCTTCAAAACAATCAG